>VZRU01012823.1:368964-422545 GCA_013398155.1 Pedionomus torquatus
TTATGTTTCAGAAAGAAATACTCGAGCTAATTTTACCTTAAATATGAAACAGAGTGGTAAGGAGAGTTAATGTTTAATTGCAAACATGCCAAATTTCACTTGTGGAACTGTTAACTTAGTGGCTTTGTAAACATAGAAGGCTAATGATTACTGACTTCAATCATCCCATTAAGATGATATATTTCTATTTTTTACATTCACAGTAAGGGAAAAGATTAGCTAAGTAAATCTTAAGTAAAGCTAGGTAAATGGAGAAGGAAGAAGAGATGTTCACAAAAATGCAGTTGTATCCAGTAGGAATGTGCTGAATCAATGTTATCCACACACAAAGATAGTCTTATGTGATTCACAGCAGGATGAGTGGGAAAACACTTGTTTAACTCCTGTAATTCAGAAGTTTTTCTTTAGAAAAAAACTAAACTCAGCTCTGCACAGATTAATGCTCCTAAACTGATTTATATTCAAGTCCCTTAGTAAAGCATCTGTTAAGTTTCTCCATATCATATGTGTGTTAGGCAGAGAGCCTTAGGGTTTTTAACTATAATAAATCCACAGTTGATTTTCCAAACCTATTGCTACTATGGCAGTTTTTCCATTTCACAACAACCTTCTCTTAGATTTATGTTCTTTAAAATGTATTTGTCCTCTACTAATCAAGGATGTTTGGAAATCTCTCTGATTGCTTTCCCCATGATCATCATCTCTACTGTCCCCTCAGATAATACCATTTATTTCAACTGTCTCAGATATCTATAACGTGGCAGAAAAAAGGTATGGCCCAGTTTTGCCAGAAAAGTGTTTCGCTTTTACAGTTTAAATAATTGTTAGTTTTCCAGTTAGCATCAGTTTTGTTCAAGCAAAGTAAAGGACAGACAGAGAATCAAGCCCGTTTCCAGGTCACTCTTTGAATTGGCTTGATTTATTTCTTGCTACTCATGATTATCAACTGAATTATTTCTATAGCTGATACCGTAGTTTGTAAGTTATGATTATGATTCTATATTCCTAACAGTTAACTAAAACAGAATATTTTGTGAACCTCATGAAACAAAACAGAGTAGAAACTGTATCATGTTTGAATTTTCAAGATCAAATTTCAGTATTTTTTCTTAGAAATGTTCTACAAATACTCAGTCATTGCTAATTATTAAAAAAAAAAATGAAGTAACACCGCAATCAACACACAGACTAGTAGTGTTTCACCATACTGTCTTGATTTTAAAATTTTGCCTTTTAAATGCTTATACATATGCATCCAAGCATCAGTCCATTGGATCATTTTTTGACATCTTCCTGTAAGCAGTGCTCTCAACTTGCAAATCTGCCATACATCCATGGTATTTATAATATAATTACAGGAGCAAAGTTTCAGTCCTAGACTAGAGACATATAGAAAGTAAGAATTTACAAAGGAAAACAATTGCAGGACCAATCCTAGTTAAGGTCTTACTTAAATTTACAATTTTCAGCAGATGTTTAGACCGCAACTGTTCAGAGATACATAGTGTCTTCTGAAAGAATTATTCTGTGATGAAGTGAAGACTCCTTGAGACTTGCATATGAAGAGAATAAAAGAAGGGCTATCACTGTCACAAAAATCTACAAAGCTACCAAATACTTAGCATGAAGTGCTGTCATTAATACAATAGATCCTTCCTTCTTTGTTACTATTACGACTGATTGTTCTGTTTTGAAGTGAAGGGAAAGACATTCTCCACGGTCGGAGTATTTCACTTGCAAGAAGATGCAGATACTTTGTGAAAGCATGTCTGTGTCTTATTTAAATCATGCAGGGGAGGGATAAAGACTACAAGAACAGCAAACAAAAAGTTTAGACAAACACGGTGAGAATAACTGGGTAAAGAAGTTAAATTATTTGGCAGGATTTTACATTTACTTTTGCTGGCAGGGCTTCATATGAAATTAAGATGAAAACTCAGACTTTAGAATGAGTATTGTTAGAATCTACTTATGGGTTAAATTCTAAGGTTAAATTTCTGTTATTTTAAAGAAAATTCAGCTCTGACTTTGAGTTGTAGCCAATGTGCATAGCATTATTAAGGGTCCATAAAATGAAACACAGGATTTATTTTCTTTATTAAAAGAATGTAAAATGAAATGTTAACTTTCAGGCACTTTCATATTAACTCAGTGTATGGAAGAATAATCAAAAAGCATATAAGAACTGGAACTTTCTTGCCGTATTTTGCTTGTAAGAAAGGAAAAATAAAGGGGAAATTTTAAAAAGCAAATACTACTTTAATAGTCTGCAGATGAAAGGTTTAATAGATTTCCTTGTTTTTCCAAGTCTGCTTTAGCAGTTAGAGGCAAGTAACAATTTTTTATAACCCAGTCTGAAATTTTGTACCCTATGAATGCAGTTAATAATATAAATTAATAACCTGAAATACAAGCCAAACATTTTGAAATCCAATCATGTCTGAGCAGCAAATGAATTCACAAGACTAACTTTTGGGTTCCATTTATATGTATTCCCACAATTCAATAAGAAGAGCACACAGCTTTTGGCATATTTTTTAAAGGTTGCATATATAAATACGGTGGGGTTTGCATACACTATTCTGTAGAAGGGTTATGGTCCTGTATGTTTTGGCATTACAGTTATTTGATGTGATGTGTTCTTTTATGTTGGCGTTACAATACAGCAAGTTCATATCCTCCTTTAGTTGTATTAAAATGTTGATTTGAACAGTGTTCATTGTATAGATTAATCATCTCCTCACAGCAGTAACCATACATTTCTATTGCATCTGACTCTTGATACTTTCATACTTGGCAGGAAACACAGCAAAACCTGTAAATTTACTCAGCTCAGCTCCCTCTCCCCTCATTCAGTACGTAATGTAATTCTGAATGCAGAGTAAAGCTCTTTGAAATTGTTGCCACTGATGGCTACTCTGCAGTAGGAGGTGGACTGTGATCATATTTCAACACAGTTTAATCAGAAGTCACAAACCATTGCATTAACCTGTAAGACACGCTGTGATGGATAATATACAAACGTTGCATAAAGGATTATGCTCCATCTCCAGGAATTAGCACTTCTTGTCTCACATCCTTAGTACCACAGATTTAAATGGTAAAGCTAGACAGAAAGGGAGGATGATACTTGACAGATATAAAGGAAACAAAGAAGAAACAGAAAAGTTAAAATGAAACTTCTAAATGTGACCTCTTCCGTCCTTTCTGGGGGATTGGACGTTTTGATCACTTATGTGCCACTACCTAAAAATGTAAAAGCTATGTGGGGATGAGACTAGAAGGGTGAAATATTAGCTGAGAAAACGACAATGTTCTTTGTTGGTGATTTATTCTAGCTTCAGTTAATGTGTTTTTTTAAGCTTTCGGATGGTGTCATCTTCATTCTAAATTGTTAAGTTTCAGACATGCAGCTATATTATTAAAAATTCCTTTTGATAGAATTAGACTATCATTACCAGGTAATGAGAAGAACATTACTGACTTTGTGAGGAATTGCGTCTTCTAGGATTTTCATCTAAATTAAACTTTGGTCTGACTTAAAAGAATAAATTGTCTCTGAAGTCTACCGTTCCCTTGGTGATATTTTTTATTCTTGTGTCATAATGCAAGTAGGTGAAATATTTGAAACTTTTGTAAGATTACTTTCCAATACTGCAAAATATGGAGATCACAGAAAAATTGAATGATGCCAAATGAATGGAGCAAAGAGCATGCAATTATGACTAAAGTGGGACTAAGTAAGTAAAGGTTAAGTGCAGCATGACATGATAGAGCAGGGAAAATAGGAAAGGAAAAATTGCACTGTGCTTCTTTTCATAACTCATACATACAAGTTCTGTAAGTCATAGGTAATTTATATAGATCATACATATAAGTGTTGTGCAATACAGAGTGTTGTGAAGTTGCCTGAGAATCGGTTGACAGTACTTTAAATGACAAAAATTACTAATAAACACACAGGGAAAAAAAAGGCAGAAATACTTTTTAAAACTAGATATTAAAGTTCTTTCTGCTTGAAATAATATCACTCCAGCTTCCTTGGAGTCTATATAGCTCTCAGAGATTCATATTCTCTTTCTCTCTCTTTTCAAATTATCTATAATATTTCTAAATATAGGTATGTATATACACACGAGTGGGAGGGCAAATGGAGATACTATAGTACAAGTCTGGAGAGTCCTACACAGATATGTACTAATTTGAATTTTTTTTCTTCAGAGACAACTACTTTTGTTATCTGGAAACTTCAGTAAATAAAACAGCTACAGAGTCACAACCTTGTAGAAAAGCCATATGCTAGAGGACTACATGAAAACCAGAATAAAATGACAGTATGAAATCCAATCTAAATAACTTCTCCATTTATGTAGTCCCTGTTCAAGCTGAATAAAAATAATAAAAAATATAATATTTTTCCAGAGAGACATGAGAGAAAAATGAAAGCAAACATTTTGACCAGAATAAATTTTGTTATATAAAAAACCTGATATGAGTACAGCAGTTGGGAGTTTGAAAGCAGTTTGATCTGAAAAATACCAGTGTCTTTAAAGAAAGACCTCATTTCAATATTCATACTGAATAACACCAATGACAACAGAATCTCTTTGAAGAGAAGCTCCTGAGTTTACCTTTGAGAACGCTCATCACGGCATGTGTTTGCCTCCTTTGTATCTTGAGATATTTCCAAAAGCAGAACTCTTGAAAGAACATAATTATTCTATGGTAGTGTATTGCTGGTTTTTTCAAGATGGTTTGTCAGGATAGCGTCACCCTTTTATAACTGAAGAGTCATTATAATCAGAGTTAGATCTTTAAGGATCCATATGTAGAATCACTCTTCATGGAGCAGATGAATCTTTGTAACACATTGACATTATTCTATGAAGATGCGTTAGAATTTCAATCAGAAAATGTCAGAGCTGGAGCTAAAAGAACAGTGATTTATTAATCAGTGGAAGATTGCATTGCAACCCATAAAGCATTCACTACTACCATTAAGACAAAAACTACAGTCAGAATCGTAGCAATACTAAAGTCCAAAGGTATTTAACTGCTGCCCCAGCAGGAAGTATAAGAATAATCCCATTTATTTAGCTATTTAAAAACTACTGCTCTATTCTTTTTTATTCTCTCTTAATTAAAGTCATAAATAATAATTTGATCAATATCAGCTGAAGCAGGTGTCCAATATTGGTTTTTTGTTTTTTTTTTTTTTTATATTAAATTTATTTTGTTAGAACGGGACAGAGGTACAGAAAATTAGCTAAACATGACTTACACTGCGAACATGATGAAGTACATCCTATTTTTTAAATTTTATGTGGACATTTTAAGACATGTCAAAAGACAGATAAGCCTTGATAATTCAGTCTTTTACAGAGGAATAGCTCCATCAATATTCTAAGAAAATTATTACTTATCTGGAAACATATACACTTAAATTAGAAGTCTAATTTTCAATCATATCCTGTGAAACTGTGGACATCCACTGTGGTGGAATAGCCAAGAACCAGTGAGTAAAATAGCAGTAGATGATGTACCCCATCACCCTGTTAACAAGGAAGATGCATTTGGAGACAGTAGGCTTGTGCAATGGATCAAGGTCTTGATCTTGACAGAACATTAATTTCTTTCAGAAGAATTCTTACATTATGTTGAAATTAGAAAAGTAAAAAATGTTTAGTTGTTTAGATCTATGCCTAATTTTTCCACAGCTGAACATTTACTTGGACTTTGTAATCATCACAGCAGGGAAAATGGTTGAAGCCAGACATAAATGTTTGCCTTGCTTCTTGAATGGATCTGCAGAACATGCTTTTCAAATAGAGCTTGAAGAATAATAGGAAATAATAGTGACAAAGCATACAGTTAATATAGATGGAAGTTCTTTGATTGTCTTTATCATCAACTCAAAGCACCTCCCAAAATGTCAGTGAGTGTTTACTAATTTCCAGCTTATTGTGCCAATGCAATGAATACTTCATTTAAATGGTACTGATTTTGCCAAATATTTTGATGAGTTTAACCAGTGGTTTCCCACTCAGAAAATGTATCTTAATAATATCTTTTATTCCTGTGTATAAACTAATTTAAAACCCATTTAAAGTAGGAATGGATTTTTACTTCTAATCTCTTGAAAGCCTTCAGCTAATGTAACCTATTATTTCATATCATGCATTAAAGTATTAATTTTTAATTCTTATCAACATTATTAGGAGCTTCTTAAATTCACATGTCCATCCTCTGTACCAGCATTATCATAAGTGGCTAGCAGAAAAATCTTTAAAAAAAGAAGCCAATCCTAAATGAGAAAAGCAAGTGTGAGAGTATTTAAGTTTCTTCAAAATTCCTTTTGGGGACTGAAAAGCCAGTTATTTTATTTTCTTTATGCTTGAGGAATGGGGAAGGAAACAAGAAAGGATTTCTCTACAGTCATCTGAGAGACCATGGAAGAAGTCAGGATAGGTCTCAGGCTTTGAAAGAAGCCAGTGGAACACAGAGATCTGATTAAAAATTAGACAGCTTGAAGTAAACCAAGCCTCTATAGAGTTGATACATTGTTACAAGGTTTCAGTATCAGAAACTAATTTAATTATCGTTTCTGTTGTGGGAAACTGAGTTACAGGTGCCCCTTGTACTTCAGAATTATTTCTTTTTTCCAATGATAAATAATAGCTTTTAAATAGTTTGGGCTATATTAACCATGTGGAAAAACATCACCAGTCAAGGCACAAAAAGGTAAGCAGTACTGCCTGAATATGCTAATAAGTATCTTTCTTAAGTAAGGTCAGAAAGCACATCTACAGCAGAATCAGAAATAGAATAGTTATATGCAAATCTAAACTGTAAAATCATTGTCTTCTTTTCTCCTGCTGGAGACTTTTTTTTACTATTATTCAAACAAATTACAGTTTCTGCAGTCAATCACTGATTTGTTGTTGGGTTTGGTTTCTTTACACTTTTTTTCAAAGTTTCTTTGAAAGGAGTAAGGCCATTGGTAAACTCTGAACCCAGGTGATCCAGCCAAATTCAGGATGTTGAAGAGCAAGAAAGGTTTTGCTCTGTTGAATATGGTTTGTGAGCAGAAGCTACACTATTTGGGTACTTGATAGCAGTGAAAAAAAAATGCATGAATGTAATAAATTGGAGTGCTTTAAATAATGTGTGACCTAATATATGGCTTTAAAATATTAAAATATCAAATTATGAAAGGTTCTTCTTATACCTGATATACGAGGATGTTTCAGCAAGTTTCATTATATCTATAATGATAGCTGTTTCAGAATCGCTGATCCTGACAGCTTTACTGAATTGGTTGTAAATCTGGAGAAAATGTACCCCCAAAACCAGCTGGCTACATTAGAGAAAATCCACAAAATTGTTGAAAGATACTAAAATAGATGCTAAAAGCTTACTTTTATGATTAAGATATGTATGCTAAAATATATATTACTCATTGCATGTTGCAAAGACAAGGTAAGTAGGTTATGAAATCACATCTTACATTACAATGCAGTATTTATGGTTAAGCTGACTTAGTTCTAGCATGGTAACTTCAAAATCCATCAAGCTTCATACTTATGTCCAAAGCAGAAAGATCAGAGAAAAAAAAAACACCATGAACTGTGTTCCATATTACAGAAATAAGAACCTCTAAAAGCAATACTTGTTAAAATACATGCATTCAAAGAAAAAAAAAAATTATAAATGTGACAAAGACAAAAGATTCATCTATTCATGAGAATCTATGAAACAGATCACAAATCTCTCCAACAGCTGCTCCTTTACTGCAAAAATAATCTGTAAAAATATCTGAATATGTTTTGACTGTTTTGACTATCCTAGGAGCTCATTTTGTGACTATTACAGCTATATGCTTATGGGAAAGTAGAAAGACAGACTTAGCAGGCTGTTCTGAGGCCAAAAAGGTATGTATTGATAAAACTTGCTATTAGCTTGCCTGTCCTTAGATTATTTCATTACTCTCACTGAAATTAGGCTTAAAACATGACTGATTTGGGACATGTATTTGGAATTTTTTTTTTTAATGAATACACATGACTGCTTTGTCAAACTTATTTTCTTTTCTTGTGCTCTTTATTTTTATGGCTAATATACACTAGCCTATTTTGTAAGGCAAAATTTGGCCTGATTTTGGGACAGCACTTTAACTTTCTACCTTCAGGAGAGCTGTCTTTGAAAATGAATTCCATTGTATTTTTTTGATGTCTGCTACCTTCTAGATAATATTGTCTTTAAACAAAGAGACCTTCCCACTTTCTGTAAATTACTCCTTCCTTGTTGGTCTTGCAGTTCAGAGAGCTTTTGAAGCCTTGACTGAAGATTCCAGAGCTCCTTAACAGTAAGACCCTTGGCATTTCAGCCTTGTTGACTTCACTAATTAGTTTCTGTAATTTCTCAGTCTGCTTTTTTGGAATTAGAAACCTTGGTAACAAACCTGGTTTTGTTTATCTTTTTATTTAATTGAGAACATATTAATTCATGCTCATTTATTCCAAGGTTATTCTCTTTCACCAGCTAATAGTACACACTCCTGTTGGTTCACCAGCTATCCAGAGTGAAGAAGTCTAATGACTAATGCATCTGACAGTAAGAAGTTTCTATCATTATTGGCAGCAGTTGCTCCCGTCAATATGTGCAGATGTAATGTCTACCATAATGACACAGCTCTTGGTAGAATTCCTCTCTCCATAACATTAACAATCTCTGCATCTATTTAAATCTGTCCATGGAAACTGGAGCAGAACAAAACACTGACTTAGAGAATGTTTCTTCACAATCTTTCCCAAAGTGATTTTCTGATTCTTATCTCAGTTGTACTGTTTTTCTTCTAAAACATGCTACTGCAGTGCACCATTGCCTCTTTGTTTTGAACTTTGTGAAAAGCAAGTTCTCTTCAGTTTCTGTGTTCTAGTCATGATGGCTCTTAAACATTGTTTCTATTATTTCACAAATGATTTTTTTTAAATCAAGATGACTTGACATTTAGGGGAAAAAAAAAAAAAAAAAAAAAAAGCCAAACTGTTTGAATCGGATATTTCTGCACAGGAATACGAACACATATTCCAGAACTTCACTCAGTGAAACTTGAGCTCTGGTTGTATTTATAACATTAACTATAGCTTTGATACGGTGTTGTTGCACTCATTTTTGTAATGTTAGTAAAAATATTCCCCAAAATGTTTAAATTTCAAACAACTTGTGCAGGCATCTTGTCATGACAGAAACAGAGCAAATGCTTTATGGTGTAGGGGATGTCTCTGCACATCATATCACATCATTATCAGATGCTCTGTATATAAACATTTGAGGTACGTTCTTATATATCTGTATGTGTATATACGAGAAACGTGAAAAAGTATAATTTAAATGCAATTATCTGTTTTGCATGGTTCATTAGCAAAAAGGAAAATCAGTCTTCAAAAATGCCAAACCACTGCATGTGTTTTTAAGCCTCATTTTAACTGTAATATTAATTATCTGTTTCAAAACCCCATCTTGTAGTCCCCCTTTTTTCCAAAGTTTCTGTTTTGAAAAGCGAACATCAACTTCTTTATTCAATATTGTGTTCTGCTTTAACATGTAATAAGAATGTCTCTGCAATTGTATTCAACATCCATTTGTGCTACTTTTCTAGTCTTTTGATTGATATTTGATTGAACAAATTAACTCCTCCTTCTAATTAAAATCTTACATTTAAATTTATATATAGATGGCATATAAGAAAGCTGGTTTGATGATATGATTACACATTACATAGGGTATCACCATAATCTGTCACATATTTTCCTGTTGAAGGCTTGTTTCTAGATTGCAACTGACAAAATATTAAAAAAAAAAAATCTGTACAGAATTATTTACTGGCATTTTATCCTGGTTCTGGAGCAAGCTTTCTAAATCTTAGACCTTAGTGCAAGCTCCAGGATATGTTAGTGTACATTTGAGACAAACCAATTTCAAGAATAGATTTTAGCACACAGCACAGTTCAAAGTTTCAGCCTGTTTCATCTTTCGCATTTTAATATTGAACCAAAGACTTAACGTAATTGATCTATAAATATCTTAGAATGATGATCCATTCAACTGGGATCTATTTAAGATTTTCTTTTTAAGAATTTTTTTTTTTTTAAAAAGTAACAACCAAAACCAAAGAAACCTACCAGCCTACACAACCTCTTTAACCTATAAATCTTTCACAAATTAGTAATTTGAGTAGTTTCTCTCTCTTTTTTTTTTTTTTCCTTAAATAAGAAATCAAGCAAATCCAGAGTTTGGTTGCAGAACCTGCCTTCATTAATTCTAGTACACAGTTACATCGATTATAAAACAAGATAAAGCACTGTGTGCAGAACATCAAAGAGGCATTCCTGAGAAGCTGAAGCAAACTGTAAATGTATAAAGAATTGACTCTTCAGAGTGATCATTTTGGCAAGACAGGAGCGATTGAGAAGAATTATAACCAAGTACAATATACAAATTGCTGTCACAGCCTTGGAAGAAGATACAGTTGGAAACTATAGAAAAAGACTTATAATTGTAATGAACTTTGGTTAATATGGGTACTTACTTGGGATTATGACTGCACAAAGATGGACACTGGGGCGCTGGACTTGAAATTGATGGCTCAGCTTCTTTTTAACTCAAAATAAATTCTCAAATATTTGCTAAAAATCAAATCCCATCCAATGCGAAGCACATCATTGTATTTACATTTTAATGGCTGTTTCAAACAAACAAACATTATTTCAAAATCAAACACAGGCCTTTTAAGCAATGCTCTAGAAGATTGGCTGCTTGATAATTTCCTGTGTCAGAATATCTGTTCAACCCTTTCCGAAACCAGACCTTATCTTCCATTATCAAAGCCTTTTCAATCCTCAAATTTAAGAACATGACATCCAATATGATAGCAGCAGAATTTTTCATAAATCTCTCCATGTTTTGAATTGCAGATTTTATTTAATTAAAGTCTACAGCACATAAATAATTAGTAAAGTAACATTTAAAACATGCGATGAGCAGCGTAAGTAGTCAGAGAAATAGAATTTAATAACTCACAGTACAGTTATCTTCAGTTAAGTTAACTTTAGTGGCTTTATCACAGTCAAAATCTGTTATACAGTCCAATGACTCATATGTTTGAACTTAATGAGCAAACAGTAAACAGATGATGATATGAAGTTTGCTGTACTTAGGTAAATTCATGGCAGTGTGCATCCAAAATCTGCCTTTAATATGCTGACAACACACATATTTGCACAATGAAAAAAAAAAAAAATTTGGGAAGCCAGGTGTTTGTCTCTCTGTCAGAACTGTATTCAAATCCTAAACATAGAATCATAGAATGGTTAGAGTTGGAAAGCACCTTGAAGATCATAGAGTTCCAGCCCCCCTGCCATGGGCAGGGACACCTCCCACTAGAGCAGGTTGCTCAAAGCCTTATCAAGCCTGGCCTTAAATACTTCCAGGGATGGGGCATCCACAACCTCCCTGGGCAGCCTGTTCCAGTGCCTCACCACCCTCACAGGAAAGAATTTTTTTCCTAATATCCAATCTAAATCTCCCCTCTTCCAGTTTAAAACCATTACCCCTTGTCCTATAGCTACGCTTCCTGACAAAGAGTCCCACTCCTGCTCTCCTGTAGGCTCCCTTCAGATACTGGAAGGCTGCTATAAGGTCTCCCTGGAGCCTTCTCTTTTCCAGGCTGAACAGCCCCAGCTCTCTCAACCTGTCTTCATAGGATAGGTGCTCCAACCCTCTAATCATCTTTGTGGCACTCCGTTGGACCAGTTCGAACAGTTCTATGTCCTTTCTGTGTTGAGGACTCCAGAGCTGGACACAGTACTCCAGGTGGGGTCTCACAAGTGCAGAGTAGAGGGGGAGAATCACCTCATATCAGATGGTGTACAGAGATTTTTTAATAAACATTTCTTTTTGAGTATGAAAAAGTAGTACAGAATGGATGAGGAACAAGGTTATTAAAATTTTTCTAGTCTACTTCTGCAAGTTGCTTGATTTTCAGATCAGCAGAATAATCATCCATAACTACATTCAACCTCAAAAAAAAACTTCAAGGAGTACAGACCTTACTGGAAAAGCTGATTAAACCAACCATTTCAAAGTAGAATGTTATTTTGTGCTTAAGTTATGCAACAAGCAGTGTGTTCTCTACTGCGACTTTTATTTTTATTTTTTATTTCTCCCAGAATTTCAGTACCTTAAAACCAGAGCTTTCTGGATGACTGCTGAGTTCACATCTTTTTACTCCAAAATATCACTGTCCAAAGCATGATCTGCCCCCACAATCTTTGGTAAAAACAAAGCCCGTTCCATACATCTGGTAAACTGTCCCTGTGCTGGGACGGTCCTTCCTGGTTTTGATCATCTTCTCCAGCTTCCAGTCTGCTACTTCTGCTTTCCATTTTCTCCTTTTACCTTAAAAACTTTAGCAGTTAACTCAGCTGTTTGCACTAATTCAATTCCAGCTTAATATTATTTTTTAAAAAAATCAAACTTACATGTGACAGAAAAAAGAGTGATAAAAGAGTTGCAGAGAATTTGAAAAACCACATCACTGATACATGTGATTTTACAAGCTTAAAAGCCTCCAACATTTTCTACATGCTTGTGCATAGCCTCTATGAAAACAGAAAATGAAAATAGTATGAATACTTTCATAGAACATTTGCAACAGAACACGAGTCTAAAGACGCAAACCTTTGCTAGAAGCAAAAGAACTGATGAGTATTACCTTTGACTTCTCTTTCACTTCATTGGCAACACATGAGAACATATGGTTTTGACAGGAAAATAAAAGGAATTAACAAAACAGTAACTGAAGATGTGTTCCAAGTTTAGATCCCAATTATAGCCCACATTGCTTAAAGCTAGGAAATGTGCAAACATCTAACACAAGTGAAGAAGAGAAATCTAATGAAAAAGACAACATGACATGAGAAAACCAAAGTGGAAGCAGCTAATTAAACCTATGCAACTGTAATGCAGAGGAATGATAAAAAGAGGCAGAAGAAGCTGCAGATAAACTTGCAGCTTTCACACTGAAAGGACATTTAAAATTAAACAACCTTCAGAACACAAGATATGTGGAGGGTTGGGGCTGTTGAGTAGCTAGCATTGTGGTTTTTCCCTCAGCTGTAACATACTAAGCCATCCAATCTACGTACCAAAGATTGCACAGGACAGGTTTGCCTTTGCCCTGCAGGGTTTGGATAACAAACCGAAGAGTGCACAATATGAACTACTTTTTTCTCTGGGATGTAAACCTCCATCCACCATCATTATTAATAACAACCAAGCATATTTCAAATACAATGTTCATTTCTTTTACTATGAAGACTCATTCTGTAATTAAAATAATCTGCAAAACTTGCTACTTGACAGTAAGGTGTGTACTACTGGTCTACAACCTAGCTAAAAAATAAAGCAGCCTGTACAGCAGAATGAACTGAACACCAGGAAATTAGGGACCTAGCAAGAATTGTTAACAATGTTAATTTTTGGCACATGAAGTGCAACCACAGTGAACTCCTCCATCTTCCATAGGTAGCATGCATTAGAAAAGGGCAACCAAAGGGCCATACTCTGGTCCCCCTGCATCAGAGGATCCACATCTCCATGCAGAATGGAAGGACAGGTTCAGGATCTGGCACAGAGAAATGTCCAGAACAAAAGGAGGAGCTCTCACCGCTGCACACTGCTACTTTAATGCTAGAATAGAGATCTGTGGAGGATGACTGAGTTAACATGTCACCTCAGGTGTTCCAGGAGTCCTGTGTTTTCATGAACAATTCTTTATTGTGGACATCTACCTGATCCCTCTCCATAGTTTTGCAAATCTAGGTAGAACTGAAAACCTGGATTCATGATCCTTGAGGTGTTTCTACAGACCTTCTGTTAACTTTCTGAAAATTTACTGTAAAGTGGAAGAAAAGCAATAAAGAGCTGCAGGAGCAGTTTATCACTTGGAAGAAAATTCTTAATAGAAGATTTTCTGCAAGTTGCTAACATTTTTAAAATAGTCTGTAACATGCTCTCTTTTCGGCATTTCCACCACAGTTACTTAAATAAGCTTATAATGTAATCATATTAATGATCACATAACTCCACTGAAATCAGACTTCATTAGAGCAGCTTTGCATATTCAACACAAATTATAAACCCCTATAATCTAAGCCTTTGTATATTCTCTGTACCTGCTTTCCCACCATTACAGGCAAATATTTTCATGAGAAGAAATCTCCTCGTGGTAAACTGTTTTTTAGCTAGAGTGAAAATCCATACTTGACTTGCAGGCTTCACTGCCTAGGCAGATATCACCTTCTCCCTTTCTTTTTTCCAAATTAAGGATTTCTCTGTTTGGCAAAACGAAAGATGGAGCACAATAGGAAAATGGTCTCCTCTATAATTCATTGTTGTGCAATTCACTGAACTTTCAAAACCATCGTGGATTACACTTCCCCCCCCCCAAGATGACAAGTCTGTATTTACAGTTTAGATTTAACTCCTGAAATATTGTTAAGTCTTCTGTAAATCTTCTCTCCTTCAAACACTAATTTCCTTCAAGAGATTTAGGGTTTGCACCGAAAAGTGCTATGAAAAATCTTGGAATATCTCAAAGAACATTTTTTTTTTATCTATTAAAAAATCATCTACAGTATAGGTATTTTGAAGGACAATTTTGGCAAAACCCTGTATCTCACTGTAATTAAAATACAATAAAAAACTCAGAGCAATTTTCTTGTGGGTTATTTAAATGACTGGCTTCACTGGTTTTGAATAACAGAACATTTCTTAAATCAGGCCCTACCACTGGCAAATCATCTCTCTTACCCTGAAATAAAGTAAATCCCAGATCTCATTTGACTATATGAAATAGAAGAACTCATTCTGAAAAAAACCCACAAAACTACTACATTTTATGAGGGAAATATGTATGTGTGCAAAACAATATGGAATTTCATAGTTTAAAAAAAGTCTCATATTTGGACATGTGTAAAAACAACTGAAATTAATAATAATTTTTCAAATTATGTCTTAGTTTATAAGCAGTCAAATTCCACTCTGGCATAACAGAAAAACAAACAAGCAAACTAACTAACTAACAAAAACCAACCAAAATTTTGAATTAATAATATAGAAATTTTAAGGCACTACTTATCAAATATAAGTGTAATGACTTAAATTTCTCACCTTTTTCTGGAAACTGATGGAGGTCTTACAATTTATTGCCATCAACAGTGTCTTGCTTTTAAAACTTCTCATAGAGAAAGCATTACTGACGAAAAACAATGAACTATTTTTTTCCCAATATCAATGAGTTTCTTACAACAAAATTAAATTATTCCCCCTAATCTGAAATGTTATATTCTTTTTTTTCAAGACCAGATGCTTCAGTTGTTTCACAGTGATCACTTTCACTGACCTAAATTACTTAGTCCTCTGTGGCTGATCTGGTTACTACAGAATTTGTCAAGTATTTTTCATTTAAGCCTCTGAAAATCTCAAAATACTCCTTAAAGCATTCCCCATATTCTTGAAATAGTCACATATGTGCAAGATTGTCTCAGTTTTTTTACTGTAGGTCTCTTTCTTAGCTAACTTTGCACTGTATTATTTTGCCCAGTACCCCTGAGCACCTGCACATTCAAAACATACAAGAGAATTCAATTTCCAAAACTGGTAGAGCAGGAATAATGTACATTTTCACAGCAGAAGACAACTTGGATTTTTTTTACTACCAGTGTATTTTAACTGAAATTTACAAGTAGCTCTTGAAAAAGTCCTAATTTAACAGAATGTATATGAACCCAGAATAGTTTCCAGCAGTAATGGAATTAGGATTCCATATATTAATGTGGCAAAAGTAATCTTAAAAGTAGAAATAGATTGCAGTCATTTGCTCAGTCCTTTTGCATTCACCCTGCACTAAATTAGTGAAATGCAACCACCCTCGTGTTTTCCCATTCTCCTATACAGTGGTAAGATTGGCAATGTCATCCATGTAACATAAGGAATATGTTCAATGTTTATTATAGTTTCTTTCATCCAAAGTACTCTCATATCAGCTGAGATGGGAAATTTCCTATCGACCCAACTTCATCATAAATCCCTTACTTCTTTTTCTGTACATCTCAAGAATATCTGCAAAATTATGCAAGTCAAAATCCTATCAGTGTTGAAAGTGGTGCCATTTTTTTCTATTGATGAAACTGATTTAAAAAGCAAATGCCAAAATAAGGATAACATTTTCCAAAGTTCCTAGGCAGCCAGCAGAAACCAAGACTCAAGGGCCATGTAGAAATTTAAGGGAGCCAAGATCATAATTTCCCTGGAGATTCATGGGCAAAAAGTTAAAATCAAGGTGCTTAAGACACACAGGCTGACACATACAGAACAAGATGCTGCCTATTTATAGGGGTTGCACGTGCAACAACTCCTTATTTTACTTCACAGCAATGCTTAGTATGTTTCCCTTTGTCTAAAACATGCTACCAAAGACAGAAACATGTAATAAAATTTTCCAAGTAAAATAATTCTATCAAACAATCTGACAGTCAACTTCCCCATATTTTAAAAAAAAATTAAAAACCCCACAAACAGATAAAACTACTCCCTAGTTTTTTTTCTGGAAAATACAATTGTAAAAAGATTTTTGCACACTAAGAAAATGACAGTTATTAACAATGTGGTCCAGTACAATGTCCAGTGAATGACAAACAACTATTTTAACCACACAGCCATTTTTCCACTGTAGCGTGTGAGGCAATAGCTTTTATTTCCTTGATTTCAAGGGTTATACAATACATTTTCCTTCTCTAACATGTAAATTTGCAGAACGTAATGAAATGTGGGATTATGAATACCAATACTTTCTCACACATGGCAAGAAGAGAATAAAGTCCTGTAAAATTGTTATCATATTTCTTGAGTTTTATTTACCAAATTTCTCAAGGAGTTTGATGAATTTTACATAGATCAGTTCTTAAATTTAATAGGGAAAAATATTTGTGTTTTAGCAGTATTTTTATTCTAAATTGGAAGGCTATAAATATGTAATAAAACTGAAATAAAGCAGATCAGGCATACCTCCTGTTCTTGGTGGATGGTCTAGCTGGATGGCTACATTAATTTTCTGATCTTTGCACCATAGTTTAGAAACTACTCAGAAAATGAAAGTACAATAAAGTTTATGTTATATTTTAAGTAACTAAATTTAAAACCAAATTCAAAGGCTGAAATACTAGGCATGAGTAGAAATCAGTTATCACCCTCTGTAAAAAAAAAAGTTGCTCATGATTTTCTGATCAATAGCAGATTTCTGGAGCATAGCTGTTAGTATTAGAGAAATGGACGGTACCAAAGTCTTTCACAGTTGCCAGTTATTTCTTTCATTTATGAATAATGAATTTATATTTAAAAAATAAAATAAAATCCCCAATTGATGGATAAGATTCTCTCTGGGAAAATCAGTACACGTGAGGTACACCACTTTAGTTTGGACAATATGGAATTATTATCAAAACAGCTTGGCAAAAATTCTAAAAATATAAAGATTCTCTCTGGGTTTGCTTCTCTGACAGAAGCTTATTAGACCTGTCTGAATGCACATTGGTGAATAAGCAGTAGAATTTCAAAAATACAGTGCATAGCAGCGAGAGAGTTGTCACTGCACTTACCAGAACAGCAGTGCACTTTACCAGAACAGAGTCGTCTCTTTGTTTTGATGCCCTGCCTCTACATTACCCTGTTTCTCAAACACCCATTATCGCTTCTTGCCATTCAGATGTGCTAGTCGTCTTCAAATTTTCCACAAGTCCATTAAAAAAAACTGGGTATGTTGAAAAATAAACACTTGAAAAATAAGTCAATTCAAAGATTTGCCACAAAATGGTCTACTAGTACCTTAGGCATGTATCAAAAAGCATCAAAAATCCTGTTTCAAGGAACTAATATTGAAGGCTGGCATTCATTACTCAAACTAGCTTTTCAAAATAATTTAGAAGAAATAAGTATTTTAGGAAGGGGATTTTGACATAAACAATGATGAGATATTATACGACTATATCAAACATTCAGCAACATCTACAGTTGGTTCGTGTCTCCTTAGATAATAGCCTCAGGCCCTTGACATATTAGATAAGTTTGGAAATAAAAGTAAATATTTAGATAAGACAAAGACTAAAACTGACAACCAGAACAGCCCAAATCAAACATGAGACTGATATTCTTGACTTGAACAGAGAAGGGTACAACAGAGAAAGAGACAGGCACTTTATTTTTCTTTTATCCGTTGCTTTTAACAGCTGATTCCTTTGTCTGGCTTTGTAACTCTGTATGGTGGCATCTATAAATGAGAAAAATTATAGAGCCTGAAGAGACTTTCAAAGGTCATCTAGTCCCTTCCCCATAGATAAGCTCTAACTCTGTTACATGTTTGTCTAATCTGTTCTAGAAGTTGCCAGAAACGGTCAGCAAACTATACCAATGCTTCAGGATCTTAAACACTAAAAAAACTTTTCTTTGTATCAAATCTGAATCTCTTCCTGCAATTAACCCCCATTATTATTTATCTCTGCTGGATGAACATGGGAAATAGTTTGTTTCTTTTCTCTGAGAACAAATACTTAACTTTTCTCATTTGAAGACATCATATTCCTGCTTACCCTCTTCAGCTTAAATAATCACAGCTTCAATCTTTCCTTCTGTCGTGTTCCTACCATTCTTGCTATTTTTTTTTTTTGACTTTCCCAAATGACAATTGGGAGTGTCTAATCTGGGCAAAGACCTTCTGACAGCTGAGTGCAGGAAAAGGTTGCTTCACACATCAGCAAAACACAGATTCATGTTCTTATGTGCCACAGTGTAGGCTGCCTTCCTGGTATTAATGTGCCATAATTGCTTGTATTTAGCTTGCAAGTCATAAGCAGTCCTCTGACTCTCCCACCCAAAGAACTGTTATCTAGGCAATTATTCTTGTCCCAGAGGAAGACCTACCCCTTTTAAAAAGATTATAGCAAGTTCATTCTGAATTACAATCCTGATTTACTTGTAGTTTCTTTCAGCATCATATCATACACAAAATATGTATGGTTCTTATGTCTTCTAGTCCTCTATAATATTGACTAACAGGGCTCACAGTAGTCCCATTTAGACTACGCTTCCATTTTAATAGTTGGCAATAGGCAACATCTCTCTAAATGTTCAGTTTTGCATTACTCAAAGTTTAAATTTTATTTACAGGACTTCGATTAATCTCACAAAATCACTTTTCAGCCAGTGTTGTAAGTATGGAAAATGTAATTTAACATTATAAAGCAGAAAAAAAAAAATCAATACCTTTGAATTGCATTATTATAACTCAGGAAAAAAAAATGAAAATAGTCTAACCCTTCATTACTCTCTGCTGGAGTGACATATGCAGTCGTGGGCTCCTGAGTAAAGAAGAGGCATGGAGGTACTGAAGAGAGTCCAGCATGAGGCCATGATTAAGGGACTGGAGCATCCCTGATTCAAGAAGACATTAAGAGAGGTGGGACTGTCCATCCTCAAGAACCAAAGTCTCAGAGGGGTTCATATGAATGGGTATAAATACATGATGAGGGCAATAAAGATGATGATGCCATATCTTTCTCAGTGGTATTCACTGATAGGTCAAGAGGCAATGGACACGAACTGAAACATAGGAAATTGCATCTAAGAAATTTTTTTCTTTGGTTGGTTTTTTTTTTTTTTTACTATAAGTGTGGTCAAACATGGCTACAGGTTGCCCAAAGAGCTTGTAGAGTTGCCGTTCTTGAAAATCAGCAAAACTCAATGGGACGTGGCCCTGAAAAACCTGCCCTACGTGACTGCTTCTTGAGAAAGTGTGTTGGACTAGATGACCTTCAGTATTCAACTATTCTTTTTTTAAGTTCTTAGCTAGCTGATCTTTTTTATTAGCCTCTGAAATTGTAGTTTACTTTCCACACAAGAATGCATTATGAGTACTTTTTATTAATAATAAAATTTTTATCAGGACCAATTTTGTTCAAGCTGAGTGTAGTCAAAGATACTGCAATTACAGATAACTGCAACATTGTCACATGTTTGATAATCAGTAACATTTCTAATTAATGTGCTATTTAGATACTAGGTATGATCCAGATACAAAACCCAAGCCACAATCCCCCCACCACACACCTTGTAACTAGCTGTGCAGTATGAAATTAACTTTCATTATTAAGCAGCTTTTTGTTAATTCTGCTGAATTAAAAAAAGGACAACATCCATCTAATCTTATTGCCAATGCAATTGTTGCAATTTATTCATTATTAGGATATAATTACCTTTTTAATAAAAAGTGGAAAAAAAACTTTCAGTACCTGAAAGACAAACAACTAACTGTTACAATGATCACGCTAAACTTGGAAGGACACCTTTTAGATTAATGAAAAGGTATAAACTAAGTTAATATTTAAGAACCCTGACAAGCACTGGCTGGCATGTCTGTGGAAGCAAATGCTGCCAGGTGCTTTGTGAGTCCTGTTCTGGGCTGCCAGTACAAGCAAGATGGCCCAAACTGAACAGTCCAACAAAGTAGCATAGATGGGGTTCAGCTCAGGGACCTATGGTGAAGTGAGACTGAAGGCATTAATCGTGTATTTCAGGATGAGAAGGCTAAGCCAGGGGGGGGATCCAACAGCTACCTGATGGATAGCCAACCAAGAGTTGACAGACACAGGTCTCAACAAGGGACACTTGGGCAGAACAGAAAGGCAAAGGTAAGCAGCAGGCAACTGCCCTCAGTAGTCTATGTGCATAAGCAGCTCTTGGATTCATTCAAAATGTGTGCAGAGAAGGCCACGAGCAGCCAAAATTTACTTTCAAAATTTTATTAATATGAATAGAGTTGGCATACCTTTAGTTAGATTAATATTAGTATTTAGCCCTGGTTTGAGAAGGAGGCTGAAACGACCTCTACAGGTCATCCCAACAGAACTTTTTCTCTGCTTCAAGCTCCAATATTTCTGAAATATTGCAGTCTGTGCTGTATTTCAGGTTCCCCTTTGAATCTTAACTGATTTTATGGTTCACTTCCTCTTTTTAAGTATTTACACCGAAAATAATACACATCTTACATTCTTTTTAAGATACATTCTTCCATAGCTGATCTCATCAGGGCCATTATATTTAAATATAGCATTTTTTTGTTGTTCAAAACTTTTTTTTTTTAATAATGCATACTTTTTAAAGATTTCTTCTTCTCTATTCACTTATTCTTGATGAAATGATAATGAAATCATAATTTCAGGTCTTTTTATTTTACTTTTCAAGGTATCATGCATCATTTAGAAAGGAAATATGGCTCTAAAAGTTGTCATTAAGGACCATAAAGCAGAGAAATAATATGTAGCTCCTTTGCAAGGCTTTTTATCTTAACAGCATTACTAACTGTGACATTTATCCTGCTTAACCTCACCAAATGTACCCTAGGGAAATGTCAACAGAGTCTTATGGTTTTAATACAAATGAATTATCAAAGAGTTTGAATAATGTAATCGTCTTAATGTATTCAGTTTTTATAATGAACATCTGTTATGGAGATAAAGAAGCAAAGTGACTGGTTAATATAAAAATTAAATAAACAATTAAATATAAAAGTTAATAAAACTGATTTTACAATTTTAACTATTTGAGTTACCTTAAGTAACTTTCATTGAGATATTCCTTACATCTCTCATTTCTATTCAGTTTTTCTTTGATTAAATTCATATATGCTTTCTAGATGTTTGTTATGGGTATAATCCTGTTTACAAAGACAGCTTGTTCTCTGGATAGAAATCTTCTCCCTTGAGTGATGCATATTTGTGTTCTTAAAGTTTCTGCCAAATCTCTTACTTTACATGCCTTTGCCAATAATCCTTTTTCAGTATATTTTCTGTCAACTCCATTTATTAAGAGGGCTGTTTTCAAACATTCTGCTAGCATATATTACAGTAATTCTACACTCATGGGAATACATCCTCTAATTATCGAGATGTTCTAACAAATGTCTCTGATATTTACTGCTATTATATTTTATTCTGGCATTATAATTTGTGACCTGAATGTAAATTTTGGAAAATTCACATGAACAATATAAAATTTTGCAGTTTATACTCTTTTGAAGTACATTTTACAAGAAATTCCAAGATTTTTTTTTTTATTTTTTTTTTTAAGGAAATCATGCCAACATTTACAATTCAGGAAATAAATATCTTCAGTTTTATCTGAGTTCCTGAATGATGTTTCACTCAAACTCCATGCTCTGAACCTTGTTCATACACTGGAACCAGCTTGTTCATTTGCTCCTGAAATCCAGAAATCTGAATATACTTTAGGCATATTTGTCAGCTTGTCATCACACATTCATATAGCCAGGACATTTTAGGTCCTGAGTATGCAAATCTGGTATAATGTAATTATACTCTCAGGCATCCCTTGCCAGGTTGGTTCAAGACTGGATTCATCTGCTTTTGTCTAATATTGCCAGCTTGGCAGAAACTATTTACTATTCACAATTCGTGAGACAGTGATAGTGCAAGCTGCATTCAGATTACTATTACAATGAAAGTGAAAGTGATCACGTGATTAAAGGTCTTGAGTACTCCTGGATTATTATCAGATCACAGTGTCAGAGAGAACTCATTATTTTAGCCACAACCACAACTTATCTGGAATTTAAACTTTTTTACTGTTATTCTAACACTTAGCTTTTCCATTTCTCACTGAAATCCACATCCTCAATATAAATGACACATCTAAGGAGTTACACACCTCAGAATACTACAGCTTCTAGTGTACTGACTGGGAAAAAAACAAAATGGTTATATCTCAATTTTGAAGGAAAACAGCCCTATACCCTTGAGGCTTACAATCTGAGCTCAGTCTTCAAGGACTCCTCTGCCTCTTGTCAGTAATCAGAATTTATAGCAAGCACTAGAGTAATTGCCTATCTCTTTATTTAACAAGAATACATATGGTAATATACCTAAAAATCTAGATACAATAACAGTATTTTTCTATAGAAGTGTTGTAGTCAAAGGACATTAGATAAAGAAGGCAGGTTGAAATCTGATTTAAAAGGAGATTTTGAGCTGTTCAAAGCAGTACTTTATAACATCCTAAAACTCTTCCTATTGAAATTATGACACAAGAAATTGGAGATTTCAGAAATCCCAATTAGGCAGAGTATGATAATTATTTCTGGAAATCAGGGGAGAAGGCACTTGGAAGTGAGGAATCCTGGCTCTACTAGTTGTGTGCCCTTTAATAGCCAAGGGAATAACTGTGTCTCTTACATGACAACTCTGAAATCCAGGCACACATGCAAGTTTTCTCACAGAGAATATCAGTCATTTCAGTCAAGAGCTAATGTAGAAGTTGCTGCTGTCAAAATCACAAGAACATATGCATAATTTTTCATTCTTGCATCCATATTCATCATTAGTAAGAAGCATGTAAAGCAACAAAAACAGATGTCTGTGACACTGAACATAACTTTCTGGTTTACTGTCTGTTGATTTTGATTACTTAGTTGAGGATGCCCTCCCCTGTCTGGCTGATGATGGTTTTCCTTTCTCTTCACCATCTGGTTACTACAATCAACCCTGAATTTGACTGTACTCTGTGCCCCTTAACTTATCTTGCTATTTACTGCTCAGTCTCAATCCTTTTCAAATCACTGAATCATCTTAAACCCTTTCAGCCTCACCAGTTTCCCCAGGATAAAATAATGACATACTTTTCTCAATTTTCTGTGTGTAAGCGTTTTGACCCTATACCAGATTATGTTGATTTTTTTTTTAGAAGTGGTGACACTACGGTCATCCAGAGAACTGTACCTATTTCACATGATGCAGGGAACAAGGGATGCTGTGTAAAGGTATGGTTTGAGCACAGCTGGTCATTCTTTTCATGCAGTAGGGACCTGGACTAAGTAGACAGAAGATGTCAGCTAGGGCAAGATGTAAACTAGAGGCTAAGATGTGGCATAGCAGTAGCTATCTTGGGTATGCAAAGAGACCAAAATTTAGCTAAATCTTTCTGGAATATTTGTAAAGACCAGCTGATAGCTGTTTCTTCACAGTCAGGCAGAAATTGGACAAATTACATATAATGCCTATATTTTTCCCCACTTACACATTAAGCGCCTTTTCTGAACTAAGCCTTGGTCTTTTAAAATTAATTATATTTAATTACCAGGTTCATTCTTCCTTCCTCTGAAAATTGTCACTTCACTTGTTTCGTTCTAACATTTGCTTACCTTCCCAGTTAAACATGACTTTTCATAAAGAAATTCTCAGTTGTACAGCACAGTATTTCTAGCTAATTTCCTTAATACACAAAGGATGCACATAGTCTGGACTTTGAGAAATGAGTATTAATTTTTTTCCCCTGCATATTCCCTCCTTTGATCTTAGTTATTTTTACAAGGTCAGTTCTGTGCATAACTTCATAAATTTTCAGATACCTCCTATAATTTCATTTTCTGTGTCCTTCAGCATTAGCACTCAGAGGTAAATGATAACCCACCTTTTTTTCAGTGCATTATTTTCCAGTTCCTGAAGATTTCAGTGCTGTGTTCCCTGGAGTTTCATTTTGCATGCCAGAAACCAAGATTCCTTTGATATAAAACTACCTCTCCAAATCTTGCTTTTGCATGGCTCCTTGAGTTACTCATTTTCATTTTCATTAATATTCCATCTATATGAACCAGCACATTAGATATCAGTAATGCATAGAAAATCACAATTGGTGTCGCCCACTTTGCTTCTGCAGTCTACTATTTCTGCTGGTTTCTCTTTCCATACAGTCATTTTAATACATTAACAGAGCCTCCATTTTTCTTCTAATCTGATTTCTGTCTCAGATAATACATTTCTGAGAAAACTGAAATCACCTTGCATGTTTTAGCTCAGGTGCCACTTGAACTCTGCTCCCCTTCATCATCCATTCTCCCCCAAAACAGGTCTGGAAGGCATTACGGTTCACGCAGACCATGAAATAGGCAGCTATTCAGCAAGGATTTGTTGCTGAAAGTGGTAACTATTTGTCGTGATAAGTTTTGTGTGCCTTTGTGCTTCACTTTTCAGCGAGTGCTTTAAAGGCAGAAGGGAAAAGACCTCCAATATTTTGACAATGACAAGTATATCCATTAAAGCTGAATTAAATTATTTTAATGCTCAAGAATTAAAAGTAATCTAATATTTTAGGTTACATTAAAAATAACAACTTGGTAGTAATATTCAGTATAATGGATTGTAAGATACATTTTGAATAATGGCAAAAAATCCAAGTCTATCTGTGATAATGAGACAGTAATTTTAACTGACATTCAAAACTTGTTTAAACATTGGCCTATTGAACTGTAAGTCTCTCTATGTAATTGAGTTTAATGCTAAAATCAAAAAAGATATTTTTATTTCAGATGTGGCCTCTAAAAAAGACTAAATTGAAGTGGTAAGACCTGAAATCTCAGGGAATTTAGAACCAAGTATTTCTTAACTGAGTAAAATGGATTTTACAGAGCCTAGTCTTGTTGAGGACCTGATTACCTATATGTGATTTTCACTATGGTATTTTGCAGATTTACATATTTTTTTACTATTTTTTTACTATTTTTTTCTCATTCTTTTCTTGAAAGCAGAGTTGAGTTTACTTTCCAAAATCATTTAAGAGGTTGATATGATTTGTCAAAAATGTTACAAAGCAAGTAATTTGCTTTAGTGCTGCCAAGGTTAAGAAAGAGAGGAAGGCGTGAGCACAGACTTCTTCCAAAGTAGAGCTAATAATGAAGATTTGGTAGGAAAAACAGCTTTATCCTTACAAAAAGTTTCCCTTATAAACCTATGTTTTTTACTTACAGAGTCATCTAAGGTTTGTCCCTTAATATTTCCTAAAAAACTCTTTCCTTTAAAAATATTCACCATTTTCCAAATTATTCCATTCAATAGAAAGACACTTATACTCCTGGATTCTATAGGCTTCCTCACAAATAAGGTGTCTCAGAAAAATAAATGTAGGTAAATCTATAAATACACAATCACAGGATGGATGAACCACTGTCCAACAAACTGTTTAGAAAACATCCTTTGAAATATTGTACAACTTCTGTTACAGAAAAGATAAAGAAAGATAAAAGGATCAAAAAACCCCTATGAAATCTTGAATAAAGGTCTTTCATTTTCATATTAGAAAATTAATCAGTTACTACAGTCTCTTTGGACATTTATTATTTTGACAGACAAAGCTTTCAGAATGCATGTCTTCTACTCTGTCTTCCAGAAAAAGTTGTACTTAGTTCCAAGTCCTTCCCACCTTCTCTTTCTTTTGTCCAGTACTTCTTAAGATACATGTACAGTACAGAATTTTGTCTTACAGCTGGAATTGCTCCATCCTCCACTTATCTTATGCTATTTTACCTTCCTCAGAACACTTCACAATCCTCCTAGCCATAGCAGCGGTTTGGCTGCAGAACAACAGGCTCTGCTTGGTCTAGCAAGTTGTTTCTTGGGTGTGTTTTAGTCTTTTGGGGTTTTTGGGGGGCTGGGTTTTGTTTTGTTTTTTTCTCCTTTCTCCACAGACTTTTGTTTCAAAACAAGCAAACAGCACATTGCTCACAGGTGGATAATTTTGCTCAGGTATTCTCTTCACTAAAGCCATCGTGTGCCAGTTTGTTTCCTAACTTTTCATACATTCGTCTTACTACTGGGAAGGTTAAAACACAGGTTAGCCTTAGGGTCCTGTTTCTTCTTTTCAAATGGGGATCTGTAAGAAAGAGCTGATAGGATTTTTTGGATCTGGTACTTCAGAGATTTTTAACAGACTTGTATAAAATTCAGTCACTTAACTCCTTAATGACCTACTTTTAGTGGGAAAATTTACTAAAACCTGGGGGATTGAGCATGCCAACCATCGGATCAAAGTGGAAAATATTGCAAAGGACTATTGTATTTGTGAAAATAATGCCCACCACACACACACACACAAAAAAAACAATGGAAAAAAACCCCCACCATTTCTTGAATTCAGCAAAATTGTGAGTATAAGTGGCCCATAAAAAGGATCAGGTAAAGTCCTTCATACTAACACCAAGAGGTAAAACTTGCTAAAAAAAGAATCAGTCACAGCTTCTGTCAAGAAATTGATTTAGGAGACAGAAACAAACACACTCAACTTCCATGCACTTCAGAGCCCTCTTTTTAAGAGTAAAATTGAACACTGTGAACCGCAGTCTCAAACCAAACTATTTTCTATTATGAAAATAAGGCAAACTTAAATGTTTATGTATATTAGATTTGAGAATATATAATTAATACATTCCATTCTCCATACCAGATGTTTTGTCTTCTGAAACCTTAAAATTTGAGAGTAAAGAGAAAAAAAACTTCTGAATTGTTGATAAACAGATAATTAGAAGCAAACTTGTCTTGAAATTAGATTATATACTTTTACAAGAGTCTGTATACCTGAAGAATTATAAATTAATTGCAGGGGAAAAAAAGGTAGACTTTAATTTGTTGAAGCACAGGAGGAGGCAAACTTTCACAGACTAGGCTTGAAATGAGAGCCTTTTGTACTACAAAAACATGATGAGACAGCCTTTCATAGCATTTCAAGCTTTTCCATAACGTACTGTCATTGTAGCCAAAGAACCTGTCATATATGATAATTTTCACACAGTTTTGAATAAGGATCTCAAACAGATCAAAACAAACTTTCAAGTTGCTTTGTGGTTTGTAAATATATTTAGAAATTACTTTGTATCATAAACAATAGCACTCTAAGTACTTCAAAAAGAAAGCCATTATTTTACCTAACAAAATTAATGTTATTTACTGAGAATAGTTTACAACCTTACAGTGGATAGAAACATTTATGTAAACAGCAAAATACTGGAATGACTTTGTAAAACACACTTGTACAACAATCATATTTATTACAGTTACTGCTGAATTTTCAGGTTCATTGCTTTTAGGTCTCCTAACATATTGAAAAAAGTCATTGAATTGTCTTAGCCCAGAGAAGATGCAACTTTTTAAATATTTGAAAATATGTAAGTATTAAACTGCGCAAACCTCATAATTTCCTTTGATGAATGGCCTAGGGGGAAAAAAACCCAAACCTTCCAGATACTGTTGCTCATTATCCTCAGAATAATCACAATTTAAAAGCTGCACATTGTAGTTACACGTATGGGCAAATGTTGGCTGTGAAATATATCACTAACCCACGTTCTATACTGAACATCAAATAAATAGCTTAATGCAGGAATCACATCAAAGAAAGACAAAGCCAAGGTTGACAACAAGGTAAGTAACACCAAATAAAAATGCTACATATTCCCAAGAAGACTCAGATTAAGAAAATTATTTGTCATGTATCTACCTGATCAGTAAAGAATAGTGAATTTTCCACTGATAGTTCCAATTTCCAATACCGCTTTAACACGACTGCTGTCCTCATGGCTCTGACTTATTTAGCAGGAGATTAGTCTTCAAAGATGCTACAATCAAAAATTATCACTAAGTGCTACAGTAATTTAGGAGCTAGATTGAAAAAGTTGGGCTTTTTATATAATGATATCTGGAAAACGAGAAAGTATTTTTTTCACAGAAATATTTTCATTTTCTTAGGACAAACGTGAGGATGTTGTATTGACATAAACATATATAGTAACTCATTTAGGGTATGTGCAAGAGTATAAAGTGTTTTTTCTCTATTAAAAATGTTATAGAAGCAGATTTTTTCCATTATGACCAGATACAAATCCCTATTTCATTTCATGACAAATGCTGGAAGAATTTGCACTCTTAGATTCCCCTAAATGCTATATGTTGAAAGATACTGTGCTAGCCATATAATCTTTATCACAGCTACAGAGGGCGATTTTATTAATTTTAAATCATACAGATCCCAATACAATAATCCAAAAGGCAGACTTAACTGAGTCCCCTTGGAAGCACAGCACTCAGATTATCTTTTCTAAATCTCTAAAGCCATTAGCAGAAAACTGATAAATGAGGAATAGTACTGAATAATAATAATAAAAAAAAAAAGTTACTGCAAGACTATGATTTCATTTTATAGAATTTTTCTAAGATTTTAAGTTTTTAATAGCACCAAGATTAACTGAGTCATACTTCATTATATTACTTTGCTTCAAACGTTTGACCTCTTTTCATTTCATTAATGGAAAGTATTCTTCTCTTCTGTGAACATTATTATCATTCTTATTTTGTAGTAGTTTTCATAGCTTTTATAGTTCAACAATATGTACATAAACTATACAAATAATTGCCAGTTTTACTTTTGCCATTTTGGATACCAGTGGATGTTGCTGGATATTCTAAAAAATCATAATTAAAAATAAATAGCTACATTTATAGTAGAGGTATATATTCATAGAAGGAAAATCACATATCCTCAATTATCCTTGGTTCAGCAGTTCTGCATGTATGCACAGAGACAACAAATATGCCAAAGTAATAAAAAAATCAATCTGAATAAACACCTCCTTTCAAGTTTTTGCATAATCCTTCCTGTGCAAAAGAAGTATCTATCAGCACCAAAACTTCTTTTACCAGCATAACTCCAGTTTGGATATTCCCATGCTTCCCTTTGTAAGCCATACTCCCTGTTCCTAGTGGGTATCAAACTAAATAAACAGGGTTCCTGCTATAATCCAGTAACTCTTGCCTTTAAGCAGATGACACCAGGACAAGTATTTTCTTCAATTTTCTCTCCCACCCCAAACAAAAAGTGGTGGCAGGTAAGTATTTCCCTACGCTTGTAAGGACAGAGGTGGCTGGTGAACCTGGTCTGTGGCCAGTTGATGTAAATCAGGCAGTTTAGACAAAGAAGCCCATTAATGACTGCAGAAAATTTCCCCATGTTTTCAATGAAGGGCATTATATGGCCAAAGATTTTAGATTTTTGCACTCTAGTCAACATATTTAGTCTGGTGTCATATAATTTAAATTTCACCTCTGAAAGAGGGATTTCCATCCATGTCCATTTAAAGAGCTTTTTATTAGAAAAATACATAATTTTGCCATCTCATATACTAATAGACTTTTTCCTAAAATATTCTTATTTTGAAAGGTCTTTCTATTAATAAAACAAAAATATAAATAAGTCTTATCTTAAAAAGATACTTATGCAATACTTTTATATCATGACCCTCATAATTAAGAGTTGGTCAGCATTTAATTAGCTTGTCAAGTCTAGCTGCAAGCTCTTACATACGCTCTTTTTTTTTCCTTCAAAAGAACTGCATCAAAATTTTATAATCTGGCTCTTCACAGACTGAACCTTCCTGCTGAAAACAAATGATTTTATTCCTTCTGGAAATGTGAATCATGTCCTAAATCCCATGCAATATAAATAATACCTCCTGGATACAGACAGATCAAACATAAAAAGTCTAAGCCTTAATCCTCATCCCTAGACAATGCAAGCAACTTTAGAAAGCAAACATATCGTGTCTGAAAAAGGCTGGTTCTGCTCCAAAGCCAGCAATACACAACCATCACTGAACACTGTTGTTGCTTCTATACCAGTTTACCTTTCATATCACGAAATGCTACTCGGGGTATCTGAAAATGATGTGTTTTTAACAGCACTACAACTTACTTTTAAAGATATTTACCCTTAAGGTGCTCAATTAAACAGAAAAAAATACTATTTTTACATCCTTCTTCATTTATTACTTGAGGATGCACAAAAATGCCTGCACATACACAAACTCTTCACATGATCTACCACCTTTTTTGAAGTAAAATGTACTGCATATGTTCTGAGGAGCAGAGTTGAATTTTCAAGTAATTTTAGCAGCTTAAAAGCTTTATTAAAACCTCATTAAGAAAAGTAGCGACAATTCCTGACTAACACTATATTGCAAATGAAGAATATTACTGTTCAGAGGTGGATTAATCATGTGCACGGTCTTTAGAAATGCTTAATGCAGTTGTTTTTTTGCTTGAGAGTCATTCTTGACATGCCAATGCTCCATTCCACATCACATTCTTCAGGAAAACAATGAATAATCCTTACCTAAAGAGCAATTACATATCCCTAATTTCAACTCTTTCATTTCCCTTAATTAGAGAAAGTACCAAGGGCAGAAAATATAGGCAAGCCGCAACTGCCATTAAGGGTAAATGAGATTTGTATAACTAACTTATTCGAATCTTACATCTTTCCACCTGTGCTGCTTATGTCTGCTACATAATTAGTTTAGATGTTTTTATAGATGCCACATATAGTCCTATTTTTCCTTAAGTGAAATGTGTTTCACTCTTTCAGGACCATAAACAAAGTTAACAAATACCCATTAAGTATTTTCCATGTTTCTACTTTCCTAAGAAGGAAAGCTGATCATGTTCTGAAAGATGGTGTCTGGGTTGCAGCACCCGCTGGATGCTATCTCCAGCTCTTCCCCTTCCTACATGCCCTGATGTTCTCCCTGAGGAAATGCACACACAGGTCTGCTCTGAAATTATGGCAGGACAATGTGGGATGTATTCCTATGTCCTCCTTTCAGCTATATTTTTTGAAAACCATACAGTCACATTTTACCTTGGCTAGTAAGTTTGATTTTGCTTAGAAAGGATTTTCCTATGCTAATGTTATACACAATAGTTTTCAGAATAGATTATGACATATGGTAACAGCAGCTTAACTTATTTCACAAACAATGTCACAGAGCTTTGAATCTGGTATTATGCCTGTGAAAGAATACATTCTAAACTGTAAAGTATACATTTTCCTTATTAAAGATCAACAATATGTGACCCTGTTTGGTGATATAACATGATCTAGCACTTTCCTTGAGGTGATGTGTTGGATAGACTCAAAAAAATCTAGTTATTAACAAAAAAAAGTCTTTGTTTCCCTCAAGATCTTTTTAAGAAGCTTTGCAATTTTCAGAGAAAATCTGCAGTCCTACTCTTATAACTTTTCTCATTATAAAACATGAAAGCATGGGAAGACAAATTTTCTAAAGATTTTTCCTGTGGCAATTTTTTACCACACACTGTAAGTGGTAATTCAGATTGTCTAGGCTGAAAACTAGATGTTATCTGAGGGACTCTAAAAAAAACAACTGTCTGTACAGGCTTATCTAGCCTTCAAAATACTTTTTTTAAGGTAGAAATCAATGTTAATATGCTGTCATCTTTAACTCTCTTGCATTTCTTTGAGACAATTACGGACACTTTTTACAGCAGAAAGAACTGCTGCTAGTCCCCCACTTACCTCCTCCCCATTTAAGAAAATTATAAAAAGGCTGCATTAAAAAGTTAAATTCTGCCATTGGGCAAAAGGCTGGTAAAATATGAATTAACTAATTATGTCCAGAATTCACAGATATGAACAGTACAAACTTTTCAGGTGACCTCAAAAAGATTAATACTTCTCATGGAGCTGGATCATAACCTTTTAAGTTTTTTATTCTCCTCTTCATTATCAGTATGTCTTAATATGTAAAAGTGAAATGATCTCTGGATGCTCTGCAGATATCCTTTTGGAGGTTAATTTTTTGTCTGCTTGGACTGTGTATGTTATTTCCTACTTTTTACATACATTTTTTCCCTAACATCTTAACCATCAAAGAAGGTTCCATATTAGAACAGGTGATCAGTATCTTAGATCAAACACAAATGTGAGCCAGTGAAACAAGAAGAGATTGGGAGTTTTCAGAGGGGGGAGCTAAAACATGAATACTGCAAGTTGTCAGCATTTTATTCCAAAGGATATGTAAAGATGCAACTAGAAGATAAAGCGTATGAGACTAAAGGCAAACAAAAATATTAGCCAGTCATCCACTACAAAAATTTTCCTACAGTTACTTTTAAAAAAAATTACCGTAAAAAAAAAAATATTGTAACAACATTAAAAAGCTCCTTTTATTTTATTATACCCTGGTTTCTAGCACTGTTTTTCTGGTATCTAATTTCTGTACCTGTAGTGTTACAATTCTGTGAGTCACACTAGAGGGAAAATTAAATAAACAAAAGAAAAGACCGATACTACCATAACCTAATTGCTAACTCAGAAAATAAGATCTGATTTTGGTGAAAGCTCTGAATACCAAGCTGCTCTGAAAGTTCTACCCTTGGACTACTGTTATGACCAGCATGCAAACATTAAATAAATTAATCACCACAGCTTCTCACAAGCTACACCTGTTTTAATGCAGTTGGATGAGTTACAGCTACTGTACTTTCATAAAATTAAATTTTGAGAATTTGATCAAAATATTTTAAAAATAAAATTTGCTACCTCCATCAGATGTTGTCTTCACTCTCCTTTTTCATAGAAAAATATCAATGCCACTGAGTTCTTAAAAGTACATTTCTCTAAAAACATATGATAATATTTACCAAATCAGCCATTTTTAATACAGTTTAGTCGGTAAGACTTCATTCTGTACTTCCCAAGGTCTCATCTTGTGTTGACAGGCAATTAAACAGCTGGCATTAAAAGTCTGTATAATGTTGTCACAATATTGAACTATGCAAGTAACAAGCATGCAACAATGGTGATAATCTTTTTTCTAAATTGGCTCTCTGATAGATTTGTAAAGTATCCCAGAAAATTTAATTTCCTTAAGATTTGCTACTATATTTGCATTTCTTATCTGTACTAAACAGTTGCCTCTTATCCTAAGGAGACTATCAAGAAGGTATTACATACCTCCTTCCCTGCACACTTCAAATTTCCTCAAATCAATAACTATCTGATAGCTAGCAGAGATAAATTTGAAAAACAAATTTAAGTAGCCTTTGAAAACACCAACTCAAACCACCTATATAAAATATTTGTATTGCACAACTTTTCCTAACGGTTATAAAAAATGGCCTTTTTTTCTCCATTAAGCTAAAACATAAATCCTCATCATACCTACTGTACTATCGTTTCTGTGCACTTAAATGTAGAGGAGATCCTTTCCATTGACCTAGAGTGTTAAGTGGCAAAAACCCAAAGCCTGATATTTCTTTCATTGCCAAGTTCAAAGTCAGTAAGCTTCTGGAAAATGCTCTAATCTACATTATGCATGTGTACATTTGTATAGATTAAATTTACCATTTTTACATACATTATTGAAAAGAGATATCCTTAGAACAAATAGGATGTTGAATATCAGCTTGCCTGCAATATATAAAGAAAACATTACAAGTTTATTTCACATAAGAAACAGTTATGTTGCTGTACACAAATACTTTAAATTCATTAATTTAATCCAATCAAACAGATTTCCATCTGTATAAATGGCAGTGCAATCGAGTGTTAGCCAAGTGTTACTTGCCTACTCTTTTTTCACCAATGTGCAGAATTTGTTTCATATGAAAACAATATTTATAATCACTCAGTTTGTATCAGTAAAACCAGCATTACTGATAAGTTCTAAGTTAAATTGTTAAGAGAAAGGTTAAATTCAAACAGCCAATTATACTACCACTTGCAATATGATTCTAAATCACTTGAATTCAAGATATCCTATTGTATTAAGTTCTCTCCATTTCTGCTTACAGTCTGATTTACAAGAACTACAAAACAAAGCTTCTGAACTATTTTGTAACAAGTATCTATAACTTTGATCTCATACCATACTGATAGTAGTTAAAGTTAGCTTTTAAGAAAATTGGGGAAACTTCTGTCAAAAAAGAAAAAAAAGATATCAGGATGCAGAATTTTCTCTAGGTTTGTTTTTGTTTGGTTTTTTTTTCATAGTTTATAATAGCTCAATTTCTAATCATGTAGAGAGGGAGAAACTGAGCTTGAGTTCTTATTGTAGTTTGTAAAGGTATGAAAATCAATTTCTGCCTCCTAGAAATCATGTGTGGAACTGTTCTTCCTACTCCTTTGATGTCTTATGTCTCCTTCGCCATTATAAATGCATTACTAGAGGGAGTCCCATCACTACTGTTCCTATCTACCTGTATAATCCTCTCATTAAAGGGTTACTAGGGCTTACACTGTATGGAATAAATTTTCAAAGCTACTTCAGTTAAAGAATAACAGGTTTCATGGGAAAATAGATCAGCTTCTGCTCTTTAGATCCCCAGCCCTGAGATGTAGCTAATTTTGAAGCTTCTTATCTCTCCTGAAGAAAAATTATGCAGAAGGATTACACTGGTAGGTTTGGTGTACAGTTCAGAGTATGATAGATAATATTCTTTTTCTGATTACAATATTCTCATCAAGCACAAGAGTCACATATTATCTAGTGATCTGCTATGGTTTTCTTTGTAATATGTTAAAGCTCATTTAGTGTTTAATTTCAAGGTAACTAGCCAACAGTAGTGCAACTTCTGCAGAATATTCCATTGTTTATGAATAATGCTTACTAAATACAGCTATCCTCAAATTATAAACAAACAAACAAACAAACAAAAGCTTTGTAATTATATCAGCAAGATACAAATATTAATTCCACTACCCTGTGGCATAAATGCAAATAAAAAAACCCTAACCCTCTGCTATATTAAATTAATCCTATTAAAGGATAAAATGACTATAAAACTCATCCAAGTTAAAAGCCTCTCGTTAATATTACTTGCTTAAAGAATGACAGCAAACCATGTTGGGGTGCTGAAAGCTGATAGTTAAGATATCCATACATAGTGGTCAGTATGGCACACTATGTATTAACATTGCAGAAAAAGATTCAATGTCTTGTACTGTACTGTCCTATTCTGCACATAAGACTGTACTGTACTGTTCATAAGATAAGTTCTTACCTCAGTAAGATAAAGGAGAATGAAGTTTCCATTTCTATAATGTGGTTATTAAACTTCACTTTAGGCTATGAGATATTTCAACAACTGTTGTACATTTTATTTTTATGCTGGTTTTATCCATTACTTTAAACAGAATGTGAGAGAACCCTTTCATCATTTAATCATAGAATAGTTTTGGTTGGAAGGGACATTTAAAGGTCGTTTGGTCCAAACTCCCCTGCAATAAGCAAGGACATCTTCAGCTAGATCAGGTTTCTCAGAGCTCCAGTCCAACCTGACCTTGAAAGCTGCCAGGGATGGAGCATCTACCACCTCTCTGGGCAACCTAGGCCAGTGTTTCACCACCCTCATTGTAAACAATTCCTTCCTTAACTCTTTTAGTTTAAAGACATTACCCCTTGTCCTACTGCAACAGGCCCTGCTAAGAAGTTTGTCTCCATCTTACCTGTAGGCCACCTGTAAGTACTGAAAGGGTGCTATAAACTTTCCCCAAAGCCATTTCTTCTCCAGGCTGAACACTCCCAACTCTGTCAACCTGTTTTTATAGGAGAGGTGCTCCAGTGCTATGATGATCTTTGTGGCCCTCATCTGGAGCCACTTCCAAACGTCCATGTCTTTCTTATATGTTGGGGCCCCCAGAATTGGATGCAGTGCTACAGATGAGGTCTCATGAGAGTGAACTAGAGGGGTAGAGTCACCTCCCTGGCCATGCTGGTCACACTTCTGATGCAGCCCATGATATGGTAGGCTTTCTGGGCTGTGGGCACACATTGTTGGCTCAAATCCAGCTTTTCAGCCACCAATACCCCCAAGTCCTTCTTGGCAGGCCTGTTCTCAGTTCAGTCACCCCCTAGCCTGTATGGATACCAGGTGTTGTCGTGGACCAGGTGCAGGATCTTGCATTTGGCCTCATTAAACCTTGTGAGGTTCACAGAGGCCCACTTACACTTGTCCGGGTCCCTCTTGATGGCATCCTGTCCCTCATGTGTGTCAACCACACCACTCAGCTTTGTGTCATCTGCAAACTTATCTTTCCAGCTTTTACAGCTATGTCATTAGTCTCTGAAATTTTTTTGTCCAAACCAAATCAGCTTATTTTATGATTATTTACATAGTCAAAGTTCCCAAGAGTGCTTCAGCAATTAATTAGCAGGCAACATGCTGAAAAGGGTAATAGATATGGGATCATCATCCTTTTCTTCTAAGGTACCCGTTCAAGTGTATTTGTTACTAAAGATTAGAAAAAGGAGCTTAGGTTTTATTCCTTCCCTGGTGTCAGATAAAACTTGTTAATTGCACACGTGGTCTCTGTCCATTTCTTTCCTGGCCATTAATGCATAAATTGCTGCAAACGCCTTTGTAGAAAAAAGCCCCAAAGAAACAAACAAACAAAAACTCATTTCAGACATATACGTAGTATTTATTCTGCAAAACATGCAGGACAGTATACATTGTGAAGACTCTGTGGAATTTGTTATTTGAAACTGATGTTAATGTTAGACAACACCTCTGTTGGCCTGCGCTAACCAGAATATTCAGACACTGAAAGAAAATTACCTATACCACACTCCCTGAATATGAGCAACTGTTTAATGCCAAATTTTATGAGAAGCAAACCAGCCAGAAAAACTCTTGAGTAGATTTACTGAATGTGTAAGGGGCCCACTAAAGGTAAAGCTCTCCAGAATGAGAGTTAAGAATTTTTAAAAGCATGTGGCCTACAAAACATCAGTACCAGCACAAAAATAGTTGAAGTTTTGACAGTAGTTACTTCAAAGGCACACAATGCTTTGATGGTTATGAATATAGAACAATAAATATCGGGGGGAAGGGGGTAGGGAATGAATGAATGTGAAGACATTCAATGAACATAATTTACACATTTTGATTAGAGAACTGTAAAACCAGAAGATGTTACTATGCTTGAATTATAAGGTAGCCTCTGGAGGAGTATTTGCAGAAGGTGAACAATTTGTGTTATGCACACAGCTAGATACTTAGTCAAGACATTTGTCAGTAGGACTTCTACAAAGCCAACTCTGCCGAGACAGCAGACATGCACAAACTGAATGACAGGACTCATCAATGTGATTTAATAGCTCTGGTTTTGAATTAAAACTGGTTCAAATCCTAACTGCTTTCAGCATAGGTCAAGTTATACTATCTTCTCTTCTGACATCCAGTAAACTTTCCAAAGATTCACAGCAAAAAGAAAACAAGCTGTTGATAGCTCTGATATCTTGCCGGCAACCTACCTGCCTATGTTTCAGAACAAGGCATTTTAGAAAGTGTGTAAGTCTGTATGCCTCCAGGGGACAGGTCAGTGAGGCTCCGTCTACATAGATCAGTTTTGCAAAGGGCCATGTTGCACAAGGATGAATTCATTTTGAAATCAAAGACTGACTGAAACAGATTTTCTGTCAGATTGCTGTCTCAGAACAAGAGCATCACGAAAGCTTCCCTCACTTTTCACAGATTAGAATGAGATTGAGCACACAAAGATCACAAACCAGCTGTCATCCCTACTCTGAGTGCAAGATGTAGCTGTGCTTTCATACACTGAGTAATGCACTCACTGCAGTCAATGCAGTACAGACAGTACTGATACACTGCTCAGGAAAAAGGAATCATTCATATACAGAGAAATCAAAGTGAAAAATAGTGTCCATTTTAACAAGCGGTATAAGTAGAATACAGTGCCACTGCACTAGGACAGTAATTACAAGGCACAGTGATTAGGTAGTATATTCAGATTTATCTTTTTCTTTTCATATCCTCTTTACCTGCCTCCCCTTTTTGATTTTTCTTTTTCCTTGTCCAGCTCTCTTTGTATAATTGCTCTTGCTTTTGTCTATTCAGAGTATCCACTCTTACTTACCATTCCTTATTTTCTTGAATGTAAACCTTAATAAACATTAAGTTAATGCAAAGCAAAACCAGAGGTGAATAAGTAATGAACATGCTGTCATTTATTTCTCCTAACATCTCTCAGTTCAGTCACTACTTCCTCTGTTTCAATCTCACTGCTTTTGAGATCTCTTTAAAACCACAAGAGAAGAAATATGCAACACAGAAAACAGAAACATGACTCCTTCAGGCATAATATTAAATATTTCTTTTGCTTTTTTGAGAAATATCATTTATTCATAGACAAAACCACTTAAATAGGTATTTTTAACAGAACCTTTTAGTTCCCTTCCTTGAGCATGAAAGCCATGCACTCTGTTTTCTAAAGCTGTCTTATAATGTTTCACTAAAGGCAAAGGAAATTTGGGTGTTTAAGAAATTCTTTCAGGCGGGGAGTATAAAGACTGAGAGTCACTAAGTGGCTCCTGTTTGGGTGACAAGCTTCTTGTGGCAAACTTCCCTGAAGCACAACTTGGAGATTCAAACAGAATTTGCAGAATCTCTTGGACAAAACGTTGCTGAGTGGAGGGGTGAAGAACAAGATAAACCTTCCTTCCACACCCCAACAGGGGAAAAATTCCTCAGATGATCAAAGCTTCTGGCATTGCAGTTTGACCACTGGTTTTGGCCAGATTAACAATGCAAAGCACAGCATATATTAATAAAAAGTGCGTTACAATTTTGGTGTTGGCAAAGCTAACAAAATTAGAAACCGCAAAGTGAAGCCACCTTTGATGGAATCTATAAGGAAGGCTCCTTCTCTGTTCTACATATCTTAAGTATCATAGAAACATTTAGGTTGGAAAAGCTCTTTAAGATCACCAAGGCCAAATGTTAATCTAGTACTGCCAAGTCCACCACTAAACCATGTCCCTCAGTACTACCTGCCTTTTAAATACCTCCAGGGATGGTGACTCAACCTCTTCCCTGAGGCAGCCCCTTTCAATGCTTGACAACTCTTTTGGTGAAGAATTTTTGCCTAATATTTAATCTAAACCTCCTCTTGCACAATTTCAGACCATTTCCTCTCATCCTATCACTTGCTACTTGGGAAAAACACTGACAACCCACAGAAATTTACCAACCCTCCTGTTACAATGTACTTAGGGGATTACAGCGCAGCTGAGGGACATTGGTGAAAAGCCCTTTTAACATCAACTGTTAATGATTAAATGGTAGGCAGTATGGGGAGGCCAGAAAGAATAGGGGGGGTCTGGCTTCTGAAACATTCAGGGTGAAGTTAACAGACATGGGCTAATAAGAAGTCAAGCTTTTAGGAAGTCAGAAGCAGGAAAGAGAAGCATTCAGAAAGACAGGAAAAAGAAAAATATACATGCAGAAATACTGTGATTTTTGTATTCATCTTTTTCATTGTAAAATATTCAGAAACATTTTAAAGCAAATAATTCTTAAAGTGCTGGTGTCTTCTTTAACATAAACATACAGTGGGTGATAAACTGAATTTGATAAATAAAATGTGAGTGCCTAATTATCAACTCATTTCAATATGTGTGCTTTTGCAATAAAAGCCAGCCAGGGATCAGTTTGTATCCCTTGAATTGGTAGTCTGAGTTGTGAATAAACTATTATTCCATCAACTTTCAGTCCTTCAACACATCTAAGTGAGAGACAGAGCAGAGTTTGGAAGGCTTCTGAGAAAGTTTCTGAAATTGGCTACCAATTTAGCTAAATTTAGTAAAGTTTAAATTAAAAAGGATTGAGATTTTGCAGATTCAACAGAAGAGGCTGGCCCAAATGTTCCCATTTGCTACCTGTGATCAAATTGGTCCACTTTCTTAAAAGACAAGACTGAGAGGACTACATTTGGTAGGAGAAGAGATTCTTAGAAACCAAATAGATTTACAGTTGACATACTGAAATTATGTGAAGAAAAATGACCTTTAGCTTCTTGTGAATTTATCCCACAGGATCCCCAAATCTTGTTAGCAAACAGGATTTGGAACACCAGAAGGGAAGATTATAATACTTGCAAGATTTTCTATCCGAATCAGTAGAAAACAGTATGCCTCAATGAAAAAAGTAAGAAACAACATATCTGCAAATATTGCCCTTTATGTGAACAGATGATCTATTCCATAACCTGAAGACACAGTATTTTACCATCTACAAGGAATTTCACAATATCATTCAGTAACTAATTACAATCTTTTAAAGATGTCAGTGATTCTAATTCTGCTTTATAAGAAATACGATTTTAGATCCCTATTACTTTTTCAAAGGTATTTTCCTACCAACACTACTCATTGCAGCTTGGAATTAATTTTAAAAGTAAACTTTTCTGAATTTCCAAGAGTCATATTGTTTGATCACAGAACAGTTAATTATTAACTTCAAATCTCTTATTAGATTTGGTTTTTAACCTATAATTAAGTTTTGTTGTTGCTATTTTAAAACTTTTCGTGTATTGATTTAAGTTACATTATGCTTTTTGTCATCTTTACATTAGGGTCAGGATCAAGAAAACTGAAACATCAGTGAAAATTCCTGCAGGACCTCCTGAGACCTCAAGATAATAAAGACAAGTTTTGCAGTTTTACTTTTCTGTGAAACTCAGACTAGTCTACTAGAAAACTTCAAGAAATGTCAGAATGCTGTTTTAAGGGTTTACTGTATCCCTGTAAAGACATTTCTGAAAGAATTAAGAAGCATGAAATTCACACTTTAAAAAAGTTAACTTTTTTTTTTTTAAAAAAAGCCCTTTCCAGTCAAAGGATAGGTATTTACTAAAATCCTAAGCATCACACAGATAACTGAAATAGAGCATTCTTTGACTTGTGGTGAATACATGGAATTTGGAAACTGCTTAGAATGTAGTGATTTCTGATGTTAAAGCCTGTTAAAGTAACCTCTGAGCTGAGGTTGTACAGGGCTTCTGATATACATTTATCTTTGACAGATATAATCTACAGGTCTTCTTATCATCTTAGAGTTCCTTAAAGTTCTCGAAAAAAAAGTCAGAAAGGTAAGCTTTCATGAAGAAACTAAATCCATTTGGGGAGTTTCTTGACTCTAAATCTGCTAAGATCAAAGTTTTTTCCATTCAGTTTTCATTCCTAGTCAGCTACAATGCTTAGACTGAAAGATGACACACTGCTGAATTAATATGTCCCTTTGTGAGCATAACTGAAACCATGTAATTTAAACTTTTAATGTATATTAAATAGGGAGATAGCCTAAGATTATTATGTAAAGCACATCAGATTTGAAATAAAAGCATTCCATTCTACTGCCTTTAAAATCTCTATGGAACAAAAGGGCCAATTTTCACCTTATTTGTAGCTCAAGAATCTCAATTTTTCCTGTGTTCCTTTGGTGGTTTTGGTTTTGCTCACACAATTTGGAACATCCACAGCCCTAGCAGGATCACAAAAACCCAAAAGTGTAAGACTGCATGGTTTCATATAGTTTCATGCTGATGAACAAACTTCTCAAAAGATAGAATACCTCTAGCCTTCCAACCTCAAAACCCAGGCAGAGCTTTATTAACGCTCCACCCTGGTTTTGAAAAATTTAACACAGCATTCAGGTTCTTACAACCTTAATTTTTTTCCATAATATGATCTTTCCTTCATGTCAGAACAATTATTTAAAAAACATGAATTAAGAGATTAAAAAAGAAAAAAAGGTTACTGTCATTTTGTCCTTTAAAGTCAAATGAAATTAAGAATACTGACAGGTTTTTTATGATATGGCAGAGACTAATGAAAACCTTTAACCAGGAACAGAAATGAAGCTCTAGGGCTTCCTGATGCAAATAATTCCATTCATTATTTTTATTAGAGATAGTAGTGAGTGCATAAACTAGGTGCTTGGAAGCCCCTTCAAAAATGAGATTATTAAACTTATATTTCTATTGTATTGTTTGTTTCTGGATTATTCAATATCTACTTTTCCACATCCTAATATTCATATTATGAGAATAATGGGATAGGAATGCCTTAAAGCACGAGGTCTTGCTTGTAAAGCATGCATATCTCCGTGCATATATACATACCACAAGAAGCAAACTGTTGTCTGTTATCTGCTTACTTGCATAAGAACTGTAAAATTAAGGCAGTAGGTATCAGATAACCCACACAGTTAACAATCAGCAGGTGATACTCCACTGGTCCAGCCAAGATAGGTCAGCACCCAAGAAGTTAATTCCTCTATGGACAACCCACAGATGACTGGTTCTGATCTATGCAAAGAGGAAGTGTAATCCTTTAGTCCAGTGCAATCTTCATCCACAGAAAAAAATTATATATAAACACCAATGCTACACAGTGAAACATGGGAAAGAGAGAAGATACCAGTTCAGTTATAACTTCCCATGTAGAAGAGGTCTCAAGCCTTGTCTCTGCCACCTTGAAGATGAAGAATCACCAATGACTGTAGCCAACAAGACATCATCATACTTGTATGGTATTATAAATCTAATGCTCAATTATTATGTTTAATTAATGCATGGATCTTAATTGTTACAGATGGATTGCCTGGAATTTTAACATAAAAGATCATCTGAAGCTTTGAGATTTGCATCATGTCTCAGTCTTATTCTATTTCCAAACCAGTATGTACTCTGCTCTATAATTTCTTTTCCTTTTTTTTTTTTTTTTTTTTGGGGGGGAGCCTTTTTTTGTGAAAGTACTACCTTGTACATTCAATAACAGCGTTAAGTACTGCACGGTTTTAGATAGATACTGCAGGAGGTAAACCTACCGTTCAGTCCATTGAAGATAAAAAGATCAATTTGATAAGATAGAAGATTTGAAGTCCAAAAGAAGGCATTTAGGTTTTAATCCACTGTCACATGCTGAGTAGATATTGTATATGCTACAGAGAAATAATTCCTTTCAAAGGATTATTTCCAATGCTGCAGTAGCACCTGAGCTCAGGTCAAGATTAGTGCCCCGTCGCATTAAAGGACATGCAGGCACATAATCAGATACTACTTATGCCATAATTAGAAAAAAAACTTTAATTTTCTAGGAGTTAAATTTTATTTGACCTCAATTGATCCTGAAAGAATAGTTGTATTTCATCAAATAATAATAAATCTACACAATTTTATTAAATCTTTGTAAAAAGATGATAGCTTTTAACCAGATTCTATAAGGAAACTGTTCAAAGTTTCCTCTTGTCACTGACTATTAATAGTTAATTTAATCAATTTTATTAAGGACAGAGGGCAAGCATTCCCGTTGTCAGGTGTGGCTAAGAGTTGGAACAGTTTATGCACTGTTGGCATGTTCACATCTCTCTCAAGACACACAGTAAAGCAACAGTACTACATTTGTTACACTGATAAGAATGTTTTTTTCCTCTTTATCTTTGCCATCCACTGCATTACTTCTAAATGAAATAAGCAATAGAAGAGATCTGTCAGAAGTTAGATACCTCAATTTTTGAATGAGTTTGAATTTACACGTGTAAAAGGACATCAGTAATTTTCTCACATTTTCCTAATCTTCCCTGATGGATTCAGGCCATGCTTTTCATTTACTCCAGATGCGATAACCAAACTGTCAGCTATGTTTCAGCTTTTCCTTTAATCTTTCCCTGGAGCCAATAATAAAAGATTAGTAATTGACAGTGGTTGCTAGGCTAAGGGTAATGCTTATTTTAAACACGGGAGGCAAGAGCTGTATTCTTTGAAGGGATAATTTGTGGGAGGCCAGAAAATTGGATTACTTTGTTATCTGTTGTGTAAATGACAAAGATATTCAGTGTCCTTAAAATGTCACGGCAAGTTTAATTAAAAATTTACTACCTAATTTGAAAGTGGGAGAAGAGACGGAAAGAGAGGGAATGGAGAACTGTTTACAGGTAATTTAGAAACTTTACCAGGGAGCATTTAATGTTAATAAAAGTTATAAAAAAAGATAAAAGTGATACTGCCATTCTGATGTATAAACATACAGTCAATTTTTTGAGCCATACGGACTTTTTTGAAAAGAAAAAAATATCCATTCTTATGAGAAGCTAAGCATATGCAACACATCATCAACTAGACATTAATGACAGTATTACCTGTATTTTAAAAGTCCAGAGCTGGGAATGAGAGAAGGTCTCAAGAAAACAATTAGAAAAATGAAATTTCTTAGAAGTTCTCCAACTACATCCATACTTCAATAAAGTCATATGCACAGAGATAAATTACAATTCACTGTGAACTTCCTTAATTACACAGCAAATTACTACACAAAGTAATACAGCACTTTTCCTAGATGATATGCAGAGCACGTTTTAGTTTCCCTTGTAAAGAAAGGAAAATTGCATGGAGAACATTAATACTTTGGGATAGATTCTGTTTCAGGCAGCACAACTGAGCTCGACTCCACTGCTGCATGTAGACATTCATTAGCTAATCAAAATGGACATAGAAAATTTGAATTGAAATTTTAGTGCAAAACTTTGTTGATGTAGTTCTAACTGAGAAAAGCTGTGGCTGAAATGCTGTCGTTGACAGCAGACAACCATAATATAGATTTTGCTGAAATAAGGTACACAGTTTGAGTAAGGTCAACAAATTTTTGGAAGAAAAAGTATGTTACAATTTTTATTTTTTTAAACAAGTGTTGACATATTTCACTAAATGAATTACCTATCTTTAAGCTGTGTTTATACATCTCAAGGTTTTTTTCTGGCTTCTTTCAGTTATGCAGATCTTTCTTATAGATCAGATATATATCTAATAACTATGTAGATATCTAAGGCACAAACTACACGTACAGCTGGTGCTCCTGTCCTCTGAAAGCAGAAAGAAATAACGCTGTAATCTTCATACACACCACAAGTGGGTCCTTGTGGCATAGGTGCAATATCAGGTCTTGCCACTTGGGAGCATACCAGTAACCTGAGCACATTCCTTGTCACTACCCTTTGGAGAAGAATTTGGAACTGTAAATAATTTATCTCCTAATAACAGTGTCTGTCACCTTATCTTGGTCACATACTGTTTTTCTTATAACTACAGAAATTTTTACTGCAAAGTGTGTAAAGAAAGCAGAATGTAATCCAATACTGAGATTTTTCATAGATAGGTTACATGACAAACACCATGGCAATAATCAAAATGAACAAGAAAACTGGAAAAGCAAAAGCAAGATGAGCATGGTTTTGAATTTTCCATAAATATTATAGCTTTCATGGAAATGTGCGGCAGTGCCATTGAGCATGAGTAACTTTATCTAAATCATCTTAGTTTGGTTTATGCCTTTTCTGTAAATATAAAAAGACTTAAAGAGTTTAAAAAATAGCTTCAAACACACTTTGCTCATGAAATATTCTACTACTATTAGCTTTCAACATATTGCACTGTGTGACTGACTTAAAGCCGCGGACACAAGGAAGCCAAATAAGAATGTTACAGAAAAAAAAAATCTGGCTGTATTACTTTATTCTTTCAAGCTTCACAATAATTTCTGATTTCATTCTCAAGAATTGAAAGCCCAGTTCTCCACAAAACAAATCACTAGTCAACAAGAAATTGGAAGTAGTATTTGTAGAAACATGTATTTGAGTGAGATGAATACATGTGTTCTGTGACCTTTTTCACTAAAGTCATTGACTGCTAATAGACAGAACAGTAGTTTCACTAAAAATGTGACAAGGGAAGTGCACTCTTAGAATTTAAGAGAAAGACAGAAAACATTACAGTTTGGCTTATGTCTGAACTTAGCACACTCTCAATTTCAGAAATGTATCTGGCATTTAAAATACATGTAAAAGCTTCCTTAGTTTTTTATCTAATTTAGAGTAACATTTTCTGCAATTAAGTGTCCTTACAAATGGACAGAAAAATGGAATAGAATCTTCCTAAAAATATTTTATTTGTGCAGTTAAGTAGAGATTCTTTCTAAAAATGTATGTTGTTAAACCAATAACGGCACTAGGTTCAGTCAACATTAAGACTGGAGTTCAAGAATACACACAGAATGATGAGCTAGATTTAACTAAAAGCCTGAATTAAATAACTACTTGCTTCAGCATTTGTGAAAGAATCTAAAGGTCACATAACTCAATATTGGGATAATTTTTCCCACGACAGGTAAGTGAAACAATAAAATCCTTTTTATTTTTACAAATTACCAGATAATTTGAATATTTGAACCTTTAAGAGTGGATAAAGTGGCACAGCAGGATGATTTATAATATGGATTTTTAAAAACGGAGAAGGGAACAGAAGAAAATTTTCATAGTGACTCAGAGTCTATAAATTGATGAATTCTATTCATAATCAATATTGTACAACAGAAACGTAAGGAGCTAGAATCCTTCTAGCCCTTCATTAATCCCTAAATTGAATGGAAAATATTGACAATAAAACTCTCTGTAGAACTTAATTTTCCCATTGGAGTTTAGCTATTTGTTTGTGCAACTTTTATTAAGTCTTATCTTGAGAATCTGGGATATTTTGTGATTTCATCAATACTCAAGAAGAGAGAAGAAAAATATGTTAAACAGAATCATCCTTAAAACATCTATTAAAAGACTGAAGTTGGGTTTTTTACCTCTGTTTTATTCTTTTTTGTATATAGAGATATGAATAAAATTTCAGAAAAATTCTTTTTGGTTGCCTAAAATAAGGTATCTGGACTTAAACTAGAGATGATCAATCTAATCTTTTATGATAGTTTTTCCAAAGAAGAAAATACAGAGAATGTCTGAATCACAGGAGCATTCCTGATGTAGTGATATGTATTTATTAATACATATTAGATGGGATACTCTTGTGGGAAAGGAGTTGATCACAATGAGAGACTGGATAAATTTTTTGGTTAATGATGACTTCTTTAGAAGTGGAAACTAAACCAGTCTACTATTATACACTAAAATGATAAAAGAGGCAGAAGACAAAAAAAGAATGGGTGATCCTAGAGAGGGTACACTAGAGGAATGCTATTCTCTGTTTGAGGCTGAGAGGCACGAGAGAAGGGCTGCAGCCTATTTTTGCTGCACAGGGTTGACAACAAGAAGCAGCTTTTAAGGCAAAATATTACATTCACTGTTACGACAAAATGTCACAGTTGGGATTTCTTTATGAGATAAATGTCATTTAAGAGCATTGAAAGGGGATTCCCAAAGTCACTTTCCTTGTCCATAACTCCATATATCTTTTACTATTTGTACGAGACTGTCTGGACAGCCCCTGAACTGCTGCTGCTGCTGGAGCATGCCTGCCCCCAGTGCTTGCTGCCCCACAGGCACTAGCAGCAAAGCTGGGAAAGAGTCTGAGAGCAACAGGCCAAAGTATTTTAAGGACCCGATATGATACTGGTCATGAATATGGCTTTCAGTGAGTGACTTTCTGATTGACAAAGAATTCAGATGTCTCATCGCAAAATCTCAGACTTGGCAGGGCCAAGGGACACTAAGGTTTCCCTGCAGTGTGAGATCACATCAAAAGGAAAAGGATGCTTCCAAGGCAACCAGAGACACACAGAAGACAAAGCAAGAGACCTTCTTTCTCTTGTGAGCTCCAGGCCCGAACTCTTTTCACTGAAAGAACTGGTAAGTGAAACAGCAGCAGCCCTGACAAGCTCATAGGCCAACAGGAACAGGCAAAGCAGAGCTCATTCAATGTATACTTCAGGAAAAAACAAAAGAAAACAAAACAAAACAAAAACAATAGCCAAATTAAATGTTGCAAAGAAAAAGTAATAAGACTATTATGTTTTCAATGAAATTTATAACTAGAAGTTATTTCATGACACACAGAAATCTGTTAAAACTCTATTCATACTTCAGTTAGCTAATACTTGCATGTCTAATGAAAGCAACAGTCAATCTGGACTGCAGAAAGTACAATTCCACTTTGCTATGACAAGGAGAAAAGCAGTCTGTGTGCTGAGATCTGTTAAATATCAGAGTAATTTTAACTGCCCAGCAAATGACTTACTGGAAAAGGTGATAATGATAAAATTAAGTTTTGGTGAATTGAATTAACTCACATCCTTTTCCTTTCCCAAATACCTATAGAAAATAATATTTTCCTTCTCTACAAAATAAAGAACTGCAAGACTTATCAGTAGCTAAAACAGTGCACAGAACAGATCTTGACAGATTATATTTAAGGTTAAGTTCTACTTCAAAAAATTTACCATTCAGACACTAATCTGAAGAAATGTTAAAAAAGGAAAAAATCTTTAGCAATACATCTCATAATTACATAACTACACTTGTTTGGCTCTACTTTTCTGAGCTCCCTTTAATATAAGAAACATGGTATCAGTTGAAAACAATCCAGTTGATATAGGAATTTAGAATTTTACTGATTTCATTGTAGTATAATAAACTGGTAAGTTTTGCTCTTAAATGTGGTTTATCTGTTACAGGGCTGAGTTCAATTCACTGTGTTGAATGGGCGCTAGTTGAAGAGTAATTATCTTGAAGAATAACTTGGCAAAGCATACACAGATACTTGTTCTTAATGATCTGCCCATAATTTTAGCCTATAAAGTTGGAGATTAAGGAATTCCCTGTTATTCAAAACTTAGACATTAAAAGAAAAAACATGGTGCAGGTAGAATAATTTATGTCAACAAAAATGCATGTATATTGGGTAACAAAAGTTATGGTGATACAATAAAGATTATTTTCTTATGAAGCAGCAGAAATAATCATTTCTTTATGATGTTTTATATTTTTATTTTTTGATGAGTGTTTTCTATAGTGAACTGCTAAGCAATATGCATAAGGAAGGGTTTGGGCAGTTAGAATGGAAACCATTTGAAGATTGTTTGCTTTCTCTGGATGTAAAACTTTTCACGTAGTGCTAGTATTGCATGACAAACGAGCTAAAAAATCTAATGGTTTTGCATGTTATCCCATTCACACCAGAAAGCAGCTCACATTCCATGGGAGCTCCACATGTAAATAACCTAATCGTAAAGCCATATATCAGTATATGCCAGTCCTTATAGGCCTATACCTGTGTTCATACTAGTAAAGAATATATCTGCTAAGACTGAAGTAGTTTAATTGAAGTTGTTTAATGTTTCTCTGTTTTCCCCGAACATTGATATTTCTTTGATTTTGTGAGGGTAGAGAAGAAAGTTAAAGATACACTTCTGGTATTGAGGAGAGGCCATTACCATTGTAATTTGTTCTAGCGAGCACATGGAACAAAGTACAATATTTTGTTAATTATACTGAAAATACCATTAGCGTTCAGATTTCAATTGATGTATGCTGAGCATTCATACATGAAATGATCAAAATAATGAGGAGCATTTTAACTGAGTTAACTTTACAGGGTTTTATTTATTTATTTAAAAGAAAATTGGTGTGATCAATTCCTTTGATGACATTGACAGGCCAACATTTTGTAGTAATCTAGAGCATTGAGCCTTCTAGACAAGTAAAGAAAATACAATATAGCTACATATTTCAAGATATACAAATTGTGAGATCCAAAGATTATCCCTTCTTCCCAATAAATGTTGTTTTATATTCGTAAGCACAAGAGGTAGAGCAGTAATCAATCCAGTTTCCAGACTTTTCAGATATCCTAGATAACCTACTTTATAGGCATATTAATGTCAAAAAAGGCATCAGATTAAGTTTTATTAAATATGTTTCTAGACATACTAATGTATCTGTAAATTTATGCAAAGGAAAATTAAGAATACAGAGTTTTGTTTTTTCAGCTACCACAAACAAGGAACATGTGCATGCACATATGTCTATTACACCTGTTGTTACAGCTAAAAAATTCTGATTTCAGTGAAAATAAGAGAGTAGTAAATAATAGCTTTTCCTCTGAAATACTAAATATTATCTTTTCTGATAAAGCTCATCTCACTGCAGTACCAGTTAACACGTTTCTTCAGTAGAACTGGGTTGTGCCCAGACAGCCATAGCACTGTATAATATTGCATGTATTCTAAAATAATGTATTACTGTAGGGCATAATTTTTAAACAAAGAAAGATTTGTTTGAAAACTGTCAATGGATGATATGAAGCAATTGCATTTTGAAACCTGCACTTTTGTTGCCTTTTCCCTCCCCCCTTCAAATTTAGATATCACATATAGAGAAGTATAAAGAGGTATTTGATTTTCATGCTAGCTCAGGCGTAGCTCTTAAGGTAAGAGGTAAAAAGCTAAATTATAAGGAATGGTTGGTTCAAATCAAATACAACTATTGAACCAAGAAAATTAATTTTAAGGACCAAGATCAGGGAGATATTCCATAATTTAAAACACTGTGCATGACACATGGCAGAAAGCATGACAGACTACAGAAACTGTAGATCTTCAAATCATATCTAAATATTTTGTGCCATATGCCAGACTGTGTTACTGTAACATATTCAACTCCGTGTATAGGAAGATCACTGGTATTAGCAATGTATATGATCAAGGCATGTGCCACTGCATTTTTTTTTTCTTCAGCAGCTATGAATAGTATTTAAAAGCACAAAACTAATATTCAGATTAATAATATTCAGTACAAAGATATGTATTAATATTAAACCATCTGCTAGGTTTAACTGCTCCTACTGCATCTCACCCTTCAAATTCCTTTTTTAATAAGTTATCCAGGATCACACTCTTTAAAAAACATCAGCTTAAAGCTGATGACTACTTTACTTAAGCTACTTAAGTTATTACTTAAATAAATTACTAATTTAAATTGGTCTGTTCATCAAAAGGTGCATTTATTTACAGCAGCAATTCACTTGGCATGTAGCAAGGGCAGAAGAGACAGACTAGAAGGGGTAGAGTACATTGTAAAACTTTCCAACCAAAGTATTTCTAATAGTAGTATTGACCCCTTCCAGTTCCATCACCAGCTCCCTAAGGACACACTGAATTTGGGGGTCCTGGTAAAGGATCTTTTAAAAGCAATTTTTAAGGTTACATGATAAAACAAGCTAGTAACACAGGATATAAGAATATGAATTGAAAGGAGGAAAAATAATTACTTTAGAGACTACTCAATCAGTATTCAATTTCTTTTTATGGAGAAGGAGGAAGTGTTTGTGTTTTGTATTTCAGAATATGCAGATGAAAGAATTTGCAGTCCCAGTGATTAGAAACACATAAAAACATGTTGCTTTCTTCTTGAAAAGATTCTTACTGCGAGAGTTTATGCAGAACTTGCATCTTGACTGTAATTAAGATAAGCATAATAAAAGGTGTCTTTTGAAAGGGCATGATGACAAGACAGTCAAGAGGATAATGACAGTGGTTGGCATCTTTCAGTATGGTAGAAGGCATATTATTTCTGTTCAAAGACATTACCTTAATAAACATGATGATAAAATGCAGGTTAAAACTGTAGATAAACTTAACAATAGTCAAAAGTTGCAAGAGAACAGTTTTGGGAGATTAAGAAATAAATATATGGTAACTATATTTATGCCACTGACCCTATAGATACTCCCCAGTAAAGCTGATTTTTATTATCTGTTACTGTATTTATTTCATCTTGAAGTTTATTTTTCTTTTGTCAAAGTAATCTTACCTTGAATCAATAATTTGTTTTCACTGCTGTCTTACAAACTTTTGCAATAACTTTAGACATGAATATGCATGTGTGTTATTTATCTACATCAAATGTTTTAACATGCTTTCATCAGAAATTCTTGTGAGTTTTTCAAGGTTCTTTGTCAGAATGGCAACTCTTTTATATAGCAAGCACTTTACAAAGTTAATGTCTTTAGAGTAATGAAGTTTTGAGGATGAAAGATTAAATCCCTGAATCTTGAAAGTATTTTTTACAGAAATATTCCTCTTTTCTTCATTGCAATTATTAGGACTATGTACCAGTTCAGAAAAACACTCGGCTAAACTTTCTAACCAGATATAATATTCATCTAGTTTCACAGTATATTCCTATTTTCCTATTATTTAATACAGAGTTTTGTTGTCTTCCACGGACTAAAAGGATAAGTTGATATCACTTCACTCATACTGCAACCAAATATGCATTTAACCTTGAATTAATTACTGTATGGCCTCTAAATCACTTATGAGATACAGAACATGTAAAAGGTACAAAGCAGAAAGAAAAAGAGTGTTCCTAGTTAAACCAAGGAAACTTAACTCAGTTGAGTGAGATACCCTAGTACACAATATATTGATTAACATTACTAATTTACAGAAACTTCAGTGTGTGACCTATAAGGAGAACAGGGAATGCTCTAAACTGAATTGGTAGAACCAAAACTCACTACTGTTCTGGGATTTGATTATGATAATAGAGTTATAAGAAGAGAAAACAAACACCTCTTTCCCCACCCATGTAGAAATTTGTATGGGGGGATTGTAGGGGCCAACTGGAAACCTTTCCTAAGTTTTATATAGAAATTTGGTGGCTCCATATTTACCTCTTTGCCTTGGGACCCCTTCTATCATGCTTATTATTAATGCATGCTGTATAAAGCAAGATGAGCTTCAACTAATTTTAGTTACAAACTATCTGTGTTTTCCAGTGGTAACGTTTCCACTGCATCCTGGAGAATTTACTGTATCTCGCAAATGTAATCCTAAGAATTATCCCAGTGAGACAGAAAAACACTAATCCTTTTCACAAAAGACTGGTCAGACCTTATGATTATAGCCACTAATCATGAAAACAAAGTGATTTTTAATCACAGCAGATAATTGCATACATTTTGTATCTTAGATGCACTTTTTAAAAATTTTCATCTTTCCTAAATGAAGGTTAGAAACTGAATAAGCTGACTTTTCTTTTAGCTTAAAACTAAATGAGAAAAGAAAGACTCATTTACAAGCTAGCTTGTAATGTTTGTTAATGGAAATTGGTAAACAGTTCCAAACAGTCAAGATTTTAAGAACATCAGTTTCATAACTAATAGTAGCAATAAAAAAAAAAAAAAAAAAAAAAAA
>VZRU01012823.1:422573-498898 GCA_013398155.1 Pedionomus torquatus
AAAAAAAAAAAAAAAAGACAAAAACTTGAAAACAAGGTCAACTGATGAACATATTTCTATGATCTGGTTGCCTCCAATTGCAGGGAACTGAGCTCTATGACCCAGTAAGTCCCACTGCACCCTCTGTCCTTTATTAACTTGTATTTATTCAGTTATACCCTTTCTAAAGAAGCTAAGCATCAACAAACTGGAAGTGGAGTAACACATGAGGCCCAAATGAAAGTTAAAAAAAGTAAAGAAAATCTATGTAGTTTATGGGTATCTAGGGAAATCACAGCTCTAGCTCTCTAGAAGTTAAAATACAACAATTTCACTTTAAATAGCTTCTGTGCAATTCCAAACAGCTTCAGGTGGTGGGTTGTTGTTGTTTTTTTTTTGTTTTTTTTTTTAAAAAAAAGGCAAATTCTGCATTTTTTCTATTATTTGGCATCACACATTACGCCTTCTAATGCTGTATGGTTAGAATAATTATAGAGAACATACATGTGCAAAAGGCAATTGTAAGGTAGAATTCTAAGTAACTAATCTTTCCAGGGGAATTAGTAAACTAAGTCTGCACTGAATCCTTACTGAAATAGCTACAGATAAACCTAAAGGAGGATATATGAAACACACCGATGTGCAGGCTGTTTTTATATGCTGATGAAATCTATACTATGAGGAGTTTAATGTCTCTACATAAATTTCTGATGTGTTTCACTTCAATCAGGTGGTACATTATAAGTGCCTGGGACAGTACCTCCAAACACATCTTTCTCCTTTACATAGCGGCATGTTATAGCTGTTCTGATTCTGCTGTATGTTTCAGCAAAAGCCAACCACAATCCAACTTTGTTAGCCTATTTACTGATTACTAGGTGAGTATATGTATAACAATATGTACATACGCATATCGTCATGTGGGGTACTAATCTATAGCACAGTTTGGGATTGCTACCTGTGCCCTTACTCAGCCACCACAATCGTTGACCTCACAGGCTTCAAGCTTGAGGTCATAGGCATTGTGTAGATATTAGACCAGATCCCTTTCCTGCTTTTTGCTTGTGCAGTCAATGTTGTATACACACACCTTCCCAAAATCTCTGCTATTCATTGCTATTTGCTAATCTCTGCTATTCTCCATCAGTGTGTATCTCAAGAAATAAACAAACATAGAAGGTATGAAAAGAAGGTGAACAAATTAAGGGTAACAGAAACAGTTAATGAACCATATCATCACTTTGAGCTCAAAAAGGTCCTCAAAACCCCCATTAAACAAAACCAGCACCCTCCCTTCCCTCAGATGCTCTGCAGTGCCTTGACGTGGTTTGGGCACTAAACCGATCCAGGGCTGGGAGAAGCAATAGTGACTAACAATTTCTGAGGAAGTGTAGTCATAAGACTAGGGGTAACAGTTTAAATTGGATGAGGGGAGATTTAGATCAGTTATTAGGAAGAAATTCTTTACTGTGAGGGTGGGGAGGCACTGGAACAGGTTGCCCAGAGAGGTTGTAAATGCTCTATCCCTGGAAACGTTTAAGGCCAGGCTGGACAGGGCTTTGAGCAACCTGCTCTGCTGGGAGGTGTCCCTGCCCATGGCAGGGGTGTGGGAAGCCCATGATCTTTAAGGTCCCTTCCAACTCTAACCATTCTACAATAATACAGTTGTCAGAATTGTCATTGAGTATATTCACTTCAACACACTATATTTTAGGGTTTTTTAACTTGTCATTACGGAATTCCTGCTCTACTGTATTTTCATTATGGTTTACTTAAAAAACTTGAAACCAGTATCAGGAAATTGTCCTTCCTCTTACAGTCAGCTTATTATTCTTGAGATACTTATTTGTTAAACAAAAAAAAAATCTTTACTTTATTTACAGCATGTTTTAAATAGAAATTCCATAGTTATAGAATATCCGAAGTCCAATAAACCCTAGAGACTTCAACTGAACTGATCACAACTGGAAAAAGAAACAAACAAACAAAAAAATTAGATAAAACCTTTGACCCGAAACAAAGTTCTGCAAGAGCAAATCACATGCAGGAGAAAAGCATACCTAAGACATGTCACAATCTCACAATCATTTCCTCAGTGTTACCTGGGATAATACAGCAACTTATGGCATTCTTTTCAGGGAGATGGGAACTGATAGATGGGACCTGAAGGACCCAACGTTTTTGTGTACCCCATGAAACATAATATATCCACTCAAGAGATGTTCCTTTCACACACACATTCTTTTCCCAGTCATAAAACCATTAGTATATTTTGTAAAGCCATTCCTTTTTTTTTTAATTATTATTTTTTTAGCACTATGCTCAAAAGCATCAGTGAACACTGGACAGTGTTTTGTAAGCATAAGAAATGGAGAAACAGGGATAAAATTTTGACCAGCTGACAACTGGCACGGGGAGAAAAAAGTGGTGACAGCTCCAGCTGTTCATATCTTAAGTGCTGATTATTTTTTAAATGATTGTCAATTCACAATGAAAAAATGCTGAAGTCATTCTACAGCTATCCCATTAACTAAAATTATGATGTTGGTATTCTATATTACTGGGTTTCTGGGCGCAACCTAATTGAGAAAGTAAAGAATTAATTACATTGTTTCAGCTTTTGATTAATGCTTTTATTTTTTCACTATACATTCATTCTCCACTCCTCCCTTTAATTTTCCTCTTCTCTGGATTAAAAATTGAAGGCAGTGAATAACATAATTACTAAATAACCTTTCATGTAGAAAAAAAAATATTTAAATAAGGAAAAGTACAGTCTCAATTTTTGAAGTTTCTTCAGTATGTGATTAAAATTCTGAAGGCCCTGGATTTTCAGCCTTCTCTTTTTGAGCTTTAAAAGTGTTCAAAAACTAACTCAAGAGCCTCTTTTCTGCACGCTATTAAGACAACCCAGCAATGGTCATTTTTCTTGATTTAGATTTTCTGTTACAATCTCTTTACTAAGGTTTCCAGCCCATGCATCTCTTTCACTGGGCTTTCTCACAAGTTAGCTCAGTAACTAACGCACATCTCTTCTTTCCACCTTATTCCAATGTATAGTGACTTTCTCTTAACTGGAGCCAAATATTTAATATGTTGAGCCTGCAATTCCAGAAGATACAATCTGTCATCAAATCTTAATCAGAATAATTCATATTTACAGCTTTACAAACTAACAAGCTAACTAGTCTGAAACATCACTGCTTTCTACATCCTTTGCCACTTAAACTACAGTTTGGACCCCTGTCCTGGTGGTGAAAAAATTTGCTTCTCTCAATGGTTCATGTCATTTTTCAGCAAACTATAGCTAAATGGGCTATATCAAGAAAGTGTTTCTTTTTATTTCATATTCATTCTTAATTTTATGCTGAGAATCTGATGAGATGGAGATTTGTATTCAGAATTTCTACAATATGACCTTTCATGAATTTGATTTACTAAGACCTCAGATGTGATAGTTCCCATTCACACACTTTTTTTTATACTGATGACATTTTCCTTGAAACATTAATCTGCCATTTTGTTGTCTCTCAGCTGCCTTCAATATGTTTCATAGATAGAACAATTTTGACTCATCACAAAATCAAAATTGCCCCACAAAAACTTGGGTTTGGTAAAGAAAATACATTTTTGTTCTTTTTTGCCTTTGTGAGAGCATCATTTTACATTAAGCCTCCTGTCAATTTGTTTCATAGAACACAGATTTCTCCTAAGCCATGTAATTTTACATGACTCTAAAGGGCCTTTCATGTATTACTGCATACCATCTGTAGCCATTAGAGTATCATTTACAGAGCTACACCTGAAAAAACTCCAGGAAAATGCTTGTGTTATTCTGTTGACTAAAAACCACAAACCGTTTAAGAAACCAAGACCTATGAAATCACCGTCATGTTTTCCTCTGTAGTTGTCTAATATCGTTACTGTCATATACTCTGGATGTTCATTTGATCTACATCAGCCACAGAAAGAATTAAGGATTTATTAAGACAAAACATGAAAATACTGCAGGGAGAGAAAATTGGTTCATATTGCTTCTTACAGCACAAAGTTTTCATTTGTCCAGGAGAATCACTGCAAAACCAAAGGCTGTATCAGAGATGATAATTCCCTCTGTATCATCCCTGACAAGAATACTGAGCCACTGCAGAACAAGAATGATGGCTAACAGGTCATCTAACAGTTCTTCACATAGTTCTTATGGCTCAGAAGATAAAATGCTGCAAACTCATACCCAGACACTGTCTGCCTTCAGTGCACAGGGCATGTTCTTATATATGCAGCTCTCTGGCATTAGTACTAAGGCATTTGTCAGGGAATAAGCCAGTTGTTTATCACCCTGAACTTCTGATTTCTAGCCTTTTGATTTGACTCATATGGTTAAGATAAATGCAAACCTCTTTTTCAGTATTTGATTCTTTCAGTGAATCAGTAATATTTGCTGTGGGTTGAGCTTCTTCAGAATTCGACAAAATATAAACACAAACATACAATTATTGCTCTCCAAAAATAAAAGTAATCCGAATGCTATTGAAACACGTCTTAGTAACACAAACTATTATTTTTGTTTAATGATAGTCTTCTTTAAAATAAGGGCGCACAATGTTTCAAAAACATTAGCACTTTTTCAGTATAATTAAAAATTTTTTATAAAATATATACTGGGAATTTCTAATAAGCTATTTTTAGACCACTACCAACCTTGAAAACTAAAATACCAAGCATCTTAAGACACCTTGACTTCTCTGCTTTGTAAACCAATACAAAACTCATGTTTCCCTGCACTCTAAGTACCTAGCAAAATGACTCGCTACAGCTCAGCGTACCATCTGTTAACTCAGTTGCCAAACTTTTATAAAGAGATATTGCAAAAAGTCCAGAGCAAAAAAGGGCTTATCCATGTCCATACTATCATATATAATGGTAAATAATTATGATTAATGGGCATAATTAATATCCTAATAGTATTAGAGTTATACAGAAGGCAACGGATTAATCCTTATTTAAAAGAAAACTAATTCCTTAAAAAGTAAAACAAAAGTCATAGATAAACAGTCTGAAGAATCCAGATCTTGCAATCCAGATGCTTGTTTTCCACAAAGGAGTGAAACGCAGATAAGAAAAAGTAGTTTTGAAGTTCTCCCGAAATCTCTCCAGATTAACCTTTTGGACAGATGGGACAAAACCCAAATTCATTTGGAGACAGAGGTAGGGATCTTTCCTAGCACATTCTGGTCTCAGACTTCTGTACTGCCCAGATAAATTGCAAGTTGTCCTGAACCTTTCCCTGTGAGTCTGAAGTTCTCACTACTGATTCACCAGCAGCCCACTTCTAAGAAAACTTGTATTGTCATATTTATTAAAAACATTAATAATAGCAGTGAACTATGTAATCTCAGAAAGCTCTATAATGCAAAGTTTTACTACTTAAGGGCTCTGAGGCAGTTGATGTTCTGCATAATAATGAAATATATAAAGAAGTATTTTTATGCATTGAAAATACAGGGCTTCATTACAATAATTTATTTTGCTGTTGTTGTTTAAAGAGCAGGTTTAAAGTCCTAGAAGTACAATATATTAAAATAAGAAAAGGCAATCTTATCCATCCAGAAAAAAAAAAAAATTACCACAGGAAGCCCCTTCCATTCTGTGACTCTACTATTCATCAGCCACAAAAAACTAACAACAAAAAGGGGATACGATGGAGATATGAGCAGTTGAATTAATTGCATATACAACAGCAGAGGATTCTATACTTTTTCTGTTGTTGCATTTAAAAAGTTTGTCCTTTCATGTGGGTGACAATCTCCTTTCCTGTTGAACGTATATCTTGGTGTCCTCATCTGTTGATCATCAGTTTTCAAAAACAAGCGCTACATTATCATCCATGTGAAACACCTCACTGTTACACAAAGATAATTGCTTTACAAATCCATAGAGAGACAGTTTCTAAGCTTGAGATCATAAAGGTAGGAAACAAAAGGAGGATAAACAAATAAATAAGAAATGAGATAAACCCCTCTACTTTCTTGCCCAAAATAATACAATACAAATGCTTAACAGAAAAATATTTATGCTACGCTATTCTCTCCCGAAACATTCATCACCAGGCACAATGATGAGAAGGAGGTGCCAGGCCTGTCAGAGTTACTGCTTGCCACTGCTAGCAGAGAACTAGATTTTAGATATATATCTGCTTAGTGTTGATGCTGATAGCATCCATGAATTTGCATTCAGGTCCACAGAAATGTCAGCCTAGAAAAGAGGGTGGACACTTTGGAGTGTCAGCATATCTATCAAAACAAGGCAGTGTGATAGCTGTGTTGGAAGAATGCAGCTGTGTAAAACAAAAACAAAACCACTGTAATATTCACAGTAAAAATTACTGGATTAAACATGAAGAGAGTGTCTTCAGATCAGTTGGCTTAAACAGAGACATACTGGAAAGAGTAAAAAGGAAATAACCTAGGAAATGGAAAGTATTCTGTCTGAATTTAAGGAGATGAATGTCAGATGTTTTGTATCTGGGAAATATATATAAGGATGTAAAAGACCACATATACATAAAGATGAAAATGGAACACTGCAAAACACAGGAAATGACTGATACTTGACATTTGCAGTTATATCAGCGCCTCTCTAGACATGGTACAAAAACCATAAACATGGCTTTGTTTTTTCTGGGTTCTTTTTGAGGGAGTGGAGTTAGGTTTGGGGGACTTGGGGGCGGGGGTGCATTTTGCTTGTGGGTTTGGTTTTTTTTAAGTGTATACTTTATAGAACTTGTCTCTTGACAAAGACAGATCTAGTTCACAACAATGAGTTGCAACATTACTCAGGAAAGGTTAAGGCTGGTCTGAGCAGCCCTGCATGATTTAGAGTATCTCACACAGCTCAGTTTCCTGTGGGTAGCAGCAAACTTCACAGAGAAATAACCAACTAATGTCAACCTTGGTGAAGTTCAGCACTGTAAACACTCCTTACCTTGAATTGAACATGGCCAGGGGATAAGCCACTTCTTGTCATGCCCCCCTCTTTAAGAGGGCTGCAGCCAGCGCTCAGCTGCACCTCAGCACCCACCTCTCCACTCCACCTCTTCCACCCTGTGCATGGGGATCTCTGGTAGCATCCAGCCATGGTTCCAGACCCTTCAGCATAAATAAATCCCTCTTTTCAATACCAATCCCTATAAAGCCACCTTTTCATGTCTCAGGGAACACAAAAAGCACATGGGACTGTGTGTAGAATGTTTTGCCACCAGGACTGTTTTAAGACCAGAAAGTATATGATTTTTTCCCATTTCCCTCTTTGCTTTTTGCACCAGTGCCTTTCATCAGGTTACCAATTGCTGCAGGCAGACTTTCTCTTTTGTGGGTATTTTTCATTTCCCAGATGGCATAGTATTGCTCATGTAGCTTTGCAAAATTACAGTATACATGTTTTTGCTCCCCCAAAGCTCTTCAAACTTACTTGTAAAAAACAAAGTTCAGATTTTCTGAGGATGAATTTTCACTATTTGAACTCCTTACACAAACAAAGTCCTTCTCTTTGACAGCCTGGTATCTCATCCTTCCCCACACTATACCCCCTCGATGAGCAAGAGTGGGGAATTTGTATCAATGGACGAGGAGAAGGCAGAAGTTCTTAACAACTTTTTTGCCTTAGTCTTCACTAACAACCCCTTTCCTCCTAGCTCTCATGTTGATGGCCCACAGGTCAGACACCAAGGTCCAATGTCCCTCCCACTGTAAGCAAAGTTAAGGTGTGTGATCTACTGAGGAATCTGAAGATATACAAGTTCTGGGATGGGACTGTATAGGGACAGTATGGGACCTGATGAAATACATCCCAGAGTTCCAAAGGAACTGGCTGATGTAGTTGCCAAGCCACTTTCCATGATATTTGAAAAGTCATTGGAGTCAGGTGAAGTCCCTATGGATTGGAAGAAAGGAAACATCACACCCATTTTTAAACAGGGTAGAAAGAAGGACCCTGGGAACTACCGACCTGTCAACCTCACCTCTGTGCCTGGGAAGATCATGGAACAGATCCTTCTTGATGCCATGCTTGGGCACATGGAGGACACGGAGATGATTTAGGACACCCAGCATGGCTTTACTAGGGGCAGACCCTGCATGGCTAACCTAGTGGCCTTCTATGACAGAGTTATTATGTCAATAGATAGAGGACAACCTGTGGATGTGATCTACCTGGACTTCTGCAAGGCCTTTGACACTGTCCCCCACAGGATCCTGTTTGATAAATTGGAGAGATATGGATTTGATGTGTGGACTGTTCAGTGGATAAGGAACTGGCTGGATGGTCAAATTCAGAGGGTGATGGTCAATGACCTGAGGTCCAGATGGAGAGCAGTCACAAGTGGTGTCTCTCAAGGGCCCATGCTGGGACCAGTACTGTTCAACATTTTTATCAATGATATAGACAGAGGGATCAAATGCACCATTAGCAAGTTTGCAGATGACACCAAGCTGTGTGGTGTTGTGGATACACCAAAGAGATGGGATGTCATCCAGAGAGACCTGGACAGGCTGGAGAGGTGGGCCCAGATGAACCTCATGAGGCTCAACAAGTGCAGGGTTCTGCACCTGGACTGAAACAATCCTCACTATCAGTACAGACTGGGGGATGAGGCAGTAGAAAGCAGCACTGAAGAAAGGGACTTGGAAGTGCTCATGGACAAAAGGCTAGATATGAGCAGGTAGTGTTCACTTGCAGCCCAGAAGACCAGTCACATCCTGGGCTGCATCAAAAGAAGTGTTGCCAGCAGATCCAGAGAGGTCATTCTGCTGCTTTGCTCTGGTGAGACCCCACCTGGTGTACTGTGTGCAGGTCTGGAGCCCTCAATATAGGAAGGATATGGACCTGATGGAGCAGGTCCAGAAGAGGGCCACCAAGATGATCAGGGGGCTGGAGCACCTCTGCTATGAAGATAGGCTGAGGGAGCTGAGGTTGTTCAGCCTGGAGAAGAGGAGGCTCTGAGGAGACCTAATCACAGCCTTTCAGTACATGAAGGGGGCCTACAGGAAGGCTGGGGAGAGTCTGTTTACAAAGGCCTGCTGTGATAGGACGAGGGGCAATGGATTTAAGCTGGAGAAGAGTAGATATAAATTCGATATTGGGAAAAATTTCTTTACTCTGGGGGTGGTTGAGCACTGGAACAGGTTGCCCAGGGAGGTGGTTGAGGCCCCTTCCCTGCAGATACTCAAGGTGAGGCTGGATGAGGCCCTGGGCAACCTGGTCTAGTTGGGGGTGTCCCTGCGACTGCAGGGCGGTCGGACTAGCTGAACTTTGGAGGTTTCTGGATGATTCTATGATTCTATCTCGCCTCTTACAGACCCTCAGGACTAGCAGCAATGGCAGTGTTGCCCTCTGTTATCAGGAAACACCATCAGACTGTCCACTAGGGTTTAGTGTTGAAACAAAACATAAAAAGTGCCAGTTGTTCAAAAGGTTATGCAAGTAATGTAAAGATATTTGGAAGATTTCAGATTTGGGGCAGGAAGCAGGAAGAAGAACTGCTAGAACTGCTTAATCAGCAACAGTTTAATTTCCCTCTAACAGCTGATAAAGCTGAATTAGGGAAATTATCCTTATTCAAAGATCATTCTAGCAACATAGAAAGTGATTAAAGCGTTGCTTGCTCATTTATTATTTTTGTATTCCCATTTATTTTTACTGAAATCCTAAAATAAAATTACTGCCAAAAATATAGCTGTTTTATTTCTCATAATAATCTAGATTGATTTTGCCACCATAATATTTAAACACGTTTCATTTCCTAAGGCATTAAATGTAGTTTACAGTTAACTGCAAGAGAGTGCCTAGCATCAGAAATGCTGACCATTTAGCTGAGAGAAAAGGATTGTGGCTTTTTGGTTTAATTATTTATTTACCCCCTTACCCACTCTAACTGTGCTTATGTAAACATAGGGAATGCAAAGATAACCAAAAGAATACAATTTTAACCCACTGAATTATATGCATTTATGCCTAGAATTCAGTAAAAAATTAAGGATACTGATTTACCTCCATAGAAACTTGGATTTAGAATAGGCCAGTTCACTAAATCTCCCCTGAAGAAAAAATCGTATCAGCCAGTTGAGTTGCTGGAGGCATCTACAGTCTGCCACACTGACACAGGAACTCAACAACTGCTTAGAAACATGGGTTTGGCGAAGATTAGTACATACACACATACTATTACAACATCAGCTGCAACAGACAGAGACCTTTATTAAGGTAAAAGTGATCTATCCATGAGCCAGCAATTTGACCTTGTTACCAAGATGGCCAATGGAATTTTGGGCTGTATAGGGAAGAGTGTGGCCAGTAGGTCGAGGGAGGTCATTCTCTCCCTCTACTCTGCACTGGTGAAGCCACAACTGGAATACTGCTTCCAGTTTTGGGATCCCCAGTGCAAGAGAGACAGGGAACTACTTGAGAGAGTCCAGCATAGGGCAACAAAGGTAAATAAGGGATTGGAGCATTTCCTTGATAAGGAGAGGCTGAGAGAGCTGGAACTCTTTAGCCTGGAGAAGAGAAGGCTGAGGGGAGACCTTACTAATGCTTCTAAGTATCTGAAAGGTGAGTTGAAGGAGGATGGAACCGGCCTCTTTTCAGTGGTTCCCAAGTGACAGGACAAGGGAAAATGGGCACAAGCTGGAACATAGAAAGCACCATTTGAATACGAGCAAAAGCTTCTTTATGGTGAGGGTAACAGAGCACTGGGACAGGCTGTCCAGAGAGGTTGTGGAGTCCCCTCCTCTGGAGACCTTCAAGACCTACCTGGATGCAGTCCTGAGTAATGTGCTCTAGGCAATCCTGCTTTAGCAGGGGAGTTACACTAGATGATCTCTAGAGGTCCCTTCCAACTCTGATAATCCTGTGATTCTGTGATCTATTAAGGCAAACTTGCCGCGGTGCCATAAAAAACATCTCAAAGACATTCTGGGTCACAATTGTGCTAAGAGAGTATAACATATTATACTTGCAGGTCTGATGGCAAGCATTGGATCTAAGTAGCTAAAACGTGCTGGGATTCAGGAAGGTTCTGCTTCTTATTTAGATAATTTGGAGCTATGTTTTCCATGTTGACACTTTGCATTCAGAGTAGGTACAAAAAAGAATGAGATTTATTGTTGTGAATTCTGAAACCAAAATCCAAAGAATTATTCACATATTTAAAATTCTGAACGTGAACATTGCACAGCTTATAAGAGGCATGTTATTTTTGTTGAAGGACTCCCCACCAGATACAGATAACTAATAAAAGACATTTCCATGTTATTTCCTAATAATTACATAATAGCTAGTTTCATCATAGTCAGAAAAATTGTTCACATGAATTTTTAAGTCCATATATTTTCGGCTCCATCTCTTCAGTTACAAAGATGACAATGTAATAACGATTACACTGAGCTTAGATACAGAGAGCTTTTAACGTGAGTTATGTGCTGAAACTTTCTAGAGGTGCCATAGTTCCTAAAAAGGAATGAAATCATCAGAACAGTAGTATTCCTTTGTTTTGAAAAAGAACACTGGATTTTATTAAGAATTTCCTAAGTAATTATTATATATTAAAGATTTATAAGTGCCCAGAGGACAATGTCACCCGGATTTAATGAGCTTTCTTTTTTTTACTGTTATTGTTTTTCTGAATGGAGTATGAAGTGTCTGACAAAGATTTTATTACTTTTACAATAGAACATGGAAGCTCAGGCATTTAAATGTAATCTTTTACAATGGATTATTAAAAATTTTTTTTGAAGTCTACATAAACATAAGTGTTAATATGAATTAGGAAATTTAACCCATATTATATTAAAAATCAATGACAACCAAATTTAGCATTGAAGAAAAGTTGAAAGAAGCTAGACCATCGGAGAAGGTGGCATAAATATTTTTTTCTTACCCGTAACTGCTTAGAAATATCAACAAAATCTCTTTTCACACAGATGCTTATAAAGTATTTCTAAAGGCATTCAAAAGTCAGACTGCTATTTCTCTTTCAATGATATTGATGGGGCAATATTAAGTTCGTTAAACCAATGCACAATCAGATTTATCTCAGAGACCAGTTATTCTTGCAGTTTTAACTGAAGCAGTAACCATCTGTCATGCATATTCTTCAAGACTTTTGCATTCTACTCTCAGACACTGCAAAAACTGACAAAAAGGTTGCTTATCTGCTCTTGGAACAACAACAACAACAAAAACCCAAAACCTGTCCGGTTAAATAGTTTTGTTTAGTTTTAGCAATTCTTATCTTTTCCTCAAAACTTTTAAACAAACTAGATCTGTAGAATAAAAATTGAAGAAATCTTAACTATGTAATCACAAAAATACTGAATGATTTTCAGATTCTTTTACAAACACCAGAGGTAGATACTGTTCTTTAAGTGACCTACTAAAGTTTGTAAAGCTAAATCATTTATAAACTAATACAGATAAATTCAACTTGCATTCATCTTTGAAGTTCAATTCTTTTATTCAAGATCTGAAGGAAGACTTCACCTAAAAGTCTGTTCTATTTTTTTAACTGAAAGCCTTTGTTCTCTTTTCCAAATAAAATTGTTTATAAGGAAAGATTACCCAAAGAAAAGAAAGAATACTCTCTACCTAGAAATCTTATTTGGAAATAGAAAGACCATTTTAGGGTCTCAAAGATTTTTCCATTAATGTAAGAGCCATGAAATTATAATATACAGAATCCAGTGTAAGAACATAGAAACAGTCTTCCTGCACCAGGCCAAGACATAGCACCATTCTGTCTCTAACCGGCAGCCATAGATGGACATTTAGCAAAGACAAAGAAAGATCAAATATATATGACCCTCTCCTTGGATTGGATGGTTTTGACTGTTCAGTACCCTCCAGGGGATCTTTTCTTAAAGAACTTGTCCAGTAGCTGCCCTCTTGCATATTATTTAAACAAATTTAATATCTGACCTGTCCTCCCTGCCCCACAAAGCAGCCAACTAGCAGGTGTCATTACAGCAGGTAGAAGAGCTGTATGTCTTACTCAGTCCATCAAAATAAAGAACAGAGAAGACAAGCAAGAGCTTTTGTGAGAAGTACTAAATTCATTCCTTCATTTTATGTCAAAGAGAGGCTAGTGTTTAAAAAATGACTCTTCATACTGTGCTCAGCGTTTAACTTCTGTGTGTTGAAGAGCCAATGAATTTCACTTGTAAAAGCTTTAGATACAGAAAGACTTTAATAGTAAAGCCATAGGAAATACATGATGGAATATTTATGGCTAGTCTACATTTCAAAATCTGGAGACTGCAATGGTGACCTTAAATACATACTAATTTTTCTATCCTTATTATTTCTTCTCCTTCTCTCCTTACAGTGAAGCAATTTTTTCATGACTATTCATTCCAGATATCAAACCCATTAAACTGCCATTTTTCCAAATGCAGATACCAAGCAAATTTACTTATGAATTTTGGCACAATCTGCTGCTGTACAAGACATGTGCAGGAGCAGCAAGCAATTGAGGAATGGATATAAGTAAAAAAATATCTTAATAGAAAAAGCAGTTATGTGTTCATACTATGGGTTAGCAACTATTTGCCTAATGTGAGTGGTTTCTAGTCTGTATGTGTTTACATCCCAGGGAGGAAAACAAAGTATAAAATAAAAAATTCAACAGAAGACCAACAGCAGGAGCTTCTGAATACTGCAAGTTGATGTGGATTGTTCTATAATTGCAAGTTTGGTAATGTCATATTTTTTATTGCAGAAAATAGCAATGTTTTTAGTTACCACAGTTTATGGACACCAATTATGATGTCAGTTTATGTAAATTCTGTGAATTATGTTAAGAGATGGAATAATGAACACTCCAGGTGTTCACAGAATACCTGTAACTGTGTGAACAGTCTTTGGTAACAAAATTCTAAGTACTGCTGTTAATATTACTAGTAAACAGTAAGCATTCATTATATAAAACACCATATTCCAGAGGACATTTTACGAAAGAGTTATTGAATCAGTACAAAAAAAAAAAAAAAAAAAAAAGCGGTGGGAAATCCCTTTCAATTACCACACTAGTAATATTTCCAATTGCTTTTCAAAAGGTGACAACACTCCCCCCATTTTTGGGCTGCCACATCACAAGTATAAGTTGTCATTAGTCCATTTAAGCAAAAGGTGAATTAGTAAAGGGAAATAACATCCACAGACTGCTGCTGTGAGCTTTGAGTTAGTCCTATTCCCTTTATTTAGTCTGTTTTGACAGGTGACTTTCAAATATATACATTCACAAAACAAAAACAGGTATGGATTCAAATCTTTACCAAGTACATAGTTTGAACACCAGGTTTAAAATGTAGAAACAAATTCATGTGACTTATAACTAATACCTTAGTCTAAACAAGAGCATAATATTATATCACTGTAATATCTGAGCTCTCTCCCAGAGACAATTCACAAAAAAATCACCAAAACCAGAGCTGCAAAATTATCCAGATCAATTAAGAATTGGAAAAAAAAACACAAGAAGAGAAATTTCCTGGACAGAAAAGGAAATAAAAAAGCCTTTCTGTAAGAAAGGGCCAGGAATAGTAAAAGAAACTTTTTCTCTCTTTGTTGAGCTTTTATGATAAGATTTTCACACTTGTGAATGCTTGGTTCAGTTGATTTGTGAAAAGGCAGTTTATTGAATGCTAATAATGCTGCTAGAAAGCTATGCACTACCGGAAGAAAGAAGAGAAAATATAGGCAAAGTTTCAGATCCCTACAGCAGGGTAATTTGTTGAACTCAAGTGCACATTTTTCCTGTTATTCTGCCTTAAAATTCTGTTTCCTTGCTTATGAGGATTTCAGTGATGATCGTCACTGAAATACTATGTGTGCTAATCCTCACAGAAAATGGGAATGTACTTTCTCATGTGGAAGAGAAAGAAATAACCTACAGCAACCAGAGAAACTTACCTTGCCAGCCAAGGACATCCCATTCATATCTCCAGAAGCTTTTTCCTAGAGATTCTCTCTCAGAAAGCTCTCTTACCCCAGGGACATAATAGTCATTTGTATCAGTTTTGCCATATCCAGCACTTTTTGACAAATTGGAAAAGCACTCCTAAGTAACCAAACCTTATGTGGAGTTTCACATCACCTGAAATCTGCCCTCCAGCTTCAACCATTGGCTGCCAGGGGCCAATTACAGAAAGCAGTAACACCTGTCAGGGGAAAGCAAATTTACCAATCTGCCTCCCATGCCCTGCTGTCTGAAGGTCACCACCACACCAACTGGCTGGAACATTCCTACACAGAAGGAAAAAAAGAGTAGAGAACATGTAATTTCTTTTTTGCATTTCTAAAGATGTTCTGTTTGTTCAGACTTCAGCATTTATTTTCTCAGCGCTTCCTTCATCCTCTTGATTTTTTGGCTTAAAATAAAACTTATTCTGAATTAAGTAAATCTCTGTTAATTGGGCACAGAAAATTAATGTTAGAATGTTCATATGTGTTTCCTTAAAAATCTGTACATATTTTTGTAATTCCTAAGTTACTTGAAAGAAGTCCAGCTAGCACCTAGACAGTAAAGAAAGTGCATTCTCCATGACCATAGAAGTCCTACAATTAATCAGCAAAAATATTTTTTGGGATATTTTTCACCCTTATTTCCATATGACTGTGGTGGTAGATGCTGGAAAAGTGTTCAAAAATGTGCTGTATTCCTAAAATGCAGCTACAGAAAACTATATTACAATACTATAACAGTTCATAATTTGTAAATTCAATCAAAGAAGTGGTGGTTAACTTTGTTTTCAGTGTGAACACTGAAGAACTTGTCTGGAAAAAAAGTCAGGGAATTTTGACTGCCTGAGGGGTATATTATGTTGTTTTGTTTTTTTTGTTTCTGAGAATATATATTTTATTTCTATTTTTCCCTCTTTAAAAAACTGATATCACATTAACCAGTCTTCTATTGAGTAGTAGTTAAATCGTAGCTTATTTACAGTTTTTAATATACTTTTATCCAAGTTATAAATACATTTTTGCCATGAATACAACCATCTCACTTTTTGGAGTCACTCTGTCATGTTATACGTAACTTATAACTCTATAACTAATAGGGGTAAAAGTTAGTTGCATATTAAACTCAATGTATGTAGTGTTTCATAGATTATCAAAATGACTTTGCATATGCGGGGAATGGAGAAAAAAAAAAAATATCCCTCAGAAGGTTTTTAAAATGTTGAATTATTCTGGTTTTGATGGTTTAAATATAACTTTCAGTGATACCTTAGGTGTATAGTACTGTAATTCAATATTCTGAACGGTGGTAAAGTTTCATTCTCACTTATTCAGATAACGTACAAAAATATTCAGTTTAGCTGGACTTTAGGATGGTACAGCTCTCACCTAACAACCAGTAATCTTCTGCCCCCAAGCACCCCACATGTCCTGAAATACAGAACATGTCATTCCACACCCATCATTTTTTTTTTTTCTCCCCGCATTGAACCAAATTATGTTATTAAGTTTTGTACTCTGCAGAAGGGGGAAAATACCTTCAGCCTAGTGAAGAGTACTTGACTAATACTTCTGTCTTCAAAAGAAATAAAAAATTTAAGCATCGACTGATGTGCCTATGACTTTCCTTGTCTTTTTTGGTTACTCACTGCAGTTACAGCCTCCTCGAGAACAATGAGGTTCCAAGAACAAGTCATGGCCCGAAAATGCAATAGTTACAGAAAGAAACTATATATTTGAAACAGGTGCTTGAAGCGTTCCTACTGATTCAGTCTTTATTCATTGCGAAAATTATTTTGTTGCCTCATAACATATGCTTTGCTAGAAAAAGCTAGAAACTTTCAACAAGTTATCTCCCCAAATTATTAGCTAACACACTTCCAATCAGATAATATTAACACTGTGAATGATCACAGTCCATTTTAATCTAGAGCAGAATACGTAATATAAGCCACTAAGAAATGTAATTTAACCTGTTACAATTTATTTTAAGAGGAAGCAGAAGTATTCAAATATGAGCCCTGTCTAGAAAGCAACACACATTAGTTGAACAGTTACAGTTATACATTTGCTATACAAGCCATCCTGCCCCTAATTTGAAAAAAAAAAAAAAAAAAGGTTACTACTATAATTTTTGTAACATCTACAGCAAGAGAATGCCCACCATAAACCAAAGTTCTAGAACACTGAACCTGCGAGGAAAAAAAAATCCAGATTTCTGTACAATCTGTGTTCATAATCCAAAACAATTTGTACACTCTTATTGAACAATAATTTCTTAATGATACCTCCTCCGCAGGAAAGTAAATAAACAAAGTCATCTCAAAGAGGTCTTGATCCCCCTGGTATTATCTTTTAAAGGTAGAATGGTATTGCTCAGCAAATATGTCCTGTAAGACAAGCTGTCTCTATAAAATCTGTATAATCCTTTCCAGACAGAATTGCCCCTGGTGAAGTAGTGCTGGAAAATGACCTCAAACAACTGTGCCTCTGGGATCTGTCATCATTTGACTACAACCTAATAAAATTTCAGTCTAAGGCAAATTTTCATTAATTTTATGGCTCCTAAAAGATTAATATAATTCATATAACTTTTAAGTTTATACCTATGGTTGCTGAGCTAAATCTTTAATTGTAGGCCAAATCAGCCAAGCACTAAAACAGATGCTTCATTTTTGAGCACTTAATTGCACTGACTTAGTTGGGTCTATGTAGGTGCTTAACATCAGGTGTCTGCTTCACTGATTTGCAGGATTTACACTTATGTAAATGCTTAGTGCTTTGAATATCTATCCTTTCCTCTCTGTGTGTGTTGTATAGTTTTTTGTTTATTTTTTTTTTGGGGTTGTTTGTTATTTGTGTGGGTTTTTTTGGTTTTTTTTTTTTTTTTTTAATAAGGAAAATAAACTAAAGTGAAAACTAAACTAAGTTTAACAACAGCTTTCTCACCTTTCTAAAATTTAAAGTAATTTGTGAAATTGCTGGGTACTTTCTCCTTGTACTTCCAGTTGATGCAACCTAGACCTTTATTTGTACAGAAATCAGCTTTTAATTAAACCAATGAGTTTTCATATTACCCTAATCCCTATAATAATTCTTATTTTTCTATTATTTTCTTTGATAAACGTACTTGTAGTTTTAAATGACAGCAAGTCAAGCTAGCAATTTGCAAAGATGTGTGAATAAGGAAATTACTCTATTCATATGTTCATAATGAACAGAGAGATAACATAATAATGCTTTGTATTCTCTCACTCTCCAAGAGGAAAGGAAAGCAAAAGAGGTGGCTTGGATAATTTCCTGCAAACCTCCCTTTGTTCTGATGCCTCTTTAGCAGTATTTATTGAGGAATGCAAAGGAAGAAAAATAATCCAAGCCAAGCTTTGAACATACTGTTGTAGTCACACAGCTTCCAAGAACAAGAAAAAACTTAGAACAAAATGCTGGAAAAAAGCCAACATACAACCATGCACATTACTGAAGTCATTCTGTACCACATCATTCCACTATGACTCCATTCAATATATTTATTTAATATATTATTGTTAAAATATGTGTAAACTGAAGTTGTTGCAGTCTTACGTTACACCTAAGTCAACAATGCAAATAAAACCTAAGACACTCTAGTGTTTAAGAAACTCGCTGTCTGGTTAGACAGTGGCGAAGCAAAGGGCTTTGGTACTACTCAGAGTTGCTCCCTTCTTTTGATTTTAAAGATGTCACAGACACCCCTGACAGAGGACAAGAAGGAGGGGAAAGAGCCCCAGTGACATTGACTCCGCGAGCTTCAGAGCAAGTTACATACCCATCGTTCAGCTACTCCACTACCCTTACGTCATCTCTCCCCACCTACTGAGTTAAATCTGCCCTTTCGTCTTATTTTTCACAGATCCTTGAAACATCACTAAACATAGATATTTAGAGTGGGGGAAATCACTTTTTAGTAGACAGTTTGTCAAATAAATTATGCTTACTGAATTATTTAAAGAAATTTTATAACTGCGTCTTGCTATTCAATCAAGTTCCTTGATTGTTGTTTATAGATAAACCATAATGGTCAAATATTGTTACTAATTATGCATAAAATTCTGAACAGAAGATACATGCCAACTTGCTCATTTAAAATGCTGTTCATCTTCCAAGTTCTGTCAAAATTTCTATTTGAACCTGAAGATATTTTCAAAGACAATCCTACATTTACATAGATATGATTAAAAGTCAGGACATTATCAAAATAAAAAAAGAGCAACACATCAGAATTGAGACTCCTTTCTTCACCCAGATTTTTTGGAACTGAATATGTCTCAGAAATCCACTCTTTATGCCATCCAGCTTTCCCTACCTGCTACCACCCCTTACCCCAACTTATTTATTCTATTTAAGTTTGCAAAATAGGTGACATTTTATCAGGGTCTGGAGATTTGACCCTAACTCACATCAAGAATTTCTTTGGCCCAGCATAACTTTTCTTACTGACATTTCTTTCCAGTTATACCATCTGACTTTCAGAACTGTTGAGTGCCTTTAATTGCCATTCAGAGTGAAAATTTGTATTTTATGTCTTGGGCTATTCTATAAATATATGCTTTGTGAGAACTTTATTACAATGTACTAAATACTAAAATGAAATTGTCACTTCACAATTTTATGCAATTGAAAATGCCTGCAAAATGGTAACAGTAAGCTCTGTCACTTTAAAGCTAAGGGAAGCAGAATAAAGTTTCTATTACTTCACAAATTTTGAAGTTTTTTTGTTTTCTTTGACAGCTTCCAATTCACTTTAAAATACATATACTGAACAAAAACCAAACGCACTCCCCCACCTTCAAAACGTAAAATGTATTTATGTTGAAAATATTTGTCATATCATTTCAGTAACACATTTCATCATAAGACATGAATGAGCCTCATGCATTCACAAGACAACGTGTTGCCCAGAGACAGTTTGAAGTTTCAAACAATCTTGTGTGTCAGATTGGTTTAAATACAACATACTGTTTTGATAAAGCACTATCAAAATCTTGATGATTAAGATTTGTTCTCTCTTCAGGAAATTATACAGGGAACAGGTTGAAGAAACTCTGATATATAAATATATTCCAATTGCAGTATGTTAGGATTTTTGTATGTTTGAAAACTTGCTGACTTTGGCAGATAGCTTGATTGTTTATGTTGCCAGGAGATCCAAGTGGTTTGGCTTTCACTTGTTTGCTGATCTTGGTATTCTGCTTCATTTCTGGCTTGATGTACCTAAATTGACTTTTTTCCTTGATTTTGGTTTGTGGGTTTATTTTTGAAACCTCAAAACATAGTATAGTTTGGGTTTAACCTTCCTTTCCTGGCTTGAGGAAACCACAACATCTTCCTTTTGCTTGTAAACCTATCTTACATCCCTTCTTAAACTTGTAATTCAAAACATCTCTAACTTGTCTGTACCAATACCATGCTTTTAAACAGCAAACCACCTACAATACACTTTAAGCAAAAATTTCAAAGTTCTGCGTGGGAACTTCCTAGTCCATTTCAAAATTTTAAAGGTATAATTCAGATTTCTTTATGTTAATATATGGAGCTAATGTTAATACATGAAGGTAAGAAACTGTTCAGAAGAGTGTTCATCTTAATGCTTTGATTTGAAGGGAAAAGTTGAGATATTATTAATCGCAAAACTTCTGATGTATTTCTTCTATAGCTTAACATGTGTTGTGTGCTGAATTAAATCTGCTTGTTCCACTTTCACCAACAGAGAGTACACACAAACACTTGTGGGGGAAAGGACAGTCTAGAATGGCTGATGTAATTGTGACCCATTATTTTAGTAAGAAATTATGTATTTCACAGTAAAAGGTCTAAAATTAATATTAAATTATCCATCTCCAACTGAAAGAGAAACACGCACATTTGTTCTACTTGGCTAGCATAATTTCCACAGCTGTATGTACATCTATACACAAGTCTTTTCTACAGCAAGAAATTCAAGGAAACAGACTGCTGATATCGAGATACCTAGACCTTTATATTTACTCAGAACAAAATAAATAATGTTTTCTTATTTGCAAGTATTTTACCTTCTCTTAAGTGTTACCAATGCAAGCAATTGTTCTGCCTTGCATGGTAAATATACAGTGATGCATTTGACCTTAGAAAACATAACCAAAAAGAACAATAAAAAATACAGTATTTGTGGTAAAGTCCCAGAGCTTTTAAACCTCAATATGGTTATTAAATATCGTGTTTTTCATTACTCAGAAATATTACCCTGTTCTTACTCTCACCAATATATATTTGGAGGGTGCACATTCTCTGGCAGACTTGGCTCTGTTTTGTCAAGTACTGTATGTTTTCTGTGATTATGTCCTGAAACATCCCTTGAGTGTTCATAGTACAATGTAGCCACGGGCAGAAACTGTACCAATACATTTTATTTACTTCCATTAGAGGTCTTAGAAACGACAGCAATGTCTCAATAGACGCTGGAAGACGGCATAATCATTCAAAATACTGATTTACTTTGATTAAACATTTCTTTCCTGAACTCAGTTCAAGAATCCAGAGTCACAACTGTGAGCCTCATCAAGTAAACAGGTGATTGGGATGTTCTCCTTCTATCAGCCTTAACACAGAACAATGCCTTGTTTGTAGTTGTGATTCTAAGGGCTACTGCAACATTATCAAGCTTTTTATTTCACAAACTCACAGCTAAGTGGATTTAGCATCCACTCTTTAAACTACTTTTAATGGACTTTTACAGATCTATTCCACCAAGATGGCTGTTTTCCTGAGGTGTCTGGGAAACAGAAATGCTAATACTTCTGAGGTACATTTCCTCACTGAAAAGTCCTCATAAGTATGAGTTTTTAAAGATTAATAAATAGCAAATCACAGGTATACTCAACTTAAACAATTTAATAGCTTCACTAACCAGTACTGGGACTACTTTTATGCTTGCTGTTACACTGTTCACATGCTTTGCCAATTTTGGGTTGTTGGCTCTGCAAACTTGTACATTTTGCTTATCTAAGCGTTTATATTGTTTTCCTTACTACATAATCCGAATATCTTTATATAATGTCCTATTTGCCCATAACCACCTTATCAACTAAGAGAGACAGCTCTTTAGAACATTTATAGTGTGCATTATCCACAATCCTCACTGACTAGACCTAGTATCTTCTCACTATGTTGTGCAATACCTTGCAGAAATACTGAACTGGCTTCTGCAGTACAGCTGCCTTCTTTCTAAATAGAGCCGTCCCAGAATGGACAGCTTGGTGAGGCTTGGAGAGGCTGACACCACATTGGATCGGACCATCCCACATTCCCAGTGGGCTGGCTGAGCTACAGGCTAAATCCCATATACAGCGAAGTTCCAAGCTGCACACAGAAATGAAATTGTGACCACAAATTTGTGGTCAAAACCACAAAGGTAAACAGCTTAGATATGTTTGAAGCTATTTACAGAAATACACTCTGATTTTATAGCCTATTTATCTGATGTCTATCATTTCAAAACACAAACTGGCACTCGGCTTTAGTTAAGGTAGCAGTGTTATTAAATGCTGCCCATTCATCAAGGACAGCAGCATTTCCCAGCAGTGGCAATTTTTGGGATTCCTGGCTGCCATCAGAAAAGAGAAGGGCTCAGCTGAGAACTCGATGTGTATGAAGTCACTATGTGTCACAGCAGCAGAAAGGTAAAACCTCTTCTGCCCGTCTGAGTTGCCTGAAGACAGAGAAAATCCAAGCTTTTATCTCTTTGTCACTATTGCTGCATTGTAAAATAAATTAAAAGATTTACCTCACATAAAGACAGAGTAAATTCTGATAACTGATCTGAATGCAGAATAGGCATTCAGAATAGGCTGAAGGGAATTTATGAAAATATCGGTTTGAATGAAATGCTGCTCTCCACTAATAGATAATCAAAACTAACTCCTTCAGGAAATAAGATCTGAGATTTTTGTGACTATACATGGAGTACAAAGTGAAACACTGAAACTAAGTTTAGTATTCTGTGTGCTTCCTTTACAGGGGAGCAGAGAATAGAATTAAAACGGATTAAGATTATAGAATCATAGAATGGTTAGAGTTGGAAGGGACCTCAAAGACCATTGAGTTCCAACCCACCTGCCCACCTCCCAATAGAGCAAGTTGCTCAAAGCCCCATCTAGCCTGGCTTTAAAAATCTCTGGTGATGTGGCATCCACAACTTCCCGGGGCAACCTGTTCCAGTGCCTCACCACCCTTACAGGAAAGAATTTCTTCCTAATAGTCAATCTAAATCTCCCCTCTTCTACTTTAAAACCATTACCCCTTGTCCTGTCACTACACTTGCTGACAAAGAGTCCCTCTCCTGCTCTCCTGTAGGCTCCCTTCAGATACTGGAAGGCTGCTAGAAGGTCTCCCCAGCGCCTTCTCTTCTCCAGACTGAACAGCCCCAGCTCCCTCAGCCTGTCCTCAGAGAAGAGTTACTCCAATCCTCTAATCATCTTTGTGATCCTCTGATGGACCCGTTCCAGCAGTTCTATGTCCTTTCTTTGTTGAGGACTCCAGAGCTGGACACAGTACTCCAGGTGGGGTCTCGTGAGTGCAGAGCAGAGGGGTAGGATCGCCTCCCGTGACCTGCTGGTCACGCTTCTTTGATGCAGCCCAGGATAAGATCTAGCAGTAAGCTTAAAAACATCTGCCTATTTATTACTTCTATGATGGAAGCCCTCTTACCTGCTTTGGACATAATTAAATCTCTGATATCCTACAGTTACCAATTTAAATATCTTTTCCTATTGTTGACTCCATAATCCACACTGATGTCTATACCTCTATGCTGCATCTAATTCATCTTCATATTTCAATTCAGTAATTTCCCATTGAGCAATTATTAAGTATATATCTAAACCTACAAGCAGCCTAGCTGTTATTGTTATTTTATCCCTTTTATATCAGGACAACATTCAATATTTTATAGCTTCTACATTTTGAAAAATAAGAGTTAGATTTCCATGCTAATAAACAAAGATTGTTCTACCAATCCCATTACTTTCTTCTGTAGCCACCTTTCTGGCAACTCTATATTCAAAAAACTGATCACAACTATCTACCTTAATGTACTCACCAATTACGGTATTTTCTACTCCACAATTAAATAGTGAAAGGATTTGTCCTCATCTGTATCTATATTCAGTCAGCCCTTTTATTGCTGTGTAGCTTTCTTCATTGAATGGGAAGTTTGTAATAGCTACATGGAATGGTATTTTTCCCAAGAGTAACATACATACTTTGGGTTCTCAGTTGTCTTTGTTTTTTTTTTAATAATTTCCCCAAAGAACTTCTGAGCAAACAGAAAAATCCCAGCAAAAGCAACAAATCCACAAATCTGTATCTCCAGAAAACCAGTGGAATATAAGCAGGTTTGCTATCAACATGGAAACTCAAAAAATCATTTGTCCAATCCTATAATACAAGATAAGTGAGTACGCTCAAAGTTTAACAAAGGTTTGTTGGTCTACAAATAGAATTCAAGTTCTGAAGCATCTGTAGACACAACTTCAACAGTGCAGTTTAGTACATTTCTGAAACTTCATAAGCATTTTATAGACAAATTAAGTATGGCCTTGTATATTTTAAATAGTTTTTTCTTCTTGCTACTATACTACTTTAGCTTCAAAGCAGCATTATTTAAATGTATCTTATTGCTTATTTTGCTAGTTTATAGCTCAGCTCCATACTAAATTTACATCCAGTATCCTACTTCAGCAAGTTTATTAAATAACAAAAGGAAAATGTATTTTACGTTTACATAGATATTTAATATGCTTCTATATTGCCAGTAGCATATACTCACAACAAGCATCATCACTAAGTTTAGTCATCCTTGCACATGCTCTGCTCATATTAGCTCTCTTGAATTACAGGAATCCAACACTATCAGAGAAGTATTTCCTTCTCTTGGTGGATTTCTAATATTTCAAGAGACCTTTCCAAACCAACCATTACTAGAACACAGACTATATTTCTCACATTCCAAACACAAACACAGCATCAACTTGACTGGAATACATTTTAGTAACTTTATATGAGTCACAAATAAAAGTCCTGAGACCACAGTTAAGGAGGAAGGGATAATGAACTACTTGATTAACATGTAAAACCATAAAGAAGGTGACATTTCAGTAAAGAACTTTTTCTTTGGCTATAGGAAACAACCCAGAATATTTTTTTGAAATTTCTGCAACAGACTTCACAGCTTGAATAGCACCTCCAACCTTGAATACAATTTCCAACACCCTCTAGATTTCAGCAATCACGTCTTATTTTGTGTTTATACAGCTTACATGTAAAAAGACTATCAGTTACTATGGTGTAAGAACGTTCAATGGAATGGGCAATAAGAAGTGCCTCTGTCAGGCACCTTACTGCAAATAATTCACAAGAGGAAAGAAATGTGCTGCAGTATTCAAAGCACCTAGTTCCCCTCCTTCAAGCTGTTTAAGATCACCAAGGGACTTCTGGTAACCACTATCATAGAATTAACAACTGACAACTAAAACAAGAAGGCTTTTTTGATTTTGTACTTCTATTTTGATATTACACTAGCTTCAACACTTACCTCCCTTTTTAATACATTAAATTATAATGTATTAATATGTAGCACAATAAATTTGGACAAAAAAGAACCAGTGCTCATAGATAACAAGGCAAACAGTTCTATGAATGGACATTTTTCTAGTATGGTATTTTCACTATTCATATTGACTTTATTAGGTAACAGCATCTGGAGAACTGTTAAAACAGCAACTTATAAACAGTGTCAGATACCCTGCAAAGCAGTTGTCAGCAGGCACTGGAATACTCTGAATGATCTGGAGTTTTTTCCCTGCCTTTCTAACTACTTAAGTAGAGACCAGAGAATGTTTAACACCATTTGTTCTTTGATTCCGATTTCTGTTCTGACTCCAACCTTTCTCTCCTCCTCATTGTCTGAGTAGGCACACATATTGACACCATTATTCTTGGTTCATAAGGATGATATATAGTCAGGGTGCAATAAATCACTGCCCCTTCAACTCATAGGAGTAACCATTTTTAAAAAGTGTTACACATATATATATGTAGACTAGTTTATTGTGAGCAATTCAGGCTAAGTTAGCAACAATTAGGAAATATAATTTTTTCCTGTTAATAGCACCGATTTTTCCTTCCAACCTGTCATCATCTGTATCAATCTCTGCCTTGGTCTGTGATTTCCAAGGACAAAACCCCAGCATTAAGTGGAAAATATTTCCTCTTTTGTTGAGATAATAACAGCAACAACATATGTTTTTCATTAATGGCACAACACAATTTCACAACTTGGAATTATACTTAAACTGACTGTAAATTGACCATTTAAAAAACATTTATCGGAATACCAAACACACCAGAAAATCAGTCACTTTCATGGTAATTGCTCATTAGATCATAGATATGAAAAGACAAAATCTCAGTACTGAGCAAACAAGTTGTGAAGAATTTTCATTCTTTAAAACAAAGAAGAATTTCACCTTTGTAAGCTCCTGCCCTTTATGACTTCTCTCATACTTGCTTGTAATTCAGTGCTGGCAGCTATGGCTGCCAAAAGGCTTTTGTTAGTCTGAAAGGGAGTACTTGATTTAAAACTGAGGTTGTATCAGCTTCTAAGTAATGTTGAAAACTGGAACAGATATACTTAGTATAGTACTAGCCAGAGAAACACTACTACTACGTTAATAGTCACTGAGCAAGTGTTTTTAAAATTAAATATCAATCAAGCCATAAGTATTACACTTCCTGTGGATTTCAACAGGTTAATGAATGAATATCCTGGAAATGACATGATAATATATGCACTTGTCACAGCATATATACTGAATCACAGAGTCATCTTTAACCAGCTCTATTTTATGGCAATCACAATACAAACCTATTACTTTAGTGATTTCTCCCTGTGTTAGCCTATGACAAAGTACATTTTTCATGCCTGGTGATTCATTACAGAAATGTCACAGAATATGTGGAAAGACTATGTTTACAAAAAGCCCCACTGACTCTGATCGTGAATCATAACTGCTTTGTTGGAAGTCCTGCAGAAGAAAACACAGTGTTAGATTTAACGACTGATTAAAAAACAAGTTGTTTGATTTTCTGCATTAACTGCAGTTAGATATATAGTTAGTTAGATATATAGTTAAGATGGAAGACAATGCAATCTGGCAAGAAATAGCACAAGCACAATAAAACCAGATTCTCTGTCTTCTGGGAAAGCATACTAATTTTTGCAATGTGAAGCATCTCTGAAGTCAGAGTAGTGATGTAGTCTTGCCCATGTCAGAATTATATGTTGAGGCTTGTTCTGAAGAGGTCTTCTAAAAGAGGTGTTTCTAATAACTGAACTGTATCAAACTGTATTTCCAAGATGCAGTATATTTCCCTGTCCATTACATCATAGTCGACAGAAATCCTTATTAGAAGTATATTTGAATTGGAGAACTCCTAAGAAATTAAATTTCCCATATTTGTAATGCAGAGACAAAGTAAAAAAATAATTTATTCCATTATTTCTCTTGCCTCCATTCTTGTAGTTTTCAACACCTGATATACTGTCTACAGTAGAGTTGAACTAAGTACACAGGCACATTTCTATTAAGGATATCTTTTTGCTAAAGGGCAGTTATAAGCTGTAAAGCTATTATTTCTCCTCTGAAAATGAAACACGTTCCCACTGTCTCTCTCTAAATGAAAAAAAAATTTAAGCCCAGATCCTTAGAACTCATTGCTAATGCTATGAATGAAAGCAGCATGTCTATACCAAAAGCAGATACTATTTATAACAAAATAACATTGCTCAATTCTTTGCCAGTGTTTTGCAGACCTGTACTCCTTAGCAATGGACAGGTTTTTCGAGAGGAGACAATGGATAATGGGTAAACTCATTATCAAACAAACAGAAGAGTTCCCTTACACAGGTTAAAGTCCGGTTATATACTTTAATTCCTCCACAGTACATTTGTAAGAATGAGAATTGCTGAGAAACAGGACTTTTACTTTATTTAACCTAACGAAAAGAAAGTATCAATTATATCAGATGTTTCTGCTAAAAAACCTACGTACTTTTCCTACATACAGTGTCAATATTGCGTATATGTTTACTTCTTCAAGTGTACTTGCAAACCTTTTTTTTTTTTTTTAAACAGAAGATTTAACATAGTGTTTTCACACAGAATAAAGATTGCTTAGAGGCACTATGGACACTAGAGAAAAAACGAGTTTGGAATAAGCAGAAGAGGGCAGCATCTTACCATGTTTTAAAGTCTATAGGCTTGGCTTCCTAAAGCTGAGACATTAAAACAGGCATATTTTGTTGAATGCTAATTTTATTCAAAGATGACCTACATTCGTAAAAAATTTCCCTTCCGTTAACACACACTGTGTCACCTTGCTAGTTAGGCATTTAAAAAAAACCACAACCAACATCTTTAAGCTAATTGCTACTAACAGCTGATAACATCTGCAAAAGCAAAGCAACCTACCTTTGTACATCTAACCATAGCTTCCCTTTGACTATGGTAAAAATGAATCTGAATGGAAGAAGTGATGGTAATGCTTGAGCTCAAAAAGAGAGCCCAAAGCACTAAGTCTGGATGCTCCATAGTTTTATCATACAACTCCTTCTAATATGTAAGCAATTGTTTAAAATCATAAATGGAGAGTATGTTAAGACCATATGTGACAAGTATAACTCAAAAAATTCTGTGAAAGAAACCTATATGATGCTTATGTTCCTAATAAACACTTACGTGTTCATAAATATCAGACAGGGAATGCAAATCTATGTATGTTTGTATTTGTTGCATATTGCATGAAATGTACAGGTGTACAAACTTAGCCACTTAGAGATTAGTAAGTAAAATGACATTTTTGTCAACTAGCAATAGAATTGCAATAATGGATGATTGCATGATAATATCTGAAACATTTTTCTATAGAAAAACATTGACTAATCTTTAGAACATTTTTTAAGACTGCATCCACGTCCCTGGGCCATATTCCTCACGAACCCTGAATTGTCTATAAATACATCCTCTTAGAATTTTAGCTTCAGCTGCAAAAAGTTGTGCTCCTTTATAAAAATATTCTTTACACATTTTTGGCAAAATCTCTCATTTAATTTTATTTGCTCAATCCACATGCCTATAGCTGTCTTACTATAAGAAGCCAATTAGCAAATGAATATTTTCAAAAGCAGTAACAGTAAATGAACTCATAATAAAAATTATATTTGAGGAGATAAGAATAATAATTTTATGCTCATAAAAATTTCTAAAAACAAGCAGTAAATTAATTACTTATATGCAGATGAATTTGTTTACTTAGTAAGTTTATAAAAGTGCTGTTTGTTTAAAAATATGAAGTATGATAAAACTTCTGAATCTGCACAAATGACCTCCCATAGGTCACATGAAATAACTTCTACATAATCTGGGATAGGTTTTTCAGTGAGATTTTGCAATGAAATTGCTAAAACTGCATTTGAGACAGCTTCTTACAGGCATTTTTTAAAATAACTGAGTCAACGTTTAATAATTCAAGCATTCCTAAAAACATAGGCACGTATATGTATTTTAATTTGTTTAATTAAAGAATTCTATTTAATGAATATGTCATAATGTCACAAAATGCTACACAGTACTTCATCATTACTATCAAAATCAGTTTAAGACAGGTAAGTCCACAGATTAAAATAGCTCTCACTTGAAATTGGAATGTTTTGTTGGTGAAGACTCTTGCCTTTGGCAGCTGCTCACAATACAAGAATTACAGAATTGCATTCTGGTTTTCAGCAAGAATATTGTGTATTTTTCCCATATCCTTTGGTTAGGGCAAAATACTGCAAACAACTTGTTTTGGGGAAGAAGTCAAATGCAACTATGGGGGGGAAAAATATTCGGTATCTTTGCCATTCAAACATGTAGCTTGGTCTTAAGTAAGAATCGTATCACTATCAAACAGCTTCACATCATATTAATGAACAGAATGCAAGACAAAACTAGCATTATGTCTGTGTAGAACATTTACCCTTCATGTTAATATTATGTTTACTTGTTCTCCACACCTATGTAATTTTTTTCTCTGCTTGATCATTGTTGTTGGTTTTCTTTAAACTCATTACATTAAAAATGTTTAACTGATTTTTTTTTTTACCTGCACAATTTATTTTATTTTTATTTACAACAGCAATATAAAATCATTATAAAGCCGTATCTTCAGACTGGTTTTTTTAATACCATTAATGTCCTGTCAGTTGTTTATCGTAACATTTAAGTACGTTCATTCCTTATTTGTGTCAGATGAGAAAAGCTATACATCAGCCTGTGATGTATTTCATATGCCATCTGCAAAGCACTGCAGAGTGCAACATGCCCTGACTGGTATTTTCTCCAGCTGGCAAGTTGGACAGCTTCAAGCCACACAGTGTCGTCTCATGGTTCAGCCACCTCCTGAAGTGGCAGAGAAGTGATAGGAAGTAACTGAGGTAACAATCCCAGTCTGACGGGTGCCTGCAGGACTTCCAGGTCCTTTCTTGAGAGCTAACTTGGGCAGAAGTAGCCTTGTCCCTCTGTTCCTGAAAGGAAAACATACTTAGAACTGAAGATGGTTTAGGTCCATACTACACCATAAGAATTCAGCACCATCTTCTGGTTTGCTTTTTTTTCCAGTTTGGGCTTCCCCCACCCAAACAAGTGATTTTCTCCCCCCCCNATTCTCAGTTTCTTTATATTTTTCTTTCAAAGCTAAAACCAGAGCCTGCAGTCACTTCTGCCTTTCCATACCTAAACAGTTCCCATTTATGTTACTTGTGGCTACACCAGAATCAAAAGTAATGTTGTGGTTCTGCTGAGAAAATCTACAGATATATAGACTGGGCACAGAGAGACCTGCAGTGAGAGGGTAGGAGTTACACACAACAAAATCCACCCATGGCAAGAGAGGCAAAGTTCCATTATGCACCTGCAGCAGAGACCAGTATGACCCTGCTGGTGAGCACCCTGGAATAAAGAGCTTGCCTTGGGCTCTTTTTGCAGTCTTCATATTTATGCTATTTTAAGGTAATTGCAATGCATTATTTATCTGGTTTGAAACTTTTCCTAAATGTACTTAACCAAGCCATCCAGTACAAATCACTTTCCCTTTTTCCAGCATTCATCTTTAATGTACTTCTCCCCTAATCAAATAATCAGTGAGGACACGAATCTTTCAAGTAGAATAGCCTCATTTGTTTGAATAACAAACAAATTAAAACAAATACAATTGGAACATGAGGTAACATTAACAGAATATAAATTATAAACCTGTTTTTCCCTACACACAAAAATAAATAAAAAATGAAGACTAAATTCTCAATGGAACAAACTTTTTTTAGTACAGAATTTCTTCTTAGCATTTAAGCTATGCATCTACCCTAACGAATAATTGATTAATTGCTTCAAGAAGCACAAAGTTAAAAGTAATAAAGATGTGACATCTTTTTATTATTTTTTCAGAGTTTTGAGTGATTCTTATAGAAAAACAATCACCAGATATTTCAATTACAATAATTCACTGTATTAATAAATACTTTGTTACTGGAAAACATTGATCTTTACAAACAGGTGGTCTTGGAAGATATGAATTTGTCTTAAAATTCCAAACTTGAGATCAATAAGGGTAGAAACAGGTGGTTTTCATAATGAATCACCTTATTATCTATTATTCATTTATTCTATGACGAAATGCTTACATCTCTCACTTGCTTAGTTTGTTGTATCTTTGCACATTCTGAATTTCCGCTAGCAGTATAATTTTCTCTCATTTCATTTAGGAAGAAAGCTGTGTGCTACTTTTGTGGTGTAAAATGGATGACCAAGATACTAGACCAGTTCATCTCGTGACTATACTTAGGTATGTCCCAGAGCTTTAAAGAATGTCAAATAGTCTGGGTTGTAAATATACTAAGAGAGTTTGATAATTCCTTTCCATTAATTTTCAGTTACTGAACCATTTTAAACACCCAGCAGCCAGAGAACTCGTTATCACAGTACTTAATAGCCTCACTAATGCTATGTGATGACTAGGTATTGACCTTTCCAGTGCCATTTGAGGGACATTCCCAGATGAAGGGCTCTGTAAATGGTTCATTTGAAATGAAATAGGAAAATACGGTTTCCTTTGGACCTGCAGGCAAGGCTGAAACTGGAAACTAAAGTATCAGAGAGATGTATTTAGTTTCCCAGAACCTGCATAGCTAAGAACCATCACATCATTCTGTATTGAAAAGTTCCTGGTTCTGGTTTCCCACTTGTCCTTGAAAATTCAGTATACACTAAAAGCCTACTTGTTGCTGTTAATAGAAACTTTTTTGCTTGCTTTTTGTTCCCGCTGTTTACATTTCTTCTATATTTTAGTTTAGTTTCAAGTTGATTGAGTAATATTCATGAATTTGTCATGGATTTATGATTGCAATTATAATTGGGGAATTTTAGGTTTCAATACCCCTCTTGCTAGAGGCAGAATATGTACTTTTCCCCCCATATTTTATTTATTTATTTTTGTCTGACATGTCTTAGCTATTACCGTTAGTATTTAAAAAAAAATATTAAGCAGAGACTGAGGATAAATAGTGGCTTAGTTAAAAAAAAAGAAAACAGTACCTTAAGATTTTTATAAATTCCAACAGGTTTATAAATTATGGTATAACTGGTAATTACACATGCTGTAACCTCTTGGTTAGAGCTAAAGGTCTACTGAACATAGCCCTCTGGCTCTACACCAGTGTACTATGCAATTTGCATTCACCTCAAGAAAGAGCAGGTAGTCTAAATGCACATAATTTACATGTTTAGTTTTGGGGGTGTGTTTTGGGGTTTTTTTCTGATCATGCATTTTGTCTGAAGAATGAGATAAGTCTGGAACACAAGAATTACCACAAAACTCAGAGCAAAAGTAACAGATTTAAATAGGTAGGAAAATGTTTTATATTGCCTCATTTAACAGTTACAAGGACTCCCAAAAATCCACAAGGGACTGGGAAAAGAATGCAATATTAAGATAGAATAGAAAAATCAAATAGATAATGAGATCTCACCTCACATGAAAATTACATGTTGTTGACCATACGTGTTGTTTTAATTTCTCTTTACAAAGACACAGTATTCATCCAGGCTTGAATCTTGCCATTTTCAAGGACTTGGCTCAAAGACCACAAAATCACCAAATTTGCCTTGCAAAACACACAAAAATTATGTCAAGCAGACCATGCGATGTGTCTGTTTGGATGAGTTTTATTTCAGACAAGTTAACAAGGGACTTTGAAATCAGTATGGCAAAAAATGTTCTTTTCTCACCAATTTTGCATGGTTGGAAATTGAAGTCACATGGCTTTTTAGTGTAGTATCAGTTTTTAAATCTTTAATGAAATTACCCTTACAACCACCCTGTAAAACTGTGAAGTGTTATCTATTCCAATTGAGTAACAGAGGTACTAAAACCTAAATGACTTAGAGAAGAACTGGTGAAAAAAGGCTTAAGCTGAAATTTTTTAAGCCCTAGTCTAGTGGCTTATTCACCATGCTTTCTCTGGGAAATGTGATTAAATAAAAAAATCAATAAAGATTTAGGTTTGCCAGATAAAACACAAAAGCTTGAAAGTCTGCTGACAAGAATTCAGGGCATGAGGCCAAGTTTTTTCTGCTGCTTTGAGTGGATCAGTTAATAGCATGAAAACAACATAATAAGGAGAAAATTAGACATCTGCTTCAGGTGTAGCCATGAGGTATGTCCTCAAGGACTTCACTTTTACTTCTCCCAGTGCTAAGTGCACATGATGAATTCCTGACCCCATTAACAGGAATAGTGAAACTTCCTTTACTTCAGACTGGCTACAGATTCACCCACGCTCCGGCAGGGGTAGTGTAGAACAATTAATATCAAATTCACATCTCACTCTCTAGCAGACTGCCTCACCCATTAGTTTTAAATGCTGCAAAGACATTAAAGACACTAATACAGTAGTAATTACAACTTTAAATAATAAAAGTCTGGGCTCCATAAGCCCCCTGATGCAGTGTTCAAAAGAGCAGTACAATTTTGACGAAATAGCAAAGTAACTAAATGGGCAGTTTAAGGAATAATCCTCTTTGCAAAAGAGGAATCTGACTAGCTTTATACAAAAAAGATAAAACAAGACATAACATAGTTTGTGTATCTAGAAAATCATCACCTGCCATGATCAGTAGCTTCTGCCCTATTAGACCGGAAAAAAAGGTCAACACACTTACAGAATCAAGCTGGAAAAATAGTTTTCTTACAGAGGGAAGATGCTTCAGACCTACTGTTGTCTGGAGAGAAAGTAGAATAGTATTCTTAAATGCCAATGGAAGAAAAAGTAGTCTAGTTAATTTAATTTTTTACATACAGGCACCATAGATTAGGGGGTTAGCTATGTTGTTTATGAGAAAACGTACAGACCTTTACCACTACTTGCTGAGTATTTATTTGGTGAAAAAATCCTGTAACTACAGTTCTGTTTCTGACAAGTGTATTTTGCTCCTTTCTAGCTCTTACAATGATCTTCTTTTTGATGGAAATATCTGGTGTCTTTTACATCAGCATAATAACCTAATAATGCTTCAGAAGTAGTAACTACAGTCTATGAAGACTTCTGTCTTCATCTTTTACTTATCAGTAGTATATAAAAATTTTATACTCATCACTGAGGTTTTCTGACTGTACAGTTTGTGTTTTGTTTTGTTTTTAAACAGTCTAGGTGAAGTATTTTAATGTTGCATAAAAAAAACCACTCAATTTTTGACTAGCTTAAATATAATTAATCCTAATTTATAGCTGGCCATACATGTTTCCCCTTCAGCCTAGTAATTATGGATCGATTTACAAGAAACAATTATTTACCTTTACCATATATATGTACATTACAAAGCACTGTAATGGTATGGAAAGAACAAGTCAATTTGAGACTTTTCTATTAGAAAAAGACAACAGTTACCCATGAATGGAATTCCCTGCAGTATAAAAAAAAAGTATTAGGTAAAGTATTGCTTAATGCAAGAGCTGTGTCATAATTAAAGATAGAATCTGAAAGAACATCAGAATTTGCTATCCTATAAACCTCTGTAATAATTCCTATGTCCATGTAATATTACAAATGACTTGCAGAGAATGAGCCAGGATTGATTGCTTATCATGTCTTCAGATAGAAGAATAAGGTGTCTACAAAGACGTTACTAGATGGCAAATTCTGAACAGATAAAATTCACAAGATGTATAGTTCAGCTGTGGACTGCCCTGCCACAAAACACAAAGGACACAGAACGTTAACCTCTCTGGTTTCTAGCTTGAAGCCTGTAAATGGGAGGGAAATCCACCAAGAGTTACTGTATAAACCAAAACTACCTCTGCCTCAGGAAGTCTCTGCTCCACAAACTCTTACATATCCCTTGACATTCACTTTTGGCCACTGTCAGAAACAAGAGGTCCAATTAAATGGACCTTTAAACAGTTCTAAAGCTGTCACTTTTTTTACTTTTATTAGGCTCGGGCAATGCTTTTCTATTGGGGAAACCAATAATGTATATAAACTCACTTAAGAGATCATGTGAAAGGGTGTCTCTCCTTAAATTATTTCCACTCTTTGCTTCAGGAAGACAATGAATGCCAGATAAGGTTAAAAAAATGCATAATTATATGATCAAAAAAGATACCCAAACAGCTGTATTTAAGACAACTATATAACATTAGGGTACATGAAAACACAAGTATAGCCCCTATATTTTGGAAATAAAACATCATGAAATATAAGTTTCAAGGAAGAGAGAGACAGGAAAAAAAAAAAGTTTTCTAGCAATAGAAGTAATTATTGAAAGTATGCTACTGTTACATTCCTTCAGTCAGATATATTATCTAAGATATTAATGATTTATCTTAAGCACAGCTTAATCCAAAAAGGTGTTCTTATCTGAAATAAGGTTCTGTGTGGCAGCCTGATGCATTACAGCTATATGTCTGTGATTGCTTGGTTATTAGTAGTGCCACAAGCAGAACAGCGCTACATTTAGATTTTTAATACCCAGTTGCTATGACTTACTTTAAAAAAAGCATGATATATCAACCAAGGCACATTTTAACCTTCTGTAGCAGCCAACTATTTTAGACCAAGCCAAACAATGAAGTACAGTCTCTTGGCCTTGGTTTGGATTTTGGCCAAGGACAGGTTCAGTGCAGTTTTCCAACTAAAACAATGGTTTACACACCACCTTGATTTATGTACTCCCTGAGTGTTTCAGTGGTGCTGACACCTCTGAAATTTTCATATACTTGGAATGCTAAATCGCATTTATCAACTTACTTTTCCTTAGTCACCTCTTGAGGACTTCTAGAAGTATCCTATTGACCTCAAAGTTGAAAAACATCACAGTGTAAGACTGTGTGTGGGATCAGGCTACAAAATGCCTGTGCAGTTTTCCAAACCTCAGAATCCCTACAGCAATGTTTCTAGGGAGAGAGAGACAAGTGACAAATGAAACAGATTCAAGATGACAAATCTACTCAACACTTTGTGTAACAAACCTGTGAACTGCTGCCATGCATTTCTGTGGCAGACACTGTAGCAGTTTGTGTTTGTCCTGGCTTTACCTATGGCAGCATGATGCTCCCCCTACAAGAAGTTAACCAATCCTGGAGTCAAGGTGCAGATATAATGATTTGTTATGTTGTCTACTGCTTATTAATAGGCAGAGCCCTGACACCCACTTACACCACAATTATAACCATATGACAAACCTGATTTATTGCCTCATATCACTTCCACAACTTCAATTCCATAGCTTTTGCCACGTTTGAAAAGGTTGACATTCTGCTTGCCACAAAGTGGCAACACGCAAGCATATACCCAGGTTTTGATTTTGAGGAAAAACAGTAAGACACTTAATCAGACTTCTATGATAAGCGAATAGTTTACGAATAGTTACTATGTACACTACATTTCACCTGGATGCTGTATTGATAGGAAAATAGTATTTAAGTATCTATAGGAACATAAAAATTACTATCAACCTGCTGGCATAGATTTCATCTTTTAAAGATACTTATTAAAAAAGGGTAAACACTTGATTTCCCATTCATCATTAAGTCCTACGAATGTTTTACTCAAAATGCTAAAGCAAACTTCTACAACACCTTAATTTAGAATTGACCTTGAAGACAAAAACAGCATCATGTTATAGAATTACTATATTCTTTTTCTGACCAAAGCAATTCTGTGTTCTAGCAAAATAAAATGAAATTCAGCATCATAGATGTATGTGATCAGCATGATGTATTTTAATAATAAATAAAAGAAAGATTTATGAATGGCCAGCCATTGTTGACAATTCACTTTTCTTTATTGATTTCTGCTTTCAAGCAAAATTGCTCAAACAAGATTGTTTTTGTTATTTTTAATACATTATTTTTATACAGTTACACTGAAGTGTGCCTTAACCCTTAAAATAGGTTTAGAGATTAATAAAGTTATTTTTTAAAGTAAATTGGCAAATTAGATACCTCATTTCAGATGATTCAGTCTTTCCCTGATACCATACTACATTTTGTTTGCTTTACTCAACCCCCCACTTTTTTCAAGAGATCTACAGTATTTCTCTATAAGCTGCCTTAGCCCAGAAGATAGTTTCAGTCTTTCATTGGAACATATGTGATAACTTTCCATAGTAGTTTTCCTTTATGCTGGAAACTTTTTTTAAAAAAAATCTGGCCAGGCCTTCAAACCAGTGACTTACGACTAATTATCTACCCCAAATCTCACTGAAGAATATGCTGAGCAATTTTCATAGCTCTTTTTCTGAACTATCAAAAGTTATTTCTAAACAATGGCTCTATACATTTTTTTGTTTGTTTTTGCTACAGGTTAAGGATTTCTTGGCATTTTTGGGAAAAAAAATGAAAGAGAGATAAAAGGGCTCCTACATTATAAATGCCTAAATAACTTACATGATACTTGCAATATATAGGACTCTGAAATTTTCTGTGTATTTCCAACTTAGAGGGTAAGAATGTATTAGTGTAAAATAAATCCTAGGCAGACAATCAGGAGTACTGAGCACACATGACATCAGCAATTAAGAAGTATTGCCTCTGACTCAAGTCTAAAAAATACTGAAAACATTCAAGATGCAATGAAATTTCCTAGCTATTTCAAAGATGTTTTGTAAGGGAAACAAATTCTTAATGTAAAAATATTAACTTGATAACTCTCACACATTATTTTCCTGGACATAAAACAAATTAAAACCAATAACATCCTATTTTGTTTCTCCAATACAGTGTCTGGACAGTGCTTTGTAATATCAGAGTAAACCATAGCTTCAGAGCTAAGACAAAGAGTTTAAACGTTAGCAACACCTTTTTCTTTTTTTTTTTCTTTTTTTTTTCTTTTTTTTGTCCCAAACAGTCCATAAATATTGCATTTTAAAATTTTACTGCAAATTTTTCATAGATGTTTATTGGTTGTCCCTAGGTTTAAGCATCATGATTTACTGTCTTTGCAATAGTGCTGTAAAAGTAAAATGATCACAGTTATTTTGTTGCCTGCCTCAGTTAAACCTAACAGCTTATTTTACGAGGTTTTGGATGAAACTGGAAAAATTAGAATGCATGGCATACAGTGTAATTATTCAAACTGCTATTTTAATATTTCTTGAACACTGTATGCCATAATCTACAGTTACATTATGAGGACTATCTGGTTAAGTATCTCTAGAAATTGAGTTTCAAATGATTCTTCCTCTCAAATCATTAGGGGTGAAGAAGAGGAGGATGGGAGGGGACCACTGAATATAAACATTATACAATCATCTGTGGTCATCTAAAAGCTCTTTTTAGAATTCATGTATTTCTAGACCAACACAGTTTTTTTAAATGTGTTCAAAATTCGTTACAGGGTACACTTGAATATGAAAACTGCATAATACACATAATTAAGGAATACTGTGCACAGAATCATAGAATACCAGATTGGAAGAGACCACAGGGATTATCTGGTTTAACCTTTCTTGGCAAAAACAGTCTAGGCAAGACGGTCCAGCTCCCTATCCAGCTGAATCTTAAATGGGTCCAATATTGGGGAATCCACCGCTTCCCTGAGGAGATTATTCCAACACTCCATTGCTTTCATTGTTAAAAATTTTCCCCTTGCATCTTGTTGGAATCTCCCCCAGAGTAACATTTACCTGTTACCCCTTGCCTTTTCCATGTAACTCCTTGTAGAAAGGGAATCTCCATCTTCTTTGTAGCCACCCTTTGAACACTGGAACATAGTGATACGGTCTCCTCTAAGCTGCCTTTTCTCAAGGCTAAACTAACCCAGTTCTCTCAGCCTTTTCTTATACGGCAGGCTTCCCAATCCTTGGATCATCTTGGTGGCCCCTCCTCTGGACACTCTCCAGCCTGTCTACATCTTTTTTGTAAAGCAAGAACCAAAACTGAACACAATATTCCAGGTGTGTCCTGAAAAGCATGAAGTAGAGTAGGATAGTGACTTCTTTATCTCTGCTAGTGATGCTCCTGTTGATGCAACCCAGCATCCTGTTGGCTTTATGTGCTGCAGCAGCACACTGTTCACTCACCTTGAGCTTATTATCCACCAGCACCCCCAAGTCTCTTTCCAGAGCTGCTCCCCAGTGGGTAGATCCCAGTCTCTGTTGCACTCTTGAATTCTGTTTTCCCAGGCGCAAGACCTTGTATCGGTTCTTGTTAGGCCACTCTTCCACCCTATTCAGGTCTTCTTTCAGGGTGGTTCTCCCTTCTGAAGTGTCTACTTCCCCACTCAGTTTGGTGTCATGAGCAAACTTCATCAGGGTACACCTGAAACCATCGTACAGATCACTTATGAACATATTAAACAGCATTTGGCCCAGTACTGATCCCTGTGGGACACCACTTGTGACAGGTTGCCAGTTTGATAAAGAGCTGTTTACCACCACCCTCTGGTGGCCTGTCAGCCAGTTCCCCACCCACCACACAGACCTTGTCCAGGCTGTAACACATCAGTTTCTCCAGAAGGAGGCTGTGAGGAACTGTGTCAGAAGCCTTTAAACCCTTATTATAGTTCAGGATTATATTAGCCTCCTTCCAGATTTATGGGATATCCCATGACTTCCAGGACTTTTCAGTGATTATGTATAGTGACCTCACAATGACATCAAGCCAGCTCTCTTAACACACTCATGTCAATGTCAATTTGAGCTGAACTTTTGCTTTTCTAACTGTATCTCTGCACACCCTTGCAATGCCCTTGCAGTTCTCAATGGGTATTAATCTGCTTTTCCTTCTCTGTTATGCTTGTCTTTGTTTTGAGCAGACTCAGAAGCTCACAGTTAAGCCAAGAGCATCTCTTGCTCTGCATGCTTCCGTTATCTTTAAATGGGATGAACTGGTTTTGCACTTCCAGGAGAGCAATTTTTTAAAAATCCTAGCACTATTAGCTCCTTTATCCTACATGGAAACTTCCCATCGACCCCCACCCAGATGAGCTCTAAGCTAGCTGAAGTTTGCTATTCTCAGATATAAAAACTTCTTTGTACTAACCTGCAGCATGCTCAGCAGGATCCCAAACTCCTCAACACGGTAATCACTGCAGCCAAGTCTATCACTGAGATATTACAAAGCAGGTTTTCTTGGTTTATGAGTAGGAAGTCCAGCAGTGCATCATTCCTGGTTGGCACATCTAACATTTGTATGAGGAAGCAGTCCTCTATGCATTCCAAGAACTTGATTGATGCCATACAAGATGTTGGATTTTCTTCCCATAAATGTCTGGGTAGTTGAAGTCATCTGTAAGAATCAGGTTCTGTTGACACAAGTTTTCTTAAGGGACCCACATAATACTTCATTGGTCTTTTTTTTTTTTTCTTGTTTGGGATTGAGAGGTTGGTAGCAAATGTCTACTGTAAGATGACATGATGCTTTATCCAGATCTTGACCCAGAGGCATTTCATAGGGCTTCCACAGTCACCATAGTTGACTTCTATACATTCAAGGTTCTCCTTAACATAGAGTGCCATTCCTTCTCCTCTTTTTCCCTGTCTATCTTTACAAAACAGCCTAGAGCTATCCATTGAGATCCTCCAGTCATGTGAGTTATCCCACCAGGTTTCAGTTATTACTGTGATATTATAACTCTGACTGGATGCAGATCTCCAGTTCATTCTGTTTGTTCCCCAGGCTGTGTGCATTGGTATATACACACTTGAGGTGGTTGGTCTTCTTGTTCTCATCTTGAGAGGCAAATAAAGTATGTTTGTCACTGCTCTGTATGCTGCTACTATATGCTTACAGTTGAAGGATCTTTATAGCTTAACTAAACATACGATATACTTACTTTAAAAAGTGTACTTAAACTACCGTACTAAGTACACAATGCTTTAGTATGCATTTTTAATTATGAAAAAATATATCTCTCTCTCAGGAACTGACAAAAACATCCACCAAAAATTCCTCACATGCCTGAACTAAGTCAAAACTAAACAATAATAACCGTAATAACCAATAATAACCATTTCAACATTTCACTAGAAATAACCATTTCACCATGTTTTTTCAACTTTTGTTTTTGGTAAAGGTGGTTGAACAATTCATAGACTGGAACTCATTCAAATTTTAATTTTGTTTTGCTGTCCTTTTAATTACTTATCAAATAATTTCCAGAAGAATAAAAGACAAAAAAAAAAAAAAAAAACCACAAAACCAAAACCAAAAGAACCCCAAAACAATGTACTAGATATGTCTTTTTTTAAATATAAAAAAACAACCAAAAATCAACCAACCAAACAAACAAAAAAGCAATAGGCCCAAATTGAACATCTGTGCTTGTGGTCTTAAAATTAAATGTTATAAACTTTTACACGTCTCACAGTTCTTTATGAGGTAGGCCAACCTCAAATAGACAGAAAAGAGAAAAAAGTAGCCCAATTCTAATAAATCTGCAACCTCCTTTGACTCAAGCAGAATAAAGAATATTCTCCCTTTTACCCTCACACATACATACAGGATAATTAGCCTTGTTTAAACAACCAAGCTTCCGCATATTGTCTCACTGTAGTGATAATATAAACTACAAATTACATTATCAGCTGACTTTCTGAATTGAATGTGCAGCTGACATTCTGAATTTAATGTGCAATTCTGGTCACTGATATACAGATTAACACATTAATATTAAACAGATCTGTAGTAATTACTATCAATTAATGCAAAGGATAAGTTAATTTACAAAGCATATCATTCAATATACAAGCCAATGTGTACCAAACAGTATTGTGCTAATTCGATAGCCCTTATTTTAAAAGCCTTATTAACCATGGTTTGGTAATCTGACTGTTTAGAGGCTAAGATCACTTGAAATACTATGTTTTTGAAAGCCAGGGAGGTACAACTACAGTTATAGCTATATACAATTCAGTTATAAATCTAATTTCATTTTCACTGTATTTTCAAATCAGAAGCTTTATATAGAGGACAGATTTATAGAGAATGACCATGAAAAGAAATATTTCTTGAGAGTTTAATTTTTTTCCATTTTAGCTAGTCAAAAATTTCAGTAGAAAATTTCAAACTAAGATTTGTTTATAAAAATAAATATTTTTGCTCTAGCAGTCTTCGATCATATGTTTTTTTTCAGTAAGAATTACTAAAGAGCCTCAAGTACTTTGAGCTGATTTAGAAGACATTCAAAAATAGTTGCTTCAAGCAGGTTTCATTCTTGTTGCATGTCTTGGTTTGAAGTACAACAGAACCAACTTTCTGTTCTGTAATTTTACATCTTAGCTAGGCCTCTTAAAACTCTCTGAAATTAACAACATATTGTGGAGAAAACTGCTCATTCTCAGAGTGGTAAGACCAATGTTTGTACTTCATGCCAAGAAGTACAAAGGAAGTATACTTCATGTATGCTCATTCTCAGAGTGGTAAGACCAATGTTTGTACTTCATGCCAAGAAGTACAAGGAAGGGTATGCAGAGAGGCTCTTGCATATACTTATTGCTATAACAACCAAACTCAGCCATTTGTCATTCCGGTTGTTGCTCAATTCGGCCGAAAGCACAACAGACATAATGATGCGCAGTGTGGAGCCCAACTGTGGCATGACCAGAGCTCTGATAGATTGCCTGAGTAGTTTGAATTCCAGCTTACTCAGAGCGAACAGATAGCTCACACCATGTCATTCCTATGCAATATTTTATAAGGCGTTTTTCAAGACTTTGTATGAAGTTAATTGATATAGTGGTGTTTAACTGGTTGAGTACATTGATTCTTTGTTTTGAGACTGGTTTATTTTTGTTTTTGGTTTGGATGCAGTAGCCTGAGCGGGCTTTGTTGGTGTTGACTAGCGTTCAGATGTATAATATGAAAAATTGGATTACTAGGATATCCGCATATCTCATTAATATACATATTAGCGAATACACTTATTTTCCCCACATCTTATTAATAACAACCAAATATTTGTAAGACTACAAACAAATGTTGTACATGATTCCTTAAATAACCAATCATGAGCACAGTTTATTTGTAAACTAGTATATATCCAAAATATAACAATATGAAGAGAATATAATGACCAAAACATAAGAACAATGTTCCAAAATGGAAGGTTTGAAGTAATATCAAAGGAAGATTGGAGCCAACTATAGAGAACACATACAGAATATAATAGTTCTGGGTGATATAATTTATGGCTCATCTAGGATGTAACTGTTCTTCATTGTCAACATTTCTGTGGACACTAAACATAGCAAAAATAGAAAGAGAACTTACTGAAATTGAACAGACATGACATATAAAATAACTGTATTTGTGTACTAGGAAGATTTGTTCCTACACAATGACCTTCTAAAATTGTCAATAGAGAGTCAACACTACACTCTTTTGAAAGTGTCAACAAAATCTTTTTTTCTTTTCCTCCCCACCAAGACATTAGTCAACGTGGTTCGGGTTTAAGACACCGAGTGGTAATTTCAGGGAATTATAAATTCCCTTATCAAGAAAGTCCTGAATATGCAAGATTTTCTTTTCTGCAGGGGGAACAGGAGGCTTCCTACAATTGGTGTGGACCATCCATCTACTCTCTTTCCAGGTCTATTTGCATTTTACAATCTCGCTGCATTTCTCTAGGACACCTTTAGTCATGCAAAACACCCTGCAGAATAACACCACACCCTCATAAAAGACTGCAGACTGGCAGTGGGCTTAACAGGATAACTTTTCTGCTTGAATCCCAGCTGTTTGTTGGACAACAATAAAAAAAATTAAAAAAAAAAATAAAAGAGTAAGAGAGATCTGCTGGACAAAGACAAGCAGGTTTGGATGTTTACTTACGCATTAAGACAACGGTTAATATCCTCAAGAAAACATTCCTTCAGAAAAAGTGTGGCAGTTGTTACTACTGCTTGAACTGGAGGAATGTCAATTTGTGATTTGTTCACAGCCAGTAGCTACTTGATACAATATTTTACTGCTCTTGCCTGGACCATTTACATGTTCTCTGTACACATGAATGATGCTTATGTGAAATCTGAAATGGCTGCCAGAAGGTAAAGCCATGGAGAGGAAAAATACATTGTGGTCGACTTTTTTTCCTCCCCATTCCTGACTATGAGAAATATCCCATCACTTTGAGCTTGAAAATAAATAGGTAGGACTACTATACTTGGAATAACTGCTGGACAATTCCCTGCCTGATTTATACCTCTGTGATGCACAAAAGTTCCTTCAAGTGAATTAAATTGTGCATTGTATTGCCCTCAGGAACACAATTAAGATTAAGATTATTCACACTAAGAATATCACATTATTTTATATATATCGGAGACCATATTATGTGCCTGAGAACTTCAAAGTTAAGTATTAAAAGAAAATACTATGAATCACTTATTAAAAAGGATTAAAAAGGTGAATCTCACTTTCTGGAGAATCTTATCTCAGTATTTTTCATCCATGCTTGAAATATTTGCTTTGCACTGGAATAAAGATGAGTTTGTCCTTATAAAGATATAAACCAGCATGAAAGAGTTGGATGATATATGGCCAGAAAAAGCTATATCATAATACCCGAAAAGTTTGTCTTAATTAACAAAGGGGAAGCAAGGGTAGTCCAGGTTATTTGATTTTATCTATAATTTCTTTCCCTATCTTTAACTTAGTTGATTCTGGTTTGATATTTACTTCTTGCTTGCCTGCCATTTGAGTTTAGTCTTGAGGCCAGAACAAGTCTTCTCTACTTCCATACATTCCAAGATACTTCCTTATTATCATTCTATCTAATGCTACTGCCTTACCGTACTGTGAAATAAAAAAAACCCTAAACCTTCTTCTGATCCTCCACTTGATGATTTTGATGCCATTCAGGATTTGATTCAATATTGGAAGCCTTTTTTGGTTTGAAACTGTCAGCATTTTGGAGCTGTTTTCAGAAGTAAGGAATGTTTTGAAATGAAACACTGCATTTTATGAAGCAACTTCAAGAATAATTTGACAGAAAAGGTAAACAGAACACAGAAATTTAAAACGTATGTATGAGTCAGAAGATAAGAAACAGCAGGAAAATAGTAAAAAAAAATACCACGAGAGACTGGCTGTTTGAGCTAAATACAAGCTATTTTATTTTCCTAAACTGGAATTTCATTTTTTAACATCTGAACGCTGAGCTTGCTATGGTGCAAGGTTGCTTTATGTGGACACTGAGCAACTGCTGAGTTTACTGTATTGGTTGCAGGGCCCTTGCAGTTAGGTACCTGCACGTGAGCATTAACACACCAGACTGCCACATTCAGAACTAAGCTTACACAGTAAAAAACAAAAGAAAGCTCATTGCCACTGGGCTTGGGAGAGTGGTGTATGAAATACTCTGAGAACACAGTCCTGATGACAAGGTCTTATCAGTGCAGAACTCCTATAGTTCTCCAAATGAGCCTGAGAAGTTAATGAGGAACAAGAATTAAATGATCAAAACCCAGCCTGCTCAACAATACACAATCACTTGTCTGGAATCTGTTCAAAGGCTTCAGCTCAAAAAGAAAAAGCCGGAGAGTGGTTTTATAAAAGAAAGTCTACTTGGTGCTATTAGATTTCTAGCTGACATACAAAAATCCTTTGTATTTTTATAAGAGCAACAAAAATAAAAACAACTAGTTTCAGCTTCATTCATTCAGATGGAAGCATCTGTAACATGCAAACACTTATAAAAGATACAGGCTTAAATGAAAGTCACAAAATGCTGTCAGTATCTAGAAATATATCAGTATTATAAATAATAAAATGTATTTTCGTAATTTCTTGGGAGTTATATGCTTTGTTAAAAGGAGATGTCCAGAAGGCTTACAGCTTTATCTGGTAGTTGTATTGTCTGAAATACTTTACCTAAGAAACAACATAGAGTATTGAGTGTATATACATCTGTGTGGGGTTCTGTCTCAGGCTGTTCGCTAGGAGGGGCTCCTAAACTAGTGAGTAAAAACTAAGCAGTAACAATCATAGAAATAAAATGTCAGTTAAAACTGGCACTTTACCCTTATATCAATACAGCTCTAGGCAGTAGCACACAAGTTATTCTTACCTTCATTTGGTTGTATATAAAATACTGGCCAATGTTACCTCCATATTTAATCTAAGTCAATAGGGAATGAAACGGATATGAGTCTGAAGATATAGCTAAATTTAATTAAAATTACCTCTATAATTACCATTTCCACATTTCATACTGTATCATATAGAGATATAATACTTTTTTTCCATGAAAAAAAGGATTTTCCCTTTTTAAAAAAATCTTTGCAACTTTCAGGACCTCCAGAAAGTTACATTTATGAGGCTATTTCTGAAAAATGCAAAACAGACAAACAAAAAACACACAACCCCACAACAAAAAACCCATAAGCTACTATGTAGTTTTAGACCAAAATTATGCTTCAGAATTCCTATTTGCAACAACAGTATCTGCCAAATTATGTGGTTAAAAGCTAAAAACATTTTCCTGGAGTTGCGTATCTCTGTGTGTAGTCTCATAACTCCTTGCTTTAAGCAGGAGAAAAGAATTAACAAAAGAGAATCTGTTTACTCCTACAAATTTGAGCCTGCAGCAAAAAGCAGCATTAAAAAGCATACTAGTTAAGTACTGTCTCCTAAAACTTTGCTCTTGGAGTCACCACAGTGTCCATAAAAGTTCTTTTATTCTTTCCTCTTTGTCTCATAGCCATGTATGCATTTAATCTAGTACTTTCATGCATACCAAAATAAAGATTATATAGCAAATTCCCTCACTATTACTTCACATTTAAGATGACTATTTATACTCTAACCTTAGGAGAAATTCCATCTTTACTTTGGTTCGTTCCAAGACAGGACCATGACTATGCGATCCCCAGAAGTCCCTGCCAACCTCAGCCATTCTGTGCAAAGATTCAAATCTATGTAATGCATTTCAAGATGTGCCAAAGAATCTATCTAACCAAGCAAGAATTCTGAGAACAGAAAAAGCCTATGTTCAACCTCTTCTGAAAATCCCAAATTACATGTTGTTCTGTATCTTGAGGCCATTATTAGTCAAATTCATTTAAAAGACATTTTTGATGCTTTTGGAGTACACGGAAGAACCAGTGAAAATTTTAAGCTGCAGAGAATGTCAGAATTTGTTTTCAGAAATCATGGTAATGTTTGATTTGAAACAAAATCACTGATATCTCAGGTAAAACTTTTGTTCTGAATATTTATAATGCAGTTTATTTCTTTTTTTAATTTTCTATTGTTTTTAAAGTTTTTATATTCCTTTAGAGTCAGTTAAATGTACAATTAGGAGCCTTATATTTTTATAGTAAACAAGAAATTTCACTTCCTTTTGATTAGATTTGTTTATTTTCCTTTGCAGAAGTCTGATTAATGAATACCACTGCCTGTCACAACAGAGCGGTAATTTCTTTAGTGTAATTTACTTAAAATTATCTGTAATTATTTAAATTAAGACCAAATAATATGAGGAGATTCGGGTGGGGGAGTTATGAGGTTTTATTCTTTGCTGGGCTGAATATCATTTTGGGGCTTTTAACACTGAACAGCACTTACTTGTTAGCAGGTTTCATAAGTAAAAAAAATTGTATCAAATTTTCAGTAAAATTTGTATTACAAAAGGAATGCTGAAGACTAAGCAGGTGCGTAGGACAGAGGGTCAAACAATACAGATGTACATTCTGAACTTGGTTTTAGACTAAAAGATCGTAAAACTCTTTCAAAAGACATATAAGTCTAGAGAGGTAAAAAAGAGGAAAAAAGTAAAGAGGTAATTTGTCCATCATTATTACACCTAATCTGTTCTTATAAAAACACCACTTCTCTAAGTAACTTTTTCTAACCCTGATCATCTCTCAGGTAGAAGGACTTTATTACTCACTATCCTAACAGTTAATGTAAATTAATCCTGCTCTTGAATACCATGAAGCATACTTGACTTTCCTTCTTTTTTAAGATATTTAGATATTCTGGAATAATTATCAGCCTACTTCAGTCTTCTGTTTTCTACAATAAATAAACTCACTTATTCAAACCTTTACTTACAGGGCTCTGGACCAATGCCTCTTAAATATAGAGCTGAACACAATTCTTGATATGTTCTACATTCTTCCCTACACTTAGTACTGCCTACTTAATACTCCCTCACGTTGTATTTGTGCTTTTCATTTCTCCTTGTCACATGTGGTACTTCACACTTCTATTTACTGAACGTTATCTGTGTGATTCATATCATTTCTCCAATTTATGAAGGTTAATTTAAATTGTAACCTTGTCCTCCAGATTGTTTGCAGGCCCTTCCAGGTCATTGTCAACCACAGATTTGTTAAGTTTATTTTTTCCTTCCATCATTCAAGGTTAAAAATATAAAAGAACTGAATCCAGACTAACTCCCTCAGGCTCTACATAGAAGTAAATGTGGAAACGTATAGAAAAGTCATTCCAAGTGAATGATTTTGTCTTATTTTTAACATGCATTTAGCATGGGGCACTAAAAATATCAAATAAAATAGCAAAAGGTTTCATTTCAAAAGTGTATCCACAATGTTGACATTCCAATTTTTCCTTGCAAGTTAAACCTTGGAGATGAAAAAAAAAAATCAGTATAATTGTACGTAGTATTTTAACCTTGAAAGCCAAACTTCCTGATTAATAAGAAAATTCTAACAACTTTATAGAATTGTATTTATTATACCACTAATTCTCTAATTTAACCTCAAAATAAGTTGTAAGAAAAGATAGACACTACAATGCACTTGAAACTTTTTCAGTATTTTTCTCATTTTACACTGTAACCTTGCTGGGGCTCTGCTTTTGTTTTGTAAGCAGAAAAAAGAAACATCTATTTAGTTACAGTATATTGATTTTTGGAAGTTAAATTTTAGAGGGTATGCATAATAGGCATGAAAGGGTCTCAAACTGGTAATATAGGAATCAATAAATATTCAAGAGAACCAAGTATAAAGCAAATCAGGGAAAGTGACAGGTATGCGCAGTATTCATTTCACTGTTCAGAAAAGATCTGTTCTTATTGGAAACTATAAAACTAAATGAGAAACTGCTGAGCATTGATGTTACTGGGCAAACATCCCAGAACTCTTTATTCTACTCTCCTCAAGCCGTTCTTTCACATAGGTCTATGTGCTCTCTCTAGATACCAATGAGAAACATTTTAGGCCACAAGTAGGGAAGAATAAATGAAAATTAAATCTAATTTCTTGGGAGCAGATTATTTTTTTTTCTGTTGTAAACAATGAAGAAAACACTGTTACAAACGAATGACTGGTGCTGGATTGCTGAACTAATGAGTAATTAGTACTAATCATTTAGAGCGTGATGCAAGGGGAAAGCACATACCAAAGAAACTAGTATGTACACATTGTGTACACATATCTTTTGCAGGTAGTTTATTAGATACTAGAAATAACATTGTCTCCAGCCTTTTTTCTTAGAGCTTCTCTGTCATTGTATTTTCTTAAAGAAGTTTTTCATGTTCCTGACTGGGGGGTCATTATGCTACCAAACAAGGCTTGAAGTTTCTTCTAAGAAATTTTTAAAAGTATCATTTCCACATTAGAAAATATTTTTAAAAAAATAATCAAAAAAACTCTGACTTATACAAGAACTGTTAGGTATCTTATGTCATCATTTATGCCAAGGAACAATTTTCCAAATCCTTAACCAATCCTTAACTGAAGTTGATACAGAAAGCACAGTAAAAATAATAAAATAATTTATCTATCTCTTCCACACCCTGATTTATTTATTTTTTTTTTAATTTTTAATTTTTTTTCCCCCTCCCCAAAGTCATCTGACTTACTGATTTGGAGATGCTGATTTGTAGCAGTTTTCCCCCAGCACAACATATGCTTTTGGAATAGGTAAACATAAGTTCCCCTCATATTCAGTGAGGAGTACTCATATAGTGATGAAAAAAAAAACAAACCACCTAATACTGAAAGCTACATTTGAAGGAAAAGAACAAGTTCAGGAGTCTTTATGTCAAAACAACCACGAAAGCTATAGTAACTGTAGCAAGTTCCTCATCTAAAATATTGTTGCAATCACATTGAAGTATCGAGGAAATAGAGGCTTTTTGTGGGAAAAAAAAAGAAGAAAAGGAAAAAAAAATCACTAACAAAACCCACCCCAACAGCAACAAAAAACCCCAATGAAAAACAAAACAACAAAATACACAATAATGTCATGGGCTCCAAAAACCTGAACAAGGAAATATTCCAAATAAAGAATGGACAATGACAAACCAAGTAAGCTTCCCTTCATCTGTTTTATTTCATTGCTTCAGCCAACTTTTGAATTTTCATTACTTGTTCTTATTGTCAGAATGAGAATTACAGAAGCATTAGAAGATAGATACAGTAGAAAGAGGGTAAAACAGTGAGCTGGATGAGGATTTAAGCAAAAACATTTTATTCCACTAGGATTTAGGAACACAGGTTCTTTGAACTTCATAGTTCTGAGTTAATACAACTTGGAACTTATGAGTATGACTCAACCTCCCACTCCTAAGAATTGGAGAGTGGCAACTGAGAGCATATGTTGAACAACCACCACCACTTAGGAGCTGAGCAAGAAAGATCATCTGGAGCAGTGACTAGGTATCAAGAATCAGCTGTGCTAGCTACTTTGAAAACTTGAGCAGTTTCCCCTCTCAGGGGCAGTCCTTTTTCCCCATGCCTGTTCTGTCCAGTGGTGGAAGGGCTACCTATGTTTCTCTTGCATGGGTAAAAATAGTTTATATATTCCCTCTGTGTCCTCCAAGTATACTCACTTTCCTGTCCCTCAGGAAAAATAGAGGTAAACATTTTCAAACCTGGTTTGAAAAATGAACTGTGTAAGATGGTGTGGTTCTAGAATTGGTTTTAAACACAATGATAAGGAATACAGACTTTTATTACCTCTTTTCACATTAAATCAACTTTAAAATGCCAAATGGAGACAAATGGTTCTATCTTTGTATATCCTGCAAGCTATACTTGCAGCATACTCAGGCCAATTTTAACCTGTTCCATAATTGAGGTTAGGCATTCAGTTGATGTTTCCCTTCTGCTATAATGATCAATTAATCATATCCTAATGTGTCCTAATAAAAAATAGCCAAAATGTTTATTCAAATATGTGCCACTGAACTGACTAAAATTAAAATAAAATAAGAACACCACTTGTTAAATAGTTCTCAAATATGATGCAACTGTCTGAGCAACTGGTATTGTCCAGTCCCCCAGTTACTACAGAATGGCAAAAAATATGTACATCTGTTGCTAACACACCAACTGAACATATGTCTGTCAGAGGAAGATGGAAATACAATGAGGCTAGGATAATTTAAATAAACAGCTGTCACTTTATGCAAGATTGCCTTTGGTGAGCTTTGATTTGTGTATGTACAAAAAAAGGAAAAGCAGAATTACAGAACTAAACAGAATTACAAAACTAAAACTTTTTAAGTAGGAAGGTCAGCATACTTGTCTCCCATTTTTTTGGTAATCCACAAAACTCCAAGCCACAACCAAAGAAAAACTTATTCATCTGTGTTATTTGTTCCTTCATTATACTACTCGCTGTCAAAGATTTCACTGTTCTTCCCTAGGCCTATTAAGATTCATACAGAATGCATCTGTGAACTGTGTTGGGGCTTTCACGACAGGAAAGAAAAGCTTAAAATTCTCCTCTCTTTCTCTCAGGTGAAAGATGCTTCAAGTTAAGGAGTTTTATATTCCTAACATTGGTCTTTCTTGGGGGAACATAGGCGAATTTCTGTATTTTGCGTTTTAGAATGCATACAGGGTTGTATAACAGACACAAATTGAATTAATTTTCATTTTTTGTTCTTATTGGATGATTCCAATGAAAAATGGGGCTGAAAAACTCATTTAGACAGAAAATTTCCATGCCAATAACACACACTCTTTGAAGCTCAGTTTGCCAGAATAAGTTAAAAAAAAAAAAGGAAAAAAAAATGATTTTAAACCTTTTAAGGTCTCAAAACAGAGATTCTTTCATTTTAATTGTATATGTAAGCCCTGATGTGAACATAAGTACATAAATGTCATATCCTGAAAAATGACTATCAATAATATCAATAATGTAAGAAGAAAGCAAGAGACAACCCCAGAGGGAAGAACTACATAGGGATTTTTTTCCACGTTGGAATGGAGATGAGAGCATATGCAAGATTCCAAACTATCTGACTTGAAATTCTTTTTACCTGGATCTAAACCTCAGAGCAACATTTTCCTTTGGAGTTATGTATATTTGAAGCAGAAACTGGTCTTTAGAAGACTCTGGTTTGTATGATTTTTGTTCCTTTCTTTTCCTTCACTAACGCTGGAGAATGACATGTTGAAGTGTCATAAAACCTCTGGAACTCTTCAGAAAAATTCAGGGTCCCTTAAGCAAAACAGAAAGAATACCAGCATGGGAACACAAGGCTAAGGAACAGTCTGAATCAGAAATAAGGCCACTGAAAAGTGATAGGAATGCTATTTATCACCAGGAAAAGATGGACTGAAGAGGAGGGAAAATGAAAGAAAAGGTTTGTCAATGATGACCTTTTAATGACAGCTCTGCTTATCAATACTTATAGCAAATTTCAGGAAAAAGCCACTATTTTTTGATCTGCGATGTCCAGAAATTCCCACTCCCTCTACTTTACTTTAAAACACCATGCTTTTTCTAAATTTTTGTCTCACGTTTTCTGTACACCCAGATTAAGCCTACAGAGAATACTATATGGTCCCAAGGCCTACTTCATCTCTTTTCTTGACAAAGCAGAAGGCTAGCACTGTGTCTACATGTTGCATCTTAAAAACACTGAAAGGATTTTAAGCAGCAACAATTTCAGAAGAATCAAATATGATTAGAGGGTCGGACCACCTCTCCTATGAGGACAGGCTGAGAGAGCTGGGGCTGTTCATCCTGGAAAAGAGAAAGCTCCGGGGAGACCTTATCGCAGCCTTCCAGTGTCTGAAGGGAGCCTACAGGAGAGCTGGAGAGGGACTCTTTGTCAGGAAGTGTAGTGATAGGACAAGGGGTAATGGTTTTAAATGAGAAGAGGGGAGATTTAACTTGGCTATTCAGAAGAAATTTATTCCTGTGAGGGTGGTGAGGCACTGGAACAGGTTGCCCAGGGAAGTTGTGGATCCCCCATCCCTGGAGGTGTTTAAGGCCAGGCTGGATGGGGCTTTGAGCAAGCAGGTCTAATGGGAGGCTTCCAACGCCCATGGCAGGGGGTTGGAACTCGATGATCTTTGAGGTCCCTTCCAACTCTAACCATTCTAGGATTCTACAATTAGATTTGAACATCTAAACAGCAGCTAGTATTGTCCTGCATCATTTGCCTCAGTACTGGGGGAGACAGGAGACTAGATCTGAGCAATATCCTGTTTATCACCAGTTTCACACAGAAAGATGTTTGATGAGTTTTTCTCTGTGAAAGCAGATCAAGATACATAAATATTGTTTATATTAGTAAATGGAACCCGTAACTTCTTTGCTGTAAGGACGTAGTGGCACTCAAGTTACATGAAGGACAATGCAGACAGTGCTTTTAATTTCCATTCCAATGGGATTCAGAGACATCCTGAAAGAAATTACAAAGCTATTCTTCTCCACATTTCCCTAAGATTTCTTCCAAAATGGGAATATTTTACCTTAGTTATAAATATTGACAGCATTATGACTTCTAAATTTGGATAATGTTGAAATCAAGAGAATTTGCAACAATACTGCTTGTGAACTAGCAAAATAAAATGTACTGCTGATAAAACTGACTTTTGTAAAGACAAACCTTAACTTCTGCAACCATTTTTGTTGTGAACCATGGAAAAGTATGAACATCTATCTGTTTGCATTATTGGGTATGGAGCCATATGCTTCATTATGGAAGTTCTGCAAAAAGAGGTCTAAGTAAGTAGCAAAATATCATGTCTGTTTATCAAACCAGACCTAAGAAAGCTTAGGAAAAAGCTTTGGAAAAACCTATTATTTTTAGTACATTTTCCAGAAAAAAAAGTGAAGTGAAAGTGGACTTCTGTCAACATCATACAGTAATTTTAGGGTTACGAACAACATTAGAGTTAATCCATTTGCATGAGAAATGCAATTTCTTGGCACTGTGTCTTTTGCTGACAATAAACATAAAAGTACTTCCAGATGTCACAAACTGCATTGGGATTTGATTGTGAAAAGCAAAACAGGTATAATAAACATATCATAGTAGTAGTGGATGTTGACTCAACAGACACAGGGTATTTGATAGCAAATGAGTAGGTTTAGAGATTTTGGATTAAAACTCATGTCTTTACTAGACTTTAAACAATCAACAAAATGATATTTTCCCCAAGAAGGAGTAATACATAGACATGTCTTGTCCTCCACTAATTCTTTTCACAGAAGCTCTAACAAGCCTACACTATTAAATCCATCACACTTCATGAAATCTTACTTGAACTCGGCAACAGAAACCCCTATTACAAAACATGATGCTATTTTTCTACCTCTGTGCTTTATGGGAAAGTCACCTCCAATAATTAGCAGCCCCAATGATCTGGAAAACTGATATTCAGAAAGCCTTTTATAAACCAGTTTATTGCTGTTTATTTTGTCATTATCAACAGACTGGATAGCAACAAAATAGATTTGATAACTTCACAAACTTCTATAGCTGTGTTGACTGCATGAGAAATCAGTAATACACACTTTAACCCCTATGATTACTCTGGTATCATCAATACACATGAGTTATGTTGGGAGGAACATGAACTAATCATATTATATGGAAAATTAGGGCAGAGATTCTATCATTTGAGCCAAAGCAACTACATAAAACCAACACATGGAACTCTTAATCAAGACAATGGGGAGATACTGAGCTATATCCTTCCAAATAATGACAGATAGTGAGGTTATAGAACTGGCTCATAAATTTTAAGTTTGTGATTCTGAAAAACAGCAGAGGTTAAAAGCATTACTGTTTGAAAGCCAAGTCCAACTTTCCTGTAGACACAATTGAAACAACCTCGTCAAAATTAAAGGAAGATTATAAATGAAAAAAAAAGTTAAAAATCAACTTGTTTGATGACAAGTAATAGTCTCATTGTAGAGGAAGTTCAAACTGCCGAGGGGGGAGCAATAAAAAAGTTGTAAAGAGTTTCTACAAAGTTCTATAAAAATAGAATTGCTGTATTATTTGAGCCCATGGTTAGATTTTTAATCTTCTACCCAGGTGCTTTACATTGCATTTTATTTGATTACTGGATAAACAAACACTCAGTGTGATTTTATATTAAAGATTTTGATTTCTAAAACTTTAATCAAAGTTATTTATATGCAAGATTACTGTTAGCTATAAAGCAACAACAAAAAGCCCCACAAGGTTATTGATAAGCATATTAAAATGTTTATGATTCAGTTAAGGCTTGGAAGAAAAGTAGGAAAGTGTAATTGTAACAAAATATTAAGACTAAAACTGTATCTTTGACTTTGTTAGATGTTTACTATTAATACCTATTTCCAAGGTTACTTCTTGAATCTGAGAATTATGTTTTCATTTTACAAATCTGAGCACCCAGGAAAGTGCTGATATATGGACCAAGAGGAGCAGAGAATAAGATTTATGAAAATTATCTGAAAGTTATCTGGGTCAATTAAATATCCTCGATCTTGCCCAGATATACAGTATGATAGGTTCCCAGCAGCTTAACATCAGAATGCATAAGAGGGGAGCCTGAAGTCCAGGTCTGCCTGAAAGACTGGAGTGAAATTTTCAACTTGCAGAGAAATACAGACCTGACATTTAGAACCAAGCCCATCTCTATAAAAGCCTTTAAAGAAAAGGGAATAGGTTAGCATTGCTCTGGAGCAAAAGCAATAGGAAAATTAATTAAAATATGTTTTGAATGTAATCCAGTCTCATGCACTAGGTTTTGAACTGTGGAAGCAAGGAGTATTTTGCAGTAAGGTACATCTCAGACATGCTCTGATCTGCAAGAGAACCAATGGCACTTTTTAAGGATGGCACTTTTAAGCCATCCTTACAGCTTCCTAAAGAAGGTACCTATGCTATATGAGGCTAAGTAAGAGCTGGGCAGTCTATTTGACTCTTCTATCCCACACAAGTCTTAGGATCTTTTGACCAAAGGTGTTTGTGTCTATTGCATCTATGTGAACAGAACATGGACACCAGCCAGTATTGTGTTTGGGGTTTGGGTTTGTTGGGGTTTTTTTCTGCAAAGACCTTTCTTTTTTCTAGTAAAACACAATCTATGCAAATAAGCTTTCTCTGGAAAACTCTTGACCTCCAAAATTCTTTTTGCTAACAATCAACACCCCTGATGGCTGCATACAACATCCTGGTTTCTTCACATTACTTTAAGTATGGGCCTTTAAACTTGCACATATCCTCATCGATGATGGTGAGGAATTTCTATCACGTTTCTCTAATAGGCAATAAGGATGTTTCCGTAACATCCTTAAAATACCCATTTCCCAGCATCATAAAACAGCCAGCTTCCTACTTGTAACTCAATGGCATGCAGTGAGGCAGAAAATAGCCACGTTCTTATAGATTACTAATAAACTTTGACCATCTTGAGAGTGCATACCCTACCTCAGCATTCTCTTTTTAGTTTACACAAGGATATCTGTATATTCACAAGGTCATGCGGACATCACCAAAAGCATTGCTTTTACTGGTGATTCTATGGGTGAAGTTTTATAGAACAAAAGTCAATTCATTTTTCTTGATATTTACTAGTATTTCACAGTCATATATGGCCTTCATATAAAAGGAAAATAAAAAACAGCTTAAATTTATAAGTATTCAACTGTACCATAAGTTAATCTATTACTCTTTATTCACATTTTCTTACAAAACAGCTATTTACAGTATTTGGAGGTCTCATTCATCTTCAAGATTTTCTTTGTGTTAATGTTATCCCACATGTCTTTCTAGAACTATTGGACAGTTTATTGTCCAAGATATGAAGTCGCTCCTTTTTTCACTGCCTGTGGAAGGTTACATGCCCAACCAGACCCTAAAAGCAGCTCCTCTTTACATACCATAGCAACTCTGACTGTAAGCGGGGAAATAGCCTTGCATCTACTGTGTCAGAGACCTGCTTTCATAGCCCAACAGCAAGAACTATCCAGGACGTACAGTCTTCACTCACCAACAGTTTAGGAGAAGGCTGTGACAAAGGTATTACAGTATGTAAAACCATGGTCTTTCTTCCACTTCAGAATCTCCTCCAATGTGCAAAGCAGCACATTGTATTAAAGCTTAAAGATAACCACTGAAGACACCGGAGTAGGAAGAAAAATTAAAATAGTGTTTGTGACCAGACTTCAAAGTCTCAGTGAGAAGCAATGAATAATTGAGGTATATTAATATGTAAACATTTATACCCCTAAGACCTACAGGGATACCACATCCTGCTACTAACATGTTGATTCACTGTAGCATACTCTTTCCACACTGTGTTTTGTGTAGTCTGCTTATAGCACAGCAAAGAAGATATAAAACAGTAGTAGTATGTTATTTACTTTTATAGATAAAACTTCTCATTTCATAAAGGTAGAAAACAGCAGTTCTCAGCTACACAGTTTTGATGTTTCATAGTGTTAATTCCTTACCTTCATGAAAGAACCCTGTATTACCAGCACAGACTCAGAGCAAGCACCGCCCCGACAGGTGGCTTTGGGAAACACCTGGCAGCCACCAAGTGTTTAACCAGCCCCTTCTGAGAATCCCTTTGCTCAAGGGCAGCTCACCAGTAGTCGAGCTATGGCTTATATTGAAACAGAAATGTAAATAGGCACTGTTTGATCACATGACCTACAAAATATATACCCCCTCCACCTCATTTTTTTAAACACTATTCCTACAATGTAATTAACAAAGACCTATTACTTATAATTTCAAGAAGTGAATGAATTCTCTAATTTTTTATGATTTCTTTAATTCACCTGCATGAATATATCCAACAAAACATCAATAAGCTGCTTTATTATGCCCACTATTGGAAGTTACCTAAGATGCTTATTTTGTTGTTTTCCTTTCAATTTCAGCATTTCATCACCAATGTTGCTGAAGTAGACATAAAATAAGCATAAAATAGGCATAAAGAAATAAAAAAACAGAAGGAAATTACTAATGCCTGACCATAATTATCAACAATTTAATCAGTTTGCCATCAACAATTACCTTGTTGATGCAAAACGAAAACAAAATATTTCCTTAGCAGATTCACACCACTTTAATAACTATTACATTCCCATAAAGTAAACCTGATATAAAGCCCAAATAAAGCATCTGCGTGTTGGAAAATTTTGGCATACTTATTACAAGGAAAATACATTAAATTTTTTTTCCAGACATGAAATAGACACTTTTGCTACTTTAATAAAAGAAGTGAGCCCATGCATTAAAGTTTTAAATTTTCAGTGTTATGACCTTTCTGAATTCTCTCTTTTTAACAAGGTTTGTACCTTTCTGTAAAACAATTCAGCATTTCTCTACAGGTGAATTTAGTTTCTAAACTGTTAAAATTTTAATTACTTCCTGTCTTCAGAAAAAAAACAAAAAGGTGCTGTGTTTAGGTTTTTGTGATAATAAATTTCCTGTACAGATGAAAGCAAACTATAAAAGCATTTAAACTCAGTTTTCAAATTAAATTGAGAAACAATTTCTTTTAATGGCTTCATGAAAGAAAGGCATGGGTTGCACTTAAACATATATATGAGCACAGAATCTAAGGTAGGTTTTTTATATAGGGCAGGTAGATGTGCAGCTTTACTATTACAAATAGTTTAAAAATAGAATTTACAATTCCATTTCAATATAAGCTGTACTTAATTGTAAAAGGATTACCATAATATGGAGCTTATAAAGAACAGATTACAGATTTTGATTTCAAAAGTAGTTTTGCTTTAAACAAATCTGCACGTACAGGAACATCATGCAAAAAATTAGAAACATAATTCACCTATACACTGGGAGTGGGTAAGTCTTGCTTTTTTCTATATCTTGATACAGAATATGCCTGCAAACAGAATCACCCTTGTGAACAAGGTATAGTACACTAGAGCTGCAAAATCATGACCTTGCTAATGATCATGCCCAAACTTTCCAATCTGGGCTATATAGAGGCATTCAGATCTACAGATCTTTGCCACTCTCATGCAAGCAATAATAATTGCATTATGTGTCTTGTCTTTGCTCTCTCCTTATACTCATATAAAACAAACCTTATATAAAACAAACCTTCTGAAACTCTATTCCATGTGTACCTTATTGGAAACTATTTTTCCTCATCATTGGCAATATATCAAAAAAGAAATTCACATGTGAAGGAATTCTTAAACTAAAAGTGTTTTTTTTTTTTTTTTGAGAGCTAACTTTGTTATTTGATATGATTAAACACATTTAATATAAATATTCTATTACATATCAATATTTTGTGAGTAATTTATATGAATTCTTTCCTCTTCTCCAGAGGAAAGAAAAACCACAAGCAACATAATTATTAATACTTTTAGATTGCTAGACAGCTTGTGACACTTCCTTGACACTGTGCTCCTGGAAGCAGAGAGATGGCCATTTATTAGAAATCCAGACCTTTATGCTTACCTTGGACAGATAAATGAATGCTACTGGTACATTTTATATATGATTAAATAAGCCTTGTTATAGCAGCAGTCCTCCCACCTTCAGTTTAGGCTGAAATGCTAAAGTAACTTCAGCTGGTTTGTATGCCAGCATTGTGATTTTAAATTCATTTTGAATCAAGTCTATAACTAACTATCAATCAAATGGAACATAAAAGGAGATTGCCCAAGAGTAGATGCTATGACAGCCCAGATGTATAATTACCAATGTATTTAGGAACACCCTGCAAATCTGTAATAAAGATCAATGGCTTACAGAATAATTTGGCATCTAAAGCACAGAACTCTGATTGTATTGTGTTTGTAAACATGTTTTAAGCTGTTGATAAGATAAGGTCTGTCAAGCAGAGGAAATTGAAGTCGCTGTGGCAAAGATCCCTGAGATAGTTAGCATCAGAAAAGAAAACGATATGCCAACTTCTCAGAGCATTCCTGACATTTGTGACATACACAGCTGTGTAAAACTGGCTTATGGGAGATCCCTGAACAAGTCAGGGTAGACAATGCCACTCAGAACAAAAATCCCAGAGGTTGCTGGTTGCTGGTAGCAGATGTAGGAAAAATACATATTACTAAAAGCAATAGTTATTATCTTGTCACGAGGCCACTGCAATAGTAAATTAGACATTTAGTTTACAGCTATGAACACAAGTCATTAATTTCAATTTACTAGCAATAGTTTGATTATTACATAGTACTGAAGAGCTGTCGAAATCCCCATGTGTACCCCATTTGAAATTAGGTGTCCATATGGATTCCTCTGCTGCTGTCTCCTCTTGATGGCAAAGTATCAACATTGGATAGACTTGGAAATCTTTCAGCAATGAGAAACATTTTCATGTGTGCCCCATGCCACAGCTATAGAGAACATAGTGACTGATCAATCCTACTTAACAACTGTGGAAAGTTACTATCATTTACAGTCATCTTTTCCATGGAAGATAATTTTCCACAAAAATTAGGAGATGCTGGATATTTCTCCTAGCAAAATGAAGCAGTACCATTACAAAGTTATTTTTAAAAGGTGCAAATTCCAGCTATTCAGTGTTTCATTTTGTAAATACAACAGCAGTTGAAGCTTCCATAATACTATCATTGCAATTTACAGCAAATGGATTTCTAGAGAAAAAAACCCTAAAGTTTACAGAACAATATCTTAATAGAGAGAAAATAGGGTAACGGGTTCTTGAATATTGGGAAAATTCTTATTCTTCTGAGGTGTAAATAAAATAACTATTACCATCCATGGTTGTTGTGGTTTAGCCCCAGCAAGCAACTAGGACCATACAGCTGCTTTGCACACCTCCCCAGCTGGGATGTAGAAGAGTAAAAGTGAAAAAAACTTCTGGGTTGAGATAGTTTAACCTATTAAATAAAGCAAAAGCTGCACATGTAAGCAAAGCAAAACAAGGAATTCATTCCCTGCCTCCCCTCGGCAAGCAGGTGTTCAGCCATCTCAGGAAAGCAGGGCTCCATTACATGTAACAGATACTTGGGAAGTCAAACATGATCACTTCAAATGTCCTCCCCTTCCTCCTTCTTCCCTCAGTTTTATATGCTGAGCATGTAGTCCCATGGCATAGGATAGACCTTTGGTCAGTTTGGGTCAGCTGTCCCAACTGTGTCACCTCTTCCCAGCTCTTTTTGCCCTCCCAGCCTACTCACTGATGTGGTGGTGTGATAAGCAGAAAAGGCCTTGAGTGCTCAGCAACAACTAAGACAACCAGTGCACGACCAACAGTATTTACCATCCCAAATCCAAAACATAGTGCAATACCAGCTGCTAGCGAGAAATTTAATTCCATCTCAGCTGAAACCATGACAATGGTTTACAGAGAGAGTCAAAGACACTACACACTTCTCTTGCAAATCTATTGAAGCAGCTGATCTACATTTTCTCTGACAAGATTATCCTTAGATTTGTATATGCTGCAGGTTTGAATCAAACAAACACACAAACAAGTACTTTAGTATTTGTTAGAATAGAATAATAACACTTTCATGGCAACAGTGGTCCATGTAGCTAAGTCACAGGAATTTAGAGAACAAAGAATTTTTTTGTATGATAAATCAGGGCACATTTATTCACACTAGGTGTCATACAGGAAATTCAAGTAAAGAAGCAAATAGCCCGTCAGTAACAGATACTGGAAGTGATGTGTCCATATTCACCATATTAGTAAGTCTTCTTAAATTTTCCAAGTTCAATTTATTATCATTAATCAAGAATAATTGATTTATTTGTCTGTCATAAATTTTTTACAAAAAAAAAAATTTCTAAAATTAAAGGAAGTTAAACATACTCATTTTGAGGATAGAGTTTTAACACAATCCTGGGGTGATGCTGACAAAAAAATCCTGAACATTCTTTACCCAGATGTTGCTAGAAAATGACAACACTTATTTAGGCAAAAAAAATCTTCAACAAATTATTATAAGTTGCCATAGCAACTTCAGTGAAGTTATTTCTTATAGTAGCAAAAGTAAGTAGACAAACACCAGCTGGTGACAAGAACACCAGACTTTTGGGTAACCATGGTAAATTAAATGTAGCATTGCTTGCATTAGTTCACCTGGCCTAGGGACAACCTAACCACAGGGCAGATTTGCTGAAACAGCTTTTCTGAAAGGAGCATGTAGGTTAGCTACAAGCCCCATCCATTTAATTATGTTTCTATGGTCTTCACCACAATAATTTTGAACACCTATGAAGTATGCCAGTGGTGGAATATGCCTCTGGTGAAGCTGTCAGGATGAGAATAGAATGCTAAATTAACTAGGTTTTAAATTGATAAGATGAGAAAGGTACCTGAAGGTCTATTGCCTTTCACTAATTCCCCTATTTCTTAACAACCTCATTCTTTGGCATAATTCTCATTCTGTTTGACAGTAACCAAGCCTGCAGCTATTCCACCTTTTGAATTCATCAGATTTCTTTGCTTCTCAATGGTCACTAATCCTACCTGAATACTTCAGCTCCTCTACTGTCCAACTCTCCCAAATTTAAAAGCTTACAGAGAAGTCATAAACCAGCAGGTTCTGTAAGAGGTTGCAGAATATGCCTCATTCTTTGTGTTCTAAAAGCTTTCAAAGAACATGGGAAAATTCTCCTCTTTCAATGCAAGGAAAGAAATAGGAAAAAGAATAATTTCTTAGAGTGCAACTTAAGATACTTGTCAATAACAACTATTTAGCATAGACACATCAGGTACTGGGTTCTATGGTTAGAAATGACAGATCTGCCAAATAACCACTGATACCAATCTGGAACCAATTTTTAAATATTTGTATTTGGATAAAATATAACATTTGTACGTTATACTTCTACAACTCTATAAGCTTTGAGTAACAGCTGCTTCTTTTCTGTGGGCTTATTTAGTTTTGTTGTTCACAGGTACTGAATATTTACCTTGCAAGAGACTAACAAAATAGCCTGTATGTCTGGTTACAAGTTAGCTGCTACCAGAATACAAGCCTCCTAGATTACATTTAACTCTAAACCTCAAGAATTGTCAGTTGGAAGGAACTCTAGTCCAACTTCTCTGCTAAAGCAGGATTGCCTAGAGCACATTACTGAAGTAATGACTGCATGCAGGCGGGTCTTGAAGGTCTCCAGAGAAGGGGACTCCACAACCTCCCTGGGCAGCGTGTTCCAGGGCTCTGTCACCCTCAGCATATTAAAGAAGATTTTGCTTATATTCAAATGGAGCTTCCTATGTTCCAGCTTTTGCCTATTGCCCCTCATCCTCTCACTGGGAACCACCAGAAAGAATCTGGCTCCATCCTCCTTCAACGCACCTTTTAGATACTTGAAAGAAAGCATTAATAAGGTCTCCCCTCAGCCTCCTGTTCTCTGGTCTAGAGTCCCAGCTCTCTAAGCCTTTCCTCATGAGGGGGATGCTCCAAAACCTTAATCATCTCTGTTGCCCTATGCTGGACTCTTGCCAGTAAGTCTTCACAGAATTGAATACAGAAAACTACAAGTCTGTCCTCTTCTTAACACTTGAAAGAAATTCTATGGTGCAGATACATAGTCTGAATAGTAAGCAGAGCAGACAGGGATGACTAGACCTTTCTACATCCTAATCCCATAACCATGAAAGCTGGAGGGCAGGAGAGATATGGATCACACAGAGTGGCCAGGGTCATATCCTCTCCCCTAAACAGCATCTCATTCTGCCACTGTTATGAGCAGCATCCTGGATGTACACAAACCATAAATCTCATCAATTCCAGAGATTCTTGAGTCTTCCAGTAAATTGGTACAACTACTTATGGCCCTGTCCGATAATGAAACAGTAAATATTAGCTATGGTGACTGTTCTTTTGCAAACATTTTGTTATTTAAACATTGTCTCAAATTGACAGATTACTTGGTACAGAACAATTCAAGAATTAGTACACCTTTGTTGACTCATTAACTAGAAAAAGACTTTCAAAAACATCTTCTGCTTTGACATCTTCTGTTTCATGATCTTCCCTAAATGACAGGGTTCCAAGATTTGTTTGCAATTCTATAAATATATTCTATTTATTAATATCTTCATCTGCACTATCAAAGAGTAGATCTCCTACTATGAAATCAGTTTTTCTAACTGTGTTTAAATAATAGCAAAATTTTACATGAAGAATAAATTTGGTCATTCAAAATAAAATGCACTTTTTTCTCACAAACAATTAGTTTATGCTTTTCTACTGAGTCATTATAGCATTATGCAGCTCTACTTCTCCTGCTATGAGCAAAGAAATGGACGTGTCTGACAGTGCAAACCTTCTTTACTGTCTGTGCTATAAGCTTTACCTCTCCCTTTGGTAACATGGAAGACTGCATTTTCCCTAAGTTTTCCTCTTAAGCTCTTTATATTCAATTATTTCTTCTGTTTCTTTCCACTGTTTTAAATTCCCCGTGTGATCTTAATTGACAATACAGGTTATGGCAGTGGGGAAAGAGAGAAACATGTAATTATATTAAGAGAGGAAAGAAGAACACAACTTAGGGAAATAAAAACAGATATAATTTCTTGTTGATCCTGGCCAAATAGAGGTATCTTAGGAGAGGTAAACAGAACTGGAGTACAAAATTAGATCCAGATATCACTTCTAACAGATCAAATAAAGCAAATGACCCAGACTCAAATTAACACAACTAAGCAATTTTGTCTACTTGAACACAGAGTGTCGATCTAGTTTTCATCGCTTGGAAAATCAAAAATTGAATAAATAGAAGGGGTTTTTTTCAGTAAATTTTTTTTTTTCTAATTTTAAACTCATTCATCAATCAGCAATCAAGCTTTTAGATGGTTTCAGGAAGATGCAGCTGATTAGCATTTTTTAAGAATTCAGCAGTCATTACTCCTACAACACCTTCCTTTTACCCCAGCAATAAATTACTTCTGTTGTTGTTACTAATGACATCTGTGAAAAATCACATTAAGACAACATACCTTTATATTAGAGAACACTGTATTCTAAGAAAGACTAAAGTAATATATCATCTTGAAAGAAAAGCTATCATCATTATAGGTTATGATTATAAAAAATCACAAAAGACACTACTATTGTGACCTCATAAGGAAAATTGAAGGAAAAAAATGGATTCTGTAGGCACATCTCCATCATTAAGCAGTGCAGTCCAACAGGAGATTTGTAGAACAAAACAGTGTTGATGACACTAACCCATAAGCAAAAAAAAAAAGACCAAAATAAAACAGGTATGTTCAGAACAAATTTTTGAATTTTGAATTATGACTAATAAAAACCTACTTCAAGGACTGAATGTCCTTTTGTATTTGGAATGCACTAAGTCCATTCCTGGATCACATCTCTTTTTTTAGTGGCATCCAAAAACCCTGTGCACTCAGACTGTTTTGCAACTTGCGTAAAAGCCCAGTTAAGTGGAGAAAATCAGAAAAGTCACTTCAAAAGAACATTCCCAATCCGATTAACAAGCTAACTTAGATGCAGCTACTCAGTCCATGAGAGCAGACTAGATTCAACAGAAAATGCAGAAAAACTCAGCTGTCATTTCCTTAACGCTGTCACTCCTGGGATCCAGTCCTCCTACATAGCATCTTAAGGTCCATGGTGCTGGACCCAAACGTTCTCTAATAAGTGAAGTACTCTGCTCCCTGCAGAAAACCATCAGCTAGCACTTTAGTCAAAGTACTAACAGCTCTGGCAGTACACAAGCAGGGAAACTATTGATTTCCTGAATGAATGTGCTTTTTATTTAAGCACAAATTTGCACACTGCAAGTGTTATTTTAATTCCAAGTGTGCTACAGACTTCTCATTAATTCTTTCTGTACATCTCAATTTCCCTATTCACCAGGTGCTGGAAAAAATTATTTCGGTCAAGAGCTCTGAGGTAATACAAGGCATTATTTTTATTGCAAATGATAAATGCTGAATTTGTGCACATGAAGAACAGGGAAAGAATACAAAAAATGTGGAAAAGTATCTAGTAGCATGCCAAAGTGCAGCTTCACAGAGAAACTACTGTCTTTCAGAGAAGAACTGTCAGGTACACATATAATAAACCACAATTGCGTTCAAAGCTAATGCTAATATGGCTCAGTGGGAAACTAGTTTTAAATGTAATATTTTCAGGCCCTTCTCTAAACTATCTTTCCTAGAAAATACTTCAAGGGAACTGGCACTATAATGAATTCCTTAGGCCTGTTTTTCAGAGCTATTAAGTGCACCTATGATCACAAGTGCAACAGGGATACAGACAGATATTCAGGCTTACCTTATCTAGATAGACAGGTTGAATAAATACTCTGTTTAAAGTATTCCCACCCAAGTGGAAAGGAAGACAAATCCGTTTGAATTAGGATGAAGGTGGCAGGATGACAACACGACTCCTTACCTACTTGAAGCAAGCTAGTTCAAAACTACATGAAAAAAATCTGCTTAGTCCCCTCATGACAAGAAAGACATTGAGGTGGTGGAGCATGTCCAGAGAAGGGCAACGAAGCTGATGAGGAGTCAGGAGCACAAGTCTTATGAGGAGCGGCTGAGGGAGCTGGGGTTATTCAGCCTAGAGAAAAGAAGGCTGAGGGGAGACCTTATCACTCTCTACAACTACCTGAACGGAGGCTATAGTGAGGTGGGGGTTGGTCTCTTCTCCCAAGTAACATGCAATAGGACAAGAAGAAGTGGTCACAACATGGAGGTATTTAAAAGGTAGGTAGACCTGGTGCTGAGGGCCATGGTTTAGTGGTGGACTTGGCAGGGTTAGATTAAGAATTAAACTTGGTTATCTTAAAGGTCTTTTCTAACCTAAATAATTCTATGATTCTGAAGATATGTACTCCTTAATTCATTCAACTACTCAAAACACATATTACCAATAGATAATAAGAATAACAAATAAAATAATGGGGCTTGGTTACAATGAGACGACAAGTAATAAATTAATTTTACAATAAGAAAATTAAAGTCAGTAAGTCAAACTTCTATCTACAATTATATACACTTTTGAAATATTCTGATTTTTGGTGGAACATAAATTCTCTAATGGAATTTGGAGAACCTGTCTACTGCTGTACTAGAGCAAATGGGTAATCTAGAATTTTTTTATTTTTTTTTTGACATATCTATCTTGGTATTGCCTAAACTACACGCATACCAATTTAAAATCTTATTGGTATAAAAAAGCTTCACCTGTATCTCTTATTATAATATATTACATTGTTTTCTCTTGCAGGTTTCTGTTTCTTTCTCTCCTGTTGGCCATTTAGTAACTTCAACAGAGGAAAAGTTTGTACGAAGAACAATATCTGGTACTTTGCACTGGGTAAGAAGACAATGCATCAGACTGAGATGGAAAAAGAGGGATCTTCATAGCAGAGGAGCAGTAACTGAAAGCCCCCCAGGCCCCAAGTGCTCTAATATTCCTTTAAGTGGAGTTTGATGAAATAGAAATCCTGCTCAGAGCTGTTCATCACAGCTGGAGTAAACAATTGAACATGAGCCTCCTAGATGTTTAGTCAACAGGGAGCCGTCTGCCTAACCTGCTTTAGATGAAAAATATGAGATCTCAGAGACCTAAATACATATTCAGGATGTGGGACATCAGGATGATTTGACATTTGATGAAGACAAAGTCCATAAAAGCTCATTATTTAAATTAAGACCTATAAGTGTAAAGGCAATAATTAAGCTATTATGAGGCCTAAATGTTTTCTAAATGTAAAAGATACAGGGAAGGGTTAGTGCGGTGTTCTGTCCCATCTTCCCCACTCCCGCTCCACCCCCCCCTCCAGTTCCTGCTAAAGAAAAACAAAAAGAACACATAAAGAACAGGGAGATGGTGACAATTAGCCTCCTAATTAAAGGATAAGGATAAACAAAAGATAGGCTGCAAACCAAGTAATTCCTAGTAGGATATTCCCAGTTGTTCCTCAGTACAAAGACTGTTTTTTTCCTCAAATGTCACAGCATATTGAGTGCCAGGAGAGAATTATTTCAGCATATGATGAACAAAACAACACAACCCCAAGGAACTAAGTCACTGTTTGACAAAGCTGTCCATGAAGTGAATTGCAGTTCAAATTCCAGATAATTCAGACTCAAGACTCCTACAGGATGAAAACCACTGTAGAGGCAAAACACCCATGACATTTAATACCTTCCTCATTTGTTTTGATATACTCAAACCAGTGGTAAATGAAGGTCACAGTAACTTTTTCAAGTGTCCCAAAAAAATGTAAGAAAAACGGGCATCTCCAAACCTTCTAAATCCAGGATTGTAGCACAGTCTTCTTTCTGAGCCCCATAAATGCAGGCAAAAGGAAAGCCAACAGTGCTAGTACTGCCCATTTCTTGTATTTCTCTTTTCAGGACACTATTGTGAAACAAAGCTATTTCCATGTCTTACTCTGATAATAATGCAGCTAAATTATCTCCAGTCTTCTATCTTATTGATACTGTGCTTCAAGATGAAATGTCCTTGTCAACAAAAGTCACAGATGTTCTCTACTGACAAACTTTGCTAAATTACATACATACCAGGATTTCACAAGACTGCAGTTTATAAACTTATCCATGAGTTTTGCAAAGAAGGATGGCATATAACACATTCCTGAATGGTTTGAAACTATCTTTAGCATTCTAATATTCAATGTTCATATAATTGTAGCACAGAACCTTATAAAAAGTATTAGCTACAATATTTAATAAGAAATTAAAATTGCTTTTTGGAGAAATGAAAAACCATCTAACTACAAAATGCCTTCTATATGCTTATTGACCTGGAAATGGCAAACTACAATTCATTTTTTTTTTGAGAACACAGTTGTGTCATGATATTCAAAACACAAAATATTTCCAAAACGTATTTCCAGACTTACTAATCTCTTCCACAATCACAATTAATTATGAGATGGCTAAGTCCTCAAGCAGTTTAAGCAACAAATAAAGTGTGCTTTTGGTGACAAATTATTAATAAAAGCCCACTCTGGAATGTACCAAAATGGACCACAAGCACAATTGTTTCTCTCACTGATCATTAATTCGGACCAAATTTAAGTATGAATGCTAATTAAAAATCTGTTGGTCTTCACTGCTTTATGACAAAGACATAGAGCCAATGGTTGCACTGAACTGATTTTCCTGACAAATGCTTGGCATCACACTCTGCTGAAACTTCAGATTTAGTGAAAACCTAACAGTATTTTGATCAATCCTGAAATATGCCCAAACACCTAATTTTGTAAAGCATCTGTTACGCACTGACTCTTCAAATGTTAAATATTTCAATACATGTTCTTATTCTGTTGAAAAAGTTTTATTTATAATATTCAAAATCTTGCATGACATCCTGAGAAATATGGAAGACAGATGCAAAATTTATTCTACTAGATTATTTGTGAGGGTGGTGAGGCACTGGAACAGGTTTCCCAGAAAAGTTGTAGATGCCCCATCCCTGCAAGTGTTCAAGGCCAGGCTGGATGGGGCTTTGAGCAACCTGCTCTAGTGGGAGGTGTCCCTGTGCATGGCAGGGGGGTTGGAACTCGATGATCTTTACGGTTCCTTCCAACTCTAACCATTCTATGATTCTATGATTTGTAAAGCTCAATTTATTTTGAAAATTAAAGTGTTTAATTATCTTTTAATATAGTTTTATTTATCTGTGGTAAAAAAGTGGAAATTATTGGATATTCCATTAGTTTTAATTATTTACATACTAACAGTAAATTACAAAGCTACTTGTACACTCATTTCACTGTTTCAGATCTTCTCTGCTGTCAACTCTCAAGCAGAATTCTTGAGAAGCCTATATTATGGTATTTGCACAGAAAATTAACAGATGTATTTTTACCTGCAGTTCTATGTAAAAATGAAGGGCCTCATGGATCATAAATAGCAAGCCCAAAAGCTGTGGTGGAGCTCTTGCAGTTTACATGTGCCATTATAGCATGAGTTTGCAGACACTGTAAGAAATTTCATCGCTACACGGCAGAATTCTTAACAGAAGGTTTGGCTTTTGCTTATATATGAAGCTATAGCAACTTTTGAAGTTCTGAGGATAGCACCAATCTATGCCTTTCATATCACTTTAAATGTGCTTTGTTGAAGTCAACAGAAGAAAGTCTCCAGCGACTATATAGTCTCATGTGTGTTTATTATTCAGCAGCTTATACTTGCCTAGATCCTGCCATGTGCTGCCTTATAAATCAGTATTAGTATTCTGGTACCTGACACCTCCTGAAAACTGTGACTGCATCTTAGGGGATGCTGTTTGCTGTAAATGAGTTATTCAAAGTTACACTGCTTGCTTTTCTGTTATCAGAAAGAGCTAGAATGGCTAGACCCTTGTGGCATATTGCTTGATTGGACTTAGATTATTTCAATCTCTTTGCTTTATACCTATTATCTTTGCCAGTACACAAAAGGTAGTTTAAAAAAAAAAAGAAAAATTATTTAAAGTTCTTAAAAAGTATTTTGTTTACACATAACAACTTCATAAAATTAACTTTTTTAGATGCCAGAGTCACTTCTAACAAGAATATATATCTTTTTAAAAGATTTTTAGAAGTTTAACTGAGTTCTTAATTATTTTTCCATTCATATTTCCAGTTATATTGGTTATATCCCAGAGTACTGACATCTGTGACTAACTTAGAAGTGATAAAAAAGTTTAGTTCTTATCTTAATAAACTTTTCAGCCTCCTTTGGGCCAACTCTTATACAAATTATTTTTATTTGTTGGCATGGCTTCTGTTTTTCCTGTGTTTTTTTTTTCAATTAAGTTTGAGAGACACCAAGAACTTCTGATAGAAACAGTTAAGTGGAGATTTGAGATAACCACTGAGCCTATGACTCAATTTCACTGCCATGTTAGCCTGGTTCTCAGCTTGGTATTTGGTTGTAACCTTCCTGGCAATCACACTACCTACCTTATGGCTCACTGTCCCTGCAAGAAGCAGGGAAAATTCCCGAATAGGAATATTTTCTGCTACTTTTTAACCAACTTTGGATTGGAGGGGAGAAGAAATAGTGCTCACATTGCCAGGCGCCAAACTGCTCTGGGAAAAGGCAACTACCATCAGAGCTGCCAACCAGTTGGAGGCAAGGCCACCACTGTACGCCCATTGATCTTCCAGCCCACTTCACTGCAGGATTCTGTTAACAGCTTCCACTATTTCCTAGACAGGTGGATGAGAAGAGATGTTTAAACACAAAGTTTAATACCTTAGTGTGTTTCAAGTTAGCTTGTTTCTTGTTAGAAAAGAGCAGACAACAAGTCCCTTCTCAGGTGGTCACTGAGTTAGGAAGCTCCTTTGGTGCCTGCACAAACACTCAATGTGTCCCAGACTGAACAGACTCAGCTGTAGGAATAAGTGAAATTCAACTCAGTCTTGGGTCAGGCAAAGTCTTGAGCCACATTTGCATTGTAGGACATAGAGCTTGCTCACCTATCAGGACTGCCCCAACCAACATACTCAAATTCCAGGAGTTCAAGCCCTGTAGTCAGTAAGGGCAGAGTAATTTACATATGATACCATTTAACTTCTGGCAGAATAGAAAAAAAATCTAAAATAACTGCCTCTACAACAGGCATTTTGAAAGCTAGTATAGCAATCCACAAACATGTTCCATATCAGTAAAACAAATTCGTTTCTGCAGCCAGACATGGCATTTCATATTGTTGTGAGATGGCCTTTACAAAGGCAATAATAAATCACAAATACCCTTAATAGGATAATACTACCATGAACGTGAAAACAAATAAGCCTCTGTAACCCACAGATTAAAAGAGGCAGCATATTTAATATGAAACAATGCAATGTAATGCCAACATGAGATGAGAAGATTACAAATTTCTTCAATTAGTCATACAGCCAAATCATGAATACAAATATTCAGTAACAGCACTCTGATATATAAAGCATATCAGAAAATAGGTCAAAATAAAGTATCTCAGGACTGCTCAAACAAATGGCAGTGATGTGAAGATAATGATTTTTCTCTTTCTTAGTATGCTATCATGACAAATTCTGGCTGTATTTATCAAGTAACTTCACTATTTGTTACATTTCTTTTATTATTATGCTGTTATGAGACTAATTCTCCCAAGTCTGGGAGTGGTAAGAAATGGCACATACCCTCTCATAAACCAGATAGCATTGCAAGAAAGAAAGGACTTTCAGGAGACTAGTATTTTCCTCAAGTTATTAAACTCTGACTGGCCAGTACAAAAAACAATGGCGTAGTCTGTCTCACCTTCTATAAGACAACACTCTCTTCACACATTATAATACATTTTTTCAGGTCCTTTTTTGTTTCTCCTGTGGCCATTATTATGCAATAGCGATGCAAGACTACCAAGGGTAAACACATCTGATTTAGAAAACATACTGGATGTGTCCAGATTTTTGTGTCATCTCATTGAATTTCAGCTGTGTGTCATGGCCATACACCTTACTTGTAGGGATCACAACTTTCCTGTACTTTAAGACACACACACAAATAAATTTTGTGAATCAAAAACTGTCAAACATCCTTGCCAAAATTGTACACTTGCATAAACGAGGAAAAAAAACCTCAAAATCCACAACATCAAAGCCCAAAGTACTATACCATGAAAGCAAACTGAATGAGTTTCTATTGACTGATGCATTGTGTACATCAATTTGTCCTGCTCTTGTATTGAACAATTTAGAACCAACTTTCTAAGTGCAAAGGAGAAGAGAAGGCTCTGGGGAGACCATATAGCAGCCTTCCAGTATCTGAAGGGAGCCTACAGGAGAGCAGGCGAGGGACTCTTTGTCAGCAAGTGTCGTGACAGAACAAGGAGTAATGGTTTTAAACTAGAAGAGGGGAGATTTAGATTGGCTATTAGGAAGAAATTCTTTCCTGTGAGGGTGGTGAGGCACTGGAACAGGTTGCCCCGGGAAGTTGTGAATGCCACATCACCGGAGGTGTTTAAGGCCAGGCTGGATGGGGCTTTGAGCAAGCTGCCCATGGTAGGGGGGTTGGAACTCGATGATCTTTGAGGTCCCTTCCAACACTAACCATTCTATGATTCTATGATTCAAAGTGAATGCAATAAATTTTTTTAAAAAATCATCAATAATTTAAAAAAAATGTTCTGCCACCACCACAACACAGATGGTACTTACTCTGATAATTGATTATTATAAACCTTTGTCTTTCAATTATAATGACTTAAAGGTCTTTTCTGTACCAACAGAGCCAGCACCTGTCTGCTCACTCAGTAGCAGTATTGGCACTTGTGAAACAAAGAATTCTGTAATTTTGCACCCTCATTCTTCTCAGCAGTTGCTGCTAATGAAAATAATAATCAAGAGACCTATGTTTAGTTACAATGGGGAACTACGATAATGGAAATTTCAATATTCAAGCTGTATGAAATAGTTTTGATTTAATCCATTTGCAGATTATTATGAATATTAGAAAAAAAAAAAATCAACCCCCCCACCACCACACTATAGCTAAAAAATCATGGTGTCCCAAATGATTTAAATGATTCAGCAGTGATCTTTGATATAAGTATGGAACCGGGGTCTTCACATTTAATGTTGTTAAATTTTATCCCAACACTACTAATATATATTCTGGACTGCCTTTGTACTTACGCTTCAGACCATAAGGTTTTTAGAAAACTTATTTTGTATAATTTCATTTGACCCAACCTAAGGTTATAAAGAAAATATTACATACAACAGACCTTAAAAGAATAAATTTCTTCCAGTCCAAGACACTGCCTTTTAATGCAAGCTATTGTTGTCTACCATACACTCAGTCCTAATTTATATAAGGTTTGCCTTCTCCAGTATAACAAATGATTTTCCACCCAAACCCAAGAGATGCATTTCTGAAGTTCAGATAGATTAGATCTATTTCACTGTATTTTCTTTAAAATATATATATTTTTTAACAAAGAAAAACTATATCAACCAGACACAATAACTTTTTGTAAACCCATCAGTTTTATCCTGGTTCTCATTTATATATTTTCATTATGAAATTCCATCTTTCAGTTGTTTGTATTCAAATTTGACATGGGATTAGTAATTTCATAGGTCAAATCTCTTATCTCTTATCTTGGGAGATACTTAGAATTTTGGGAAATACATTTTCCAAATCCCCTGACTTCAATATATGAAGTCCATGAGTAATGTTTCCATGTTATAGCTATTATAGTATCTGTTTGCATGTCATACCAAATACCCATTTTGTCCATCTTAGTATTTGTATATCAAAATTACTATCATTACTGAAAATTGAAATTTTTCCTATTTAATCTTTTTACATGTAGTACTGTTTTCTCCAAATACCTTTAAGGCAGCCTAATAATTAGCCAACATCAAATGCATAGCTGAATGTTACCAAAAATAGGATTCTTTTCAACATGCTGAAGGCAACAGTTGCTGACAAAAATTAAGTAGAAAATAATTAAATCTTTGTGATATCTTCCATATGTCAAGAGCTACAACACAGTGGAGTTTTCAGTTACCTTTTTCCAATCTTTTTTTTTTTTTTTTCCCAATTCCTGATTAGGCCTGATTACAGGAGATATTTCATACTCAGTCCTGATTAAAAGTCTTTGAAGGAAATTCCCTTAGTCTAGATGTTGGGGTTTGTTTTTGCTTTTTTTTTCTAATATCATACTACGTGATTTAGCAACGTCTGACACAAAAAAAAACTATTTATAAATGTTATTCCTAATAACACTCTGACGTGCTGCTCTTTGTCTTTAATTCTTGTAGTTCTCCAGCTGTGAAAAAAAAATAAAAATCTTTTTCTAAAATATTATAGAACCTCAGAACTACAATTATGCAATAAAAGGCAGGTGCTACTCTCAGTGCTCAGGCATTTTGCCCTGGAATGCCGTAGTTACAAGATGCCCACATAACCATTTTATAGAATTCTGCAGACCAAGTTTTGAGGAAAAGTATTCTTAACTGAAGACAAATATTGACATGTATTTCTGTCATAAAACAGTGGAAGACACTTAGTTTGTTGTAAATTATATCTAGATTATCCAATTTGCTTCTTCTGATATTTCATCAGAAAAGTTTGTACAATTGACTTGGTGTTTCTAAAGAATGGTATTTGCTCTTTTATTGAAATGTTGCCATCAGAAAGCATAGTTTGTTCCTATCCATAATTCAAAGCTTCCTTGAGAAAAGGCAGAAGCTGACTGTTCAAATATATTGAAACTATCATAGCCTGCAGCACCTACTGCAATGCATTATTGATACTCAGTAGTGGCACCAACACATTTCTATGAGCATATGCTGTCTTCTGTATTGGAGAACTCTAAATGGAAAGACATTTCCTGTAGACTTTCTTTTTCAGATACTTTCCTAAGATGGATACTTGAAAAGAATGACCTCTGGACAATTTGAAGTTCAGGGTAGTGTCCTGGTTTGAGGTAAAATGAACCAATTTTCTGTTTTACAGTTTTGCTTTCTTAGCTAGGCCTCTCCTAGTTAGCTGGGCTCTGAAATTAACAGCACATTGTGCAGAGCTGTTCCATCTCGCAGTGATAAGACCTGA
>VZRU01012823.1:499274-557223 GCA_013398155.1 Pedionomus torquatus
GGGTTTGGCTGAAACCGCGACAGGTAGAGTATCTTGAGGAAGCCTCCTCAGATTGTTGGGGTTTTTTTTAATGACTATTATTTTATATACTTTAAAAATTTATTTATTTTTTCACAACCTATCTTTTCCTTTGCTCTGCAAGGGAAGGGAGCCAGGTCAGAGACACTCAGCAAGGCTGGCTGAAATGTACCCTCAGTTGGTGCACTCAGGGATCTGGCAAAGCTCCATGCAATTCCACAATTAGTTTGTACGTATGGGATAGTTTCTATAAGCTCTGCCCAGACACTCTGAGGTCTGGCCTAGCAGCTCCCGTTTCTGATGCTGTCAGTCAATTAAGTGTTTTCTTTTGGGATTAAAAGGAATTTTCCTTCTTGCTAAATTAGAATAAGACAGGATTTTCCTCTCAAGATACAGCTCAGTTAGCTGAGCAATACCTAGGCCTGTTTGGAAAGCAGTTCAGGTTCCTGACTAAATATGAAGTGCTCTGTAACAACTGGGTTTAGGTCTCGTTAAGATTTCATTTAAAGAGAGTCTGCTAGCAACCCTCAGTCCTTTAGATTACATCACTCATGACATCACCATTACAACAGTAAAATGCAAGAGCAGAAATGGAGAGGAATGAATCTACAATATGTAATTTATTTCTGCAATTTCTAGATCCCGAGTTAATTTTAAAAAGCTGTGGGGTAATGATTTTGTTTTGTTTTTTTTTCTTCTTGACTGGAACAATGAATCATTAAATAAGTGAGAACTTGATGACACCATGCTGAAGAGAATTGCCTAGCACCAGTAAGAAGAGAAAAATGGGATTCTGATAGCAGCCTCATCAGTTACTACATAATTTAAGTGGAAGTTGGATAATCCTAAAGGGCTTTAGAATCTCATCTAAACAGCACCATTACTCATTCTCAAAACATTTTATTGCAATTGAAGACTGCTTTTATGCTCTCAGATAAATTTAACAGGATTACTGTAACATTATTTTTATGTAAATATGTATGCCCCATATTAATAAAATGGTTCACTGCTAAGAGTTTAAAGAGTGTAGACTTCTATAGTTCTTTTTGCATAGCACATGAGCCCTCAAATAAATCCTAGACCAATGGAACAGGTTCATCTTTCATTTGAACAGATCTATTCCTCTCTCTCTCCTGCTTCCTAATCAATCAGTAATTACCATTTGCAAAATTCATACTCAGAGATTAAAAAGCATTTAAAAAAATATTTTAAGCAGCTTCTGGTTTAGCCTTCTATATTGGGAGACAAAGAAATTTCTCAGGTATTGCCCTTGTGTTCCTAACCCCATGCCCGCATCTCCTGTACTCACTGTTTGCTTTCACCAGGCTTCCTCTTCACTGAAACCCTAATGACTAGTTGCTGGAAGTGGAAAGCAAAGTCCTTGGGTGAATGGGAGCAAACACATCGGCTTTGAAAAGCTTATGGTACTCATTTTGAAACCCAGAAAAATAAATATTTCGGTTGAAGCCATAAGGCATACAGTGCTGCCAAAACAAAATTAGTGCCAGGTTAAATAAACCAACACTTATTCAGAAAACCAGAATTTAAGTATGTCAATTGGAAAGTGCTCTGACTTAGCCTTGATTGCTACAGAATTTGAGACAGTAACATCACAGAAAATTAAAATGCTTGTACATTCACAACACCTAATGCACTGTTAAGCATCTTGTGATATCTGTTTAAGTTCTTAGCATATAAAACAGAAATAGTAAAGGCAAGTTTTGTGTCTAAAAATTATTCCAAATCCACCAAAAAAGGGACATAGAACAGTGAATGATTATGAAGCACAAAGGTCTAATGAGAGATAAAAATATATGTAGAGCTATAACGGTTTAAAGCCTGACCAAGCTCACTCTCCAGCACTGTTCTCAGCTTTATGAATGGAAAGGAGGTACTGCTTTACTACTTGAGAAAGGCTGAATTTAGTTTCTAGAATGTCCATTCAGTCTTTCAAGAAATACATGCATCCTTTTTCTTTCTTTTACTTCTGTGAAAAAAAATTCTGTTTGAAAGTCAACACTATTTTATATTTGCAGAAGCTTGCAAAAGAAATACACTAGTGCCAAACATTTTGAGTGTTGTACCTGCTGCAGAATATAAGTGACAGATTATATCCATCTAGGGCAGATCAGATGCAAATAATCTAGTGCTAAATGTTCTGATGCTGTTACTACTTACTCTGCCACAATACAGCTCTTACAGTATATTCATCATTGAGAGATTTCCCCAGAGTTGTGTGCAAAAAAATGCCATGTGTGGTTCATATACGAAGTTGAACCAAAAGACAGTCAGAAGAGTCACATCCATTATGGAAACATATTTTGATACAATGCCCAAATTAAAATCTACAATGAAAACGTGCATTACACAAAAAACAACCAACCCTGGGGAAGCATTGTTAAACACCAGCATTAGATTTTCTGTTCTCCACACCTCAAAAAGAAAATCTTAACCAAAAGAAATGCATTTGTAGGTTATCCAATCCCAGTAAACTCCTAAGCAACAACTAAGGAACTGATAAAACCTTTTTTGAAAACCATGTCTTGTAGAAGCGGATTATGAGACTAACCTAGTACAAAGACCTCCATAGCAATTTGAGGTAGCTGAACTACAAATGCATCACTCTCATAAAAGAATTTTCAAAATGACAGTCTGTGGAGTTATTACATTTACAATAAGGTTTCTTAGTCAGGAAACATGAAATACCAGAACAAATACCAGTATGGCTAACAGCATTGCCTGTAGGGCACGTGTTTATTTGTGCAACTGTGTCAGCCTGCTGATGCACAGTGTTCTGGGCAGAAAAGGACTTCACAGGCTGCACTAACTCTCTCTTCTTCCTGGTGCAATCTTCCTACCAATGGCTACATTCACAAATTGGGAAGCATGCACATGCACCAGGAAAAACTTGAGAAGAATCTCAAATGTACACAGGCTTTGAAGGTTTCCTATTTTATTTTTTACATGAAAAGTTCTGTTCAAATGAACGGCTCTTATGATTTATGGTTTTATCAAGTTTTGGATCAAACGAGCTTAAACACCTGTGTTGAAACAATTCAAGGTCTGTTAGGTTAAGTATGAAGGGATTCAGTTCTTGGATATCTCATGTTTCTTCTCTCATTCCCCTAAATTCTTACTTGTTTACATGTGAGAGGTTACAAAGAGTAAGAAGTCAGCATCTACGAAGACCTAACAGATTACCTAGAGAGATTTTTAGTTAGAATTTTACCAGTAAAAATAAAAATTACTTCACGTTGTTTTGTCTTTCAGATCACTTCTGAGTAAAACTCAGTCCCAAAACTAGGAAGTAGAGATACTCTAATGGACTTTTTTTAAAATAGAGAATAAATTCTTTTAAAGAAAGGTCATTTTAAGATATTGATGTCCAAGATCCATTTCCAACAACTGAAGAATTATTTCTGTTTCACCAAAAACCCCTACCAACTTAAAACTCATGGAAAACTCACCAGAGCCTTTCATTTACTAGCTTGGGCTATAAAGCTAGCATAAAACTAAAACTCTGCAAGGGTCTAACTCAAGAACATCTCAACTAGCTGAAAATTGGCTGGTGATACCCTAAGTTGCAGAACAGATGCTAGCTTGCCTCTCCGAAATGCATTTTCTCAGTACTGGAGTCTTCTCGGTATTACAAGTGAGACTCAACATTCTTGATAACAAATGTAGTCATCATCAAGCCTTTCCTGAGTGCTCTATTCTTTTAGAAGTGGGTTGGTTTTTCTTCCACACCCCGGTTTTAACATACTAAAAGCTTATTCAGCTATACCTACCAGTGTAGTTTTATTCAATGATTTTTCTTCCATAGATGACCCTGTACAAACCTGTCATAACTAAAGCAAAAAAACTTGTTTTCATAAGTACGTGAAGTTAACAATTTCAGTGGAGGCATGAGTTTGAAATTATATTTAAATACATAGTCCTTCCTGGTAATTCAAAATACTATTTCTTAAATACTTTAGTTTTGTTAAATGGACCTGTTACAGGTAAGTTGTAATGGTTTCCAAAGGGAAGTACAAGGTTTAGCCACGCACAATAAATTGCTGATTCTGAATTCAGAGTTGGCCATGTAACTCTAGCATAGATTACTGGATGACGGAAGGACATAAGCACTTGGTCTCTATTAACATTGGTTACCACAGGGAAGAATCCCGTCTGTTTTTAACTACTTCCTGAGAATACTTGGATACAAGATCAAAGGACAAAATTAGAGATACTCTAGTGTTATTCTAAGCCACTCACCATTTGAAGCATTCTCCTAGGAGCTATGATATTAACCAAGAGTTCGGGATAAAATTAAATGTAGGGCATCTCCTGAAATCAGGACTGTATCTACCCCAGAGCACTCATATATAGAATACATACTATTCACTATAAATAAGTGGCAAGAAAGACAAAATTCAACATGAAACCATCACTTACCACTTATTTAAAACAAAATAAAAGCAATAAATACTGCAGTCACTCCACAGATCACACGAGTACATATTTTTCTCTTCTTTAGATGTGATGTGTTGAAGACACAGTTCAAAACCAGTATGCTTGCTTGTGGATACATCCCCTCTTCCACCTTCATTTCCATCACTCATACTTTTTTTCACCCGGACTGAAGTTACATTGACTGTGGGACTATTCATAGCAGCAACATGTTAAAACACAAATCTGTTCTTAGTCCTGGGCTGTTAGTGAACTTTCTCATAATGATGAAGGAATAAGTTCGTCTCCTGTGTGCAGACTACATAAAATGTCATATCTATTATTCTAGTTCCCTCAATCACAGATATAAGAGAAATGAGTCATAGTTTTGAATAAATGGAATTACAGGTGACTGTAGTGATTATAGGCTTATTTCTATTCAACCTATCAGTTTTATGATTAGGATTCATCAGATTATTGGACTAAGAAATCTAATTATATTTTATTCTTCTAAGCCATTCATTTTTACAGAAAGGCAGGATGTCTCAACCAAAATGAAACCAAAAACGTGCAAAAAGGATTCTGTCTGGCAGAGTTCTGTAGCACTCATACATTTTCATTTTATGTAGCACAAAAAAAGTTTGCAGTAAGCAGTTATGCTACAGTATTACATGGCATTAAAACATCAGAGGCACTGTCAAAATCTGATAACTATTAGGTAAGTTCAGGGTAAAGATGTATTTGAGGTAACATGATGAGGGAGCATTCCAAACAAAGGTGAAAAGAGTTGCATACTAGTTCCTGTCATAATCAGAAAATACTCAAATGGTCATTTAATCCATTTAGTTCTTGTCATCACAATGATGCCAAGCAATCTGGTCCATGACTACAAACCAGATGCTTAGAATACATTAGCAAAACAAAACATCTGTATAAAGCAGTCCTTCCAGAAACAGGCTAAGACAAAATAAAAATAATTTTACAGAAATTCTCTGTTTGTATTTTCTAGACCCATTCTTGTTCAGAAATATCCACAGAAACACCTTCACACCTATTTATTATGTATGCATTTCCTTCTTATTTCCATAAAACTGCTTATTTTTCATTAACAATCTGACCCGGAAACAAAGCACACTTTAAGCAGAGAGTTCATTTGTCTTATAAAAGTTGGTAATATAAAATGAAGCAACCTCTTATGTACATTAATCATTCTGCTCAGGGCATTATGCCACATTAGGAAAATGTGCTTAATATGGTGGTGCTTTAGCTATGCAAGTGTATCTCAAGCCACACTAGAATAATTAGGGAAACTGATTAAGTACTCAAATTATCTTTTTTTCCATCCATGATTCCAGTCTCCCACCCCACCCTATCTTTTTTATTTTTTTTTAATGCAGTTAGAGTTGTATTACATGGTATAATTTTGATCTACTATTCAAATGTACTTGTAAAGTGACAGATTTAATTTATTTGGTTTTATGTTTCAGGTAATGATTTCAGCAGCCTGTTTTTCTTTCAGATTTTCAGTCAAACCCAGGTTATTGAAGACTCAGAATTCTAACTGAAAAACAATTCAATACAATATGTAACTGATTTCACACAGACAGAGAATATGGGGGGGTTATATCACAGAAGCAAAGAGTATTTTTATTTGCCTTTTCCAACAACAGATTTTTGAATGGGTAAGCTACATTCAACTGCCTGCTGTGAAACTCCCCAGCCATTTTCTCTAATACCCTGTAATCCACTTTGTGCATAACATTTGGAATATCAAAATTGGAAACAGAGAGCTTGCAAGGATAAAAAAAAACCCTGAGAGATCAAAGTATTTTTCATCCAGATCCTCCCATGAAACATGGATAGCATCAAAACAGCAACACATGCACTTTAGGATTATGCAACAGACTTAAAGAAACAAGAAGTTTGAAAGATTGGAGTTTAAAAAGTAACATTGACACACTTATATATGGAACTATTTGTGAAATACGGCATTTCACCAATTGCTGAAGTACTAATGACAAGACTGAAGATTAGAGTATGGCTGGAGAAGTACGCTTTCTTAAGCTCGACAGAAGTACAACTTCTAAATCAATCTAATTCTAAATCTTGTATGTCCTCTTAAACTTATGGAAATGCCAGACAGAAAAAGAGTTTTCTGAAAGCTAAGGGAAAAAGCAACATACAAATACTACTGTAATGCAAAAGAACAAATTCATATAGTCTTGTTCTAGTTTAGACCATTGTTAAAAAAACCCAAACAAAATAACAAACAAAGAAATAAAAAAGGAGATTGGGAGTATGAAGCTGCAAGTTTTTCACCACAGGACTCAGATTCCTGTTGATAACATCAGTGATGTTAATGAAAAAAATTAATGCAAGATTAATTGCTTCTAAGAGTTACTAACTGCATTGTGCCTTCTAGCAGGACTTAAAAAGTCAGTTACATAAAAACCTAAATTCTGAAATAGAACAAAAAAAGCCTTTGAAAGTAGAAATAACATTCTGAACACCAAAAGTGCACATTCAGAAGTATATAGCCAACAGGTAAAAATTACTTTTGCAAAATGCATAACTGATGCACATCCACTCACACAGCAGAAGATACCAGGCCAAGCTACTTTCACATGATTATTCTACCTACATCTCACAAGTATTTCAGTTTGTATTCATTTTGTCTTTAATGCTAGTAAGTCAAAGCATATTCCACTTCTGAAAGGGGCCCTTCTTTTCCTGAGAGGAAAGAAACTGAATCTGAAACTTTCTGCTCTTATGAGATGGGAGCTGCTGCAGTGCCATTCTGGAACCAACCTTACAAGTGAAGCACAAAGTGCCCGAGAAATGCAAATAAGAGATAGGAAACTTCAGCATAGACACTGAAAACTGGCTGTGAAACCAGAAGCATAAATTATCATATGTTAGGCATCTTTCATCTAGAGTATCTAATATGAATTGTGTTTGATGTGAATTTACCCTCTCCAAATAGGATCATATCCATTTTTTAATCTTGCCATTAGTCAGCTTCATATATTCTCCAGTCCTTACTGAAGCCACACAAAACCTCTTTTTTTTTTCAGGTTCATTTTAAAACTCATTAGTTCAGTGGCCTGTTTCCAGCCCTGTAAGTTCTAAATGACATCCAAAATGAACTGTGAAAACTTAGAGAAGGGAAAGGGGTATCCAGGGACCTTTTTAACTGGCTCTGAATCCAAGAAAAGAAAGACAAATAAATAGCGTTCCAGCACTGAATTGAAACTGTAATGTTTTACATGATCAGTAGTTTAAACTGTAGGTATCATAGAAGTCACATGCACTTAGTTATCAGTACCTTTAAAAATATGAATTATTAAATTTGAAATTGATATCAAATCTTTGTCCAGTTACAGTCCTTCCACTCTCTCAAATCTCTAATTTCAATTAATTACTATTTTTTTGCTCTGCTTTTTTTCAGAACTGTTTTGCAGATGTTGGCTATTGTGTGACAAGCTATACTACACAACAAAATGAATCATTTGTTTGGAAGAGGTTTTAGGCAAGTTCATAAAACCTAGAAAATACGCAATTATTTTCTGTGATCAAGGCATCTGTGTCAGAGCAATCCACACATACAAACTAAGAGCAGCCCTGCAGACCTCTACAACCTCTGCTGTCTCCATTACCCAAAAGCAATGCTAGCAACACAACAGAGCAATATCTGTTTCGTTTCAGATTTCTGCTTCAGCGTTAGGCTACACATTCAACAGGTAGTTCCCAGGTTTCTATTTATATTTTTATTAAAAATCAACAATCGTTAATAATTAATTTCATAAGTCATATTCGGATACCACCATCGATGTTACCTTCAGAAGTAAAAACAGCGAGTGACTTCCATTACATACTTGATAAGTCCTCATTCTGTCTCAGTTTATGCTTATCATGAGCTGTCAAACCTAATTTCCTGCCAGAGCTCTGCTTGATGTCAGATATCAAAATATGCCCTTGAAGCTGCCTTTGACTTCTCTGAGACAACACTCCCCCAACCTTCTGGAGGATGCAAGAAAAAGGGTGATAATTGTGGTTTTGCCATCAAACAAAGCTAATCCAGAAACTCACTTGTGAACAGTTTGTTTAAAAAGCAATCCCAAATTATTAAGTGCTAAATAAATAAATAAATCTGCAAACAGCAGAAATTTCTTCTCTTTCTGTCCTTGAACTGCTTGTGGAAAGCAGTTCAACTTGGTAACCAGTAGCTTTGTTCTGATTATAAGTTACCGAATGTGACCATTTTGCATATAAACTCACCTCTGCTGTTAAATTTAAATTTACTTTAAATGGTATATTCCATGAAGCAGACTCAAACATTAGCTATTAATACTGCTGATAAAAGTTATCTTTTAGATTAGCAATCTCTGATATGGTTATTTTCTAGAAAGTGAAAGAATACTTCATAAAAAGTATAATTTCCATTAAGTATTCCAACTCTCTTATAATATTCCAACTAATTCCAGACTCCCTTAAGTATGACCAAGATATACCATTAAAAAAATTCCCAGCAGCACTATCTTATAATAAAGATGTCCAAGGGTAGACATTAATATTACAAACAAAAATACCCTGTATCTATAAAGCACAGCTTCTAGGCCTATAATATGTTTATAAAGCACATATACAGATCTGTCTATGGAAGGCAAGGTCCCAGATCAAAATGGAACACCCACATTTCACACATATATTCCACAAAGCACCATGTCTACTGTTTTCAAAAACCAATGAGCTTTGCCTGTCTTTACAGGTTAGATTTCTCCTGTTCCATCTTCCAGGATACAATTTGTAACTGCTTTGTCTCTGCATTTACTCAAGCTTTGTATGGCAATGAGAATTTTAGTCACTTGAACCCAGTTACAGAAAATGAAAATAGTTCTTAAGTGGCCATTACAGTATGCCGTCATTTTCACTTCATCATCATTTCTCTGTGATATTTTATGTCTTCTCAAATCTGTTTGAGGTATTCTCATGGTCTTCACTATTATCAAATCTGTGGGTTTTTGAAGTAAAAGTAATTTTATGATGGAAAACATTTATAAGACTCTAAGAAAATAGACATTTTAAGTAAAACGAATCACTAAAACAGATTATTTTGTGCTATCTCCCATTAATGGCATCTTTAATGAAGAGTGAGATTAGCTATAGAAGTTAGATTACACTAATTCTAATTAGGATTGGGGATTTCTTTTAATCAAACAATGAACTAGCTTCTACTACCATTGACTTACCAAAAAAAATTGCAAGTAAAAAGCTTTTCAAATTCACAGAATTAATTGAAAGCTGACACCAACTTCATACAGATAGCTAAATAAGTCTTCAGAAAAGTTCTTTGGAATGACTTAAGAGTAGAGGCATAGCTCTCCAAAATTCACTGCTATTCTTAAATTTACAGTTATAAAAAACTTTATATGTTATAGATTTCATCACTCTGGCTCTCCCTGCTCCGTGGACTTACTGGTAACCCAAAAATGGTTTTTGGAGTTTGTGGAATTGTTGTAACCCCAAGGTCATGCTATACTTCATTCTATAGCAGGTCCTAACCACCCCAATATCTGCAAGAAAGAGAGAACAATTGTTTGGAACAGTGGACCAACAATAATGTGAGCACACATCCTTCTGTAACACGCAGCAGGAAACCTCTGTAAGGAGATGGGCTGCAAACAGGTTGTTACAGAAACTTTGTTCTATCCCTAAGACTCAAGCTTTCTTTTTATTGCACGTACATGAAAATGAAGTAACTTTTTTTGTAGTCATCAAAGTCATCAGAGAATTACTGTTTAAACGAGGGGGGAATTGAGTTTTTCTTGGGATAAAGCCACTCCTGATCCTAAGGTTCCTCTAAGTGTAGGGTTGATCCCTCAAGACATAGTAGAACAGCCACTGATTAAAAAAAGAAAAGAAAGTGCAAAAAGAAGGAAAGAACTAGGAATTAATGAATTTATATGAGTATCTGTTTTGATTCTCCTGACTGGAACAAAGGAGGCATCATAAGAAACCACATTAACAGAGGACCTCTTTGTAACATATTGCAGCTATGAAACTGGCCAAATACACAGTATGCACTATAACAGATTTGACAGCACAGAGTAGACTTGAAACTTCCAGTGAAGCTATACCAATTCATATTGGCTGAGAATCTACCCCATTTTTATAAGAAGTCCAATGAATCACTTCTCGAACAGTGCAGATGTATCTCTGTAGAATTTCAAGCCAGACTTTGGGTATAGAAAATCAGTTGCATCTCATAGTGACATTATTTCCAGATGTCTGAAAGAGATCAGAAGAAAATTAACATGTGGTGAGGGACCAAAAATACTGAGTATTCTTAAGTACACAGCAAGAAATTCATTAAGTTTAAGAAAAAGAAACTTTTCCTAGGAAAGATACAGTAACTAAATACACAAAATTTTCAAGAGAATATTTCTAGCATCAAGTTGTCCTACATCTTCCCCGACCTGAGAAGCAAGTAGTCTCCTCTATCACAGATTAGGTTAGAGAATGGTATTACAAATGGACCAAAACCCTAACAAAGAATCAGCATTCTCTAGTTTAAAAAGAGTCTGTAGCAAATAATCAAATTATCATTAAAAAAGTCACCAATACTTTACTCAGTAATCTGAACAGAGATAAATTCTTAAAAATGGCTATCTCCTTTCCAAAAGCAAATATTTAGCATGGCAGTGTAACATTTCTCCCCATTTTCAAGACAGCTCTTGCTACTGTAATCCTGATTCTCACAGTTTCAGTTCTAAGTCACAAAAATGCACTAGTTCTATGCTGCAGTTGCCAGTCATGTAAATCACATCTCATTAGGTCTTAAATTATATCCTAGTCTTGTTTACGTTACAAGCCCTGGGCTCCTGAACAAAGTTATTTTCATTTTGAAGAAACTGATATAGCTGTCAATGAAGAGAATTTTGACATCTATCCTGAAGGATCTGGAATATGTCCTTATTTGTACAGTGCCACTGACATTTTATAATACAAAAGAAACATGTACCTATATAAGATTATTTCCTGAAACATATGGAATGAAACTCGAATACAACAGGACAAGGACAGAAAGAAGACCTTCTACTTCAATGAGAGGAAATTACAGGCAAACCCAAGACAACCACCACCTGACCCAAATAAACAGGCAACAAAATAGAGAGAATTTTGTGTTCCTCCATTGCACTGCCAGGATCACATTCAGGTAGTTGATCATCCTGCTGGCCTTCAAAAATGTTTTGAAATTAAACAGGAAAAAAATCAGAAGTCTAATTATAAGGTAACAAGTAAAATTTTCCTGGAATTCAATTATGGATAGACCTAAAGTACTAAAAGATAGGCTAAGGCAAGTTTTCCTACAGAATAGAATCTTATGAAATTAATAATTAAGGACTTTGGTTCTTCTGTGCCTGCATTGTGCCAATAAGAATTGGTTCCATGTACTCACTCAAGGGGGTCATATGCTGACAAGAGATAAAAGCTTCATAAATACCAGTTGTAAAGCTTCCTGATTGTCTAGTTTGATCTAAAATGGCTGAAAAGTGCAGGAAAACCATGTTGGACATGAACTTGGAAAGTCTATGGATGAGATTAAAGAGAACTCTTTTACTGAGTCGGACTAATCAAGAGTCAGAGAATACCACATGCAGCTTCTACGTTGTGGATAGTTTCACTGTGAATTACCTAAACAAAATACAAGCAAGTTTTGTCCTTTTATTAGTCTTATTTTTAGGTGATGCTGAGCTTTTTTATCACTTTTTTTTTTTTTTCGGAGAGGGTTTAAGAAGTTCTCTTAGGTTCTCCCAATATGAGTTTTAAGCAAATAACCAGCTGATACATTTTAGGATGTGACCTAATTTAGGATCCCTTGTGAATCATTAATTAATTCATCATGTTGATTTATTCCATCCATTGCTTGCTTTGTCTGTTCCCATTACATCCTAAGAAAATCATAAATTCTTTTAATTATTAAAGACTAAAGAAGACTTATGAAATCTTTAATTTATTAAACTATTTTTCATAGATTACAAATGCATCATACACAAGTGACTTCCCCGTATTAGTTACAATAGTAAGATAATTCATGCCCCCGGTGTTGTAGCATAATCCACTCAAAGACCAACTGGACATATTACTAATCAACACCACTGCTCATGAGTTGTTAATTTCAGCTTGTTTCTCTGACTACAGTTGAGAAAAGCAAGTTTATTAAAGGGACCTGTGATGATTTAAACAAGGTTCAGAACACTGCAGAACAAAATACCTATATCTGACTGTCCACTAACCATGATACATTACTAACACTTCAAGGAAACAACTTTATAAGCAAGCTATATTTTAAAAACAGCTAGCATCTGTTGCTTATGTTTCAAAACTCAGCATGTTCCAAATGCCATTCATTTGGACAGCAAGTGCAGTTGGAAGGGTGTCTTAATGGAACTGTAAGTGGGTCTAATATTTTTCCAAGCTGGTTGGGAAAGAGTCCCATAAATCAAGAACTTAATTCTTCTGTTATGTTAGCTGCTTCCCTAACAGCCACAGAAAAAGTAGAAAAACCACCAGCCTGTAATTATGGATACTATTCTGTCTGCATGACAGAGAGATGCTATGGATAGTATTATATGTACATTAAGAGGTAAAAAAAACCCATATTAATTATGTGAATTAATTAAAATTCTCATTTTATGCTTTCCTTCAAACTGTTCAGTGTGCCTCAACACCTTTTCTCCTCTGCCAGATATGTAATTCTTGCTGTTGTTGAGAAAAGTTTCATTTGGAAAATGAGTGAATTTTAAAGACTCAGAATCAGAAAGGAAAATGAAAGAAAAATCTGTTTCCTGTTTTTAAATTTCATCCTTTGTGTCACTTGTTTTTTTTCCCTTGTGGCTTAACTTGATGATTTTGCAAAGACCATGCTTAACAGCAATAGTTGCAATGTAGAGAGCATGAGAGAAACAGAAACCAAACAGATCTGATACACCTTGCATAATCCCAGGACACTGAGGTTTCTCAAAACTGCACAGACGTTGTAAAATACCTCAACATACATACTTGCAAAAAGTGGAGACATTAAATTTAGAAACTGCTGTGTACAAAGGACAGTGAGAAAATTTAAGGAGTTAAATATGCTATGATATTCGAGTACTGTAAAGGCCTTGGAGAATGCCTCCATTAAAGAGCCTTGATAAGCTAACAAGTTTGGCCTTGAATTTACTGAGGTTACATTTGTCCCCTGTGCTCCCCTAAGTGGTAGTATCTGCACTAAATTAACACAGTTCAATATTTTTTTCTGCATGTCTCTATGCAAATATGCAATACAAAAAAGACATAAACTGACATTTTTCAATTTATGAGAGTTCAAATCCCAAGATTCATGACATTCAACCTCAATATAGTAGTTAGATATAGTATACAACTACCATATTTCATTAAATGTTGGTTACCTCTGGCTACTCAATTTGGCTTTCCTCAGCTGCTTCAAATTTGGATTCAGAAATATATTAGGGGAGCCATAGCAGACCAAAATTTGAGGTACCGCTATAAACAGAAAACTCAGATTAGCATGAAATTAGGTAGATTTTCTAGCAAACTGCTTAGGGTTTTCAGAAGAAATTGTGCAATTAGCTAATCAGTTTATTTTAATACAAGACAAAGTTCATACAAGTGAGTTAAGCCTGGTCCATCTATAAAGATCTTGTTCTAATTTCTGAAGTTCTCACTATAAAACTTTTTTTTTTTAAAGCCTTTTTTTTTTTGCTTTTTCTTCCTGCACTTTTCATGTCAATAAGGGCCGAAAGATTATGAAACATTTGTGGACTTCAAATGTTAAATGTATAGTGGATTTAACTAAAGTGTGCTAGATAATATTTTCAATTTTTGATTATTTACAGTCGATTAAGGATGAAGGGAAAATAAAGTATTTTAAAGAAGTGAGCACAGCTCACTGAGCAGGTAACTCAAATAATAAGATTTATAAAATACTCCCTGGAAATGCTAGGGTGGGGGTAGAGAGTGATAGGATTTGGGGTTTGGGTTTTGTTGTGGGCCTGGTTTTTGTGTTTTCATCTTTCTTTCCTGAAATAACAAACACAAACTCTTCCCTCTTGTATATATATATGACATTTCTCCTTCCTCTTACACATCTATTTCTGCTGCAAGACCACAGGATCTAGTGCAGGCTTAAACAATTAAGTATCAGCAGAGCTGAAACAGATTGAGCAGCAATATGCCACAGACAAAACAGTCCTTGCTCACTGTTACTGACAGTTGGAGTCAATGAGAAAGACATAAGAGACACAAAGGATACTCTCTTTCATGTTTCAGCTTTCCACACCAAAATACAACTTAAACATCAATGAAAGACAGTCTATGAGGCCTTCTGAAGAGCAGCTCAAAGTCTGCCCTTGGCCATTTAAAATTAGAGACAAAAAACCTAAAAGAACACTTGCAATTTCATTCTAGTATTTCTTTAAAACAAAACTGATTATTCCATTCAGTTTTATACTTCATTGCTTGCCAGATGATGGGTTGGAAGGAACGCAAAGTCATAAAGATATCCAGTGTGGCTTCCAGAATTCCAAACTCTCAACGGTGTTCAGTAATTTTAAAGGCTGTGCATTTGTTGTACAATTTTATTCCCAATATTAATAAAATTAATCTCTGGCTCAAAAATACATTTGGATTACATAGAATCATAGAACGGTTAGAGTTGGAAGGAACCATAAAGATCATCAAGTTCCAACCCCCCTACCATGGGCAGGGACACCTCTCACTAGACCAGGTTGCTCAAAGTCTCATCCAGCCTGGCCTTGAACATTTCCACAGATGAAGCATCCAAAGATTCTCTGGGCAACCTGTTCCAGTGCCTCACCACCCTCACAGGAAAGAATTTCTTCCTAATATCTAATCTAAATCTCCCCTCTTCCAGTTTAAAACCATTACCCTTCACTACACTTCCTGACAAAGACTCCCTTCTCCTGCTCTCCTGTAGGCTCCCTTCAGATACTGGAAGGCTGCTAGAAGGTCTCCCCGGAGCCTTCTCTTCTCCAGGCTGAACAGCCCCAGCTTTCTCAGCCTATCCTCATAGGAGAGGTGCTCCAACCCTCTAGTCATCTTCGTGGCCCTCTGCTGGACCCGTTCTAACAGTTCTATGTCCTTTCTGTGTTGAGGACTCCAGAGCTGGACACAGTACTCCAGGTGGGGTAACCCGGAGTACTCTATAATTTTAAGTAACCTCTGTAATTCTAAAGTAACAAGTATTGCTTAGCGTTGGCATGTTTATCTATTCTCCCACTTTTGTGTCAGCTGCTAACAACAAATAAGTTTGGTTTTGTTATTTTTTTCAAAGCATACAGAACCAGACGGATTGTTTATGCACAGCCAGCTTTGGGTTTGGTTTCAGATAGTTCTTGGCCATCTCATGGATTTCTGGTGATATTATACAAAAGATGCTTACGTGACTCACAGGAAATCCAGTTTTCTAGATTTTTGATTTGTCTCCATGTTCGCTTTGGAGTAAATCTGATGATTTGCAATGCTACAGATGTGCTTTTTATTGTCATACAATGACACTCATTCCAATAACTTCAAAATTATACCCTTGTTTCTTTGGGAAAAAGAATAATGTTCCCTAGCCTTATTCAGTTATTGTTTAAATTAGAGCTAAAGTAAATCTTTGTAGCAGGTAAAAGTAGCTCTGTATTTATATTTTATTATGTATATTAAAAATGAAAATATCATGATCTGTTCCAAGATTTTATCTGGAACATCTTCAACATTCTGTTCATTGGTGGAATTAGTCCTAAAGCTTTCCAATGACTTTTAGTTTGTTTTTCCTCTGTGTGCCATGTTGGCATACTGCCATCCTTTTCAGTGTGGTTTTACTCAGCTTTGCTTTTTCTAGCAAAATGGAGACATGAATGGAAAAAAGCAAACAAACCATTTTTATCCAAAGCTGCATTTTGAAGCACCCGAAAGAAGTAAAAAAAAATAAAAATAAATAAATCATATCCCTAAGCATAAATCATAGATTCATAGAATGGTTAGAGTTGGAAAGGACCTTGAAGATCATCATGTTCCAACCCCTCTGCCATGGGCAGGGACACCTCCCACTAACCAGGTTGCTCAAAGCCCTATCAAGCCTGGCCTTAAATACTTCCAGGGATGGGGCATCCACAACCTCCCTGGGCAGCCTGTTCCAGCGCCTCACCACCCTCACAGTAACCATAGTAATATATACTCGTAGATCTTAGCTTCATTGGCTCCCAAACCATTCTGTAAGTAGTTACAGGCAGCTACTCCAATCACCCTTGGTCTTTTCTCTCACAGACTGAGAAGTCAACCTGCCCCAGAAACCACATGCCCAGGTGTGACATCTATACAGTCCTCCACAAGGTCCACTCCAATTTTTTAACATTTCCCTTGAACTGAGCCTGGGGCCCCCACCAGCACTCAGTGAAGGAGTCCAATAAGTTTCCTTGGTCTTATTTTTGTTTTATCATTGTTCTGTATATATTTTCTTTGCTACTTGCGATACAAGTTATACTAAAGCCAAGCAAGTACAGAACTTCTTCACAAGAAGATCTTTTAGTCACAAATATTTGTAGCAATTTTGCTGTGACAAAGTAGTAAAATTACAATCCCGGTGGTGAATGTTTTCCAGTTCAGCTATAGTCTGGCAGCAGCATAGGGACAAAAAGATAAGTTCGAAGTGAGAATACCTCAATATGTACATCTATAGAATAAACAAAAAGTAATTAAAAGCCATATTTTCTTCATATTTGCACGATATTACATAGTATGACATTATCTGATTAACCTGGAAAAGCTGCATATGTAAGTGTAAAAACGAGAAGGCAATACAAATATAAAACTGAATATATATGCTGAATATACTTAAGCTCTTTGTACTTGTAGACATCTCACGTTGAATTTGACTAATCCAAGCTTCCACGGATATGATTAGCCATAGGCTGAAAAAAGCCCGAGACCGATTACACTTCTGAATAAGTTCTAATAACTTAAAGTCTTTTAAGATTCCTCCTGTCATATTCCAAACTGTAAAAGCAAACTAAATAAATATAGTACATTTTCCATAAGATATTCGAAAATAAATGCTATTTTCTTCTACAATTGTTTTGCTTTATAAAAAAAGAAATCACAGTAAGCTATGATTTTGTGTACAGCTATAAACATAGCTGTTGAGCTCTTACATGTCATAAAAAACAAAATGTATCCAGAAAGATCCTGGAGCTCCATTGTTCTATGTAAAACTCAAGGAATATATTTACAAGTAAACTATGTTGAAATCAAGTAAATCTCAAAGCAGTCTTTTTGCTTTACTACTACTCTTAAAATGCTTCCCTGATTTATTTATTTCCTTTTTTAAGAGGGATCCATAATGAGACAAATTAGCAGACAGCAACAACAGGTGATTACAAGTTTTATCTATTGCATTTTATATATAGAGACAGATATAAAAATGTATCTGTTATTCTTTGCATCTTTCTCAAAATGAAACACCAGGTGACTTTTTGATGATATATCATCATTGTAATACTTTTCAATTAGAATTCAGAGAGTGATGCTGAAAAGAGTAAAGCGCTTATATTGAACCGCTTCCATGGTAAGGATCATACCAGGGTGAGGACAAAGGTGTTTGTAGATGGGTAGATTGCCCTTATTTTAGGGTTGTCTCCAGCACTGCTTTTATTTTGCAAAACAGCTCTCACATGTCAGTAACTTCTATGCCTCCTATATACACTGTTAAGTTCATGCATAGATTTGGGGACTGTTTCTTTCACAGGAGCTATGTAGTTCCTTCCTAGATGTGGAAATATTTGCTCACATACTTTTCCCTCACAGGGATAATTTTGAAGAGTCTGGTACCTGGAGGCTGAGCAGGTCATTGATACAATACATTAATTTTCACATGTTAGTTTTTGTTGAGATTCTGCATTTATTTGTAAACTCTTCTAGATCAAATGAATGTTGGAAAATATCTTAAAAGCTTCTTGAAACCTAGATTCCTCGGGGACTCAGTGCAGGCTGAAATCATGTTATTAACAAATATTTTGATTGTGCCCTTTTTTCCTTCAGTTTTTCAAAATCAAAGCAATGTTGTAATTTTATTGGCAGTTGAGAAGTGTTTGGGTCCTTTTTTTTTTTTTAAGTATTCTTAGGAGATCATTACTTATATTCAATTACTAATCTAATTTTTTTTCATAAGTGAGACGAAGTCACACTTTTGCAAAATTTACGCAACAATTCTGAGTGCTTAGTAATGCCATTTACTTTTCAAGTAAAATGCCATCAATCTCAAGTGCAATTGTGGAACAAAAAATCTCACTATTTTACAGCATCTGAGAAAAAGAGAATTATTCTACACAGTTTCTTCAAAATACCTGAAACTGCTACAAAAATACAAACATAATTATGGAAAAAGCAAGATTTGCAGGTGTAGAGCTGAGTTTTTCACTCATGAAAACTATCGTCCTTTATTATAAAACCAACTTCCTACTCTCTTCAATTAATACTTCCCAATTTGAGCATTCAGTTCCATGCCCACATTCCCCAATTTAGAGTCCTGACTTTTTACTCTCTCCTTGGAAAGCAGCTGCTACATCTCCTTGATCATTTTAATTGATTTCCTCCATATATTTTTCTAATTATTTTATAAATTCTTGAGATGTAGTAAACTAAACTGCACACAGTGTTATAAACTTGTGAGTGTCAAGTTATCATACAGTGGTAAAGCAATGCTTTTTAGGCTTGAAGAGTCATATGCCATGTTTTAGGGAAATACACAATGGAGTATTCCAGAAAGGAAAGGGAGCAAATAGATTTTTATTCATTAAAATTAACCCACTCTTACGAAAGGGCATCAAGTACATGGTTGATAATTGCTACATCACAAGTACTGTGCAAAATAAAAAATTCATGGAATGGTTTGTGTTAGAATGGACCTTAAAGAACATCTTGTTTCAACCCCCTGCCATGAGAAGGGTCATCTTCCACCAGATAAGCTTGCTTAAAGCCCCATCCAGCCTGGTCTTGAAAGCTTCAGGGGTGGGTCATCCATAATCTCTCTGGGCAACCTGTTCCAGTGCTTCACCACCCCCATAGTGAGCAATTTCTTCCTTCTCTCTGATTTAAATCTACCTTCTTTCAGACATTAGAACATGAATACTCCAAAACAGAAGGCAGGATAAAGCAGCTGAATTGCCAGTCAAAATCATAGTTGCTCTGAAAGTCAGGATATAGGATGAACTAACATAGTGACAGCCTCAGGCAGAAACTATTATAAGATGTTTGGAAGCTGAACGATGCCTTTTAGAGAACTCAGGTAAAACTAGAGTCACCTCTGTCTTCTGCCTTCTCATAGACACAAGAAACGAAAGAAACCTTACCAAAATCTGTCAAGAATTCTTTTTCATCTGTTAGGACTGCAGCAGATCTCATACGAGTGCTTCCTCCAGACAGCACCTACAAATTCTCACATCTAGCTACTTCAAACCTGTTGATCCCATGCAACTTCAAATACTACATTAACCTTCCTTCACTTTCAACAGGGAGCACATCTCCAGAAGACAGACAAACAATTTAAGGACACCAGAGATGTCATGCAACTAATTTACAAAGTGCAGAAGTACGATCATGCAATTTGTCCTCAACATATTAAAAAGAGGAGCAGGATACACGAAATGTTCAGGGTTGGCTTTTACTACATAGCTCTGCAAATTACACATGTTCCTTTAAAGACTGTGCTCATAAATTTTGTGACCATAATAGAGGTAAACCTTTCCATAAAGAAATCAAAGTTATTTAGGTAATGTTTAATTTCAAATTAGAAAAATCTAATTAAACAACTCTGTGTCTGACTCAATACCAATCTCTAAATATAAGGATTCTTTTGGTAAACAAAAGATAAGACATCAATATATCCAAAATTTGGGCACTCTCCAGAAGACTACTGTGTGGAGAAAATAGGGTCATATTTTTCAAACTGAAAATCTGGGGGAGAGTGTGTATGGTGGGGCTTTTAAACTTACTCTGCTTCTTGTGTGTCCTTCCACAGCTAACAGCAATGGATACAGCTTCACATAACACACATGCAGCCATAATCTGAGTCTGTTAGCATACAAAACTCCAACTAAACCCAAGGAGAATGGAAAAGGTTCTGCATCTCTAAGGTTTTTAGCCTTCTGCCTCATTATGGGAGCATGTTATTGAGTATTTGAAGAGCAAACTGCAATTTAACAAGTAATTTTACAATATAATAATGTAACACCGGTGCTGTATCATAATGAAAAATCTCTAGTCATTTTGCTGCTCCAAACAATTCAAAGATCTAAAGCAGCATTTCCTTTGTCTGGATGTCACTGGTGTCAAGGTCAAAACTCCTTTTACTTTGTAGGCTCAACATGAATAAAATAAGGAGAGAGATATCACTTCATATTTTTTGCTTTATTATTAGGAATTTAAAGTTTGAGAAGATACTGCAAAAATTTCTATATGAAATCCACATATATTTCAGTAGTTTTTAGCTGTACATTGTGTAAACAGTTTATTGGTAGAATAAGGTTAGACCGTTTGATGTGCCTTGTTATAAAAGTATTCTTGTAAATAGCAGAAATATTGCTCTTCATCTCTCTTCAGACTTACTAATTTGTGTACAGGCACAAGTTTCTGTATGACTGCAGAAATGCATTTGAAGAGCAGAAAAGCAGCTCAGGCTACACCAATCAGAAGTAATTAGCATAGCAGCTAATTCAGGTCCCAACCTGAATATTTAAACAGGCAATTTTAATAATTAGTGTATGTCCTGACTTTTGCTGAAATAATGCTCATATGCATAAGCAGGTACAAGATTCCTCAGCTACATCAATATTGCACTGACTTGTTCTTATCAATATGAACTGAAATCTGCAGTGGCAGAGAACCTCCTACTTGTCTTGATTTCTATTCAAACTGAAGTATCAGCACCTCCAAAAATGTATACAACCCTTCCCTTTTTCCCAGCAGATGTCATTAGATCTACAGTTTACAAGAATAAAAGCATATAGCTTTATTTCTTCTTTCAGTCTACCTTGAATGCAATATAAAAGACAAGCAGATTGAGACTATTTTGCAGAATCGCTTTAAATGAGTTATATTCTTTTGCTAAGCAAATATTTATGAAATTGAAGACTTGAAGTTTGTGGCCAACTCTACAGAGCTGGTAACTCAAACAAGTTCAGCTACTCTTCAGCAACAAAAATAAAATATAAAATATTTTTTCATCATAGGAACTTTACATTTCATAGTTAATGCTTTGTCTAGCACAGCAATTCATTTTTCTGATTAAAAAAATTCTTATTGGTCTGACAAAAGTTAAATAAAATACAGGATTAAGTATCTAAAATATGAGTTCCTAAGACCTTAATTTGTATTAATGCCCCCTTCTTAAAGTTTTTGACAGAATCCCATTCATAATGAAATGTTCAGAGGTAATTATTTCTCTTTCTTCTGTGTGAATTATGAGAATTATTTATATACTCAATCTTAATATCATAGCTTCATTGCCTAATAGAAAAAATCCACAGGATATGAATCATTCTGAGAAATTAAAATCTTTTCTTCTGTTTTAAATAAAAAAAAAAAGAAAGATGAAAAGATTTCTAATGACATAAAATCCACACTGCTGCAGGCTCTGCTTGCAAATCAGAGCTCTTGCTATGTAACTCAAAGCTACTGGTTCATACTTCTAGTCTCCTTGCCTGTAAAGCTATAAGCTGCAGTACTATGATGATTAGTTGATGAAATAGTGGAGTGATAATGAGGCTACTTAAGAAATGAAAGTTAAATTATTAATTAAAAAGGTAAAGAATAAGAAATGAAAGTAGCAGGTTACATGACCCCTTCTGTAAAAGTATGGTCAAAAGATATAAACCTAGTAGCAGTTTAGTACCTAGCTTTCAGCCTGAAGTCATGTAGTAATGAAACTCCTGACATTACAAATACATTCATTTGACAGTTGTTCTCACTCATAAAATAATGGGCTATGCACAAAGCTTATTACAAATTGCAGATAAGCTGTAACAGCCATAAAAACTTCTATTGACATTTATTGCCAACAAGTAGCTTGAGGATGTTGATACATATTGATAACAGTCTGCTCTGTGACATTTTGAAAGTTTACTCCTAATTCATTTGTGGAATATGCAAAGATATTTTTTCTACCATACCTTCAACTCATTAAGTCATTGCAATATCCACCTGTATTTTTAATGGATTTTTTTTACCAATTCCATATGTATTCTTCCCTGTGTTGTAATGCTTATCTCCCCAAATACAGTTTTTTTCTAGCAAGAAAAAAAGGTAACCTTTCATAAACATTCAAGTTAATTATAACTGCAACAAGAATTTGTTGACAGACAGTTTATATCAACAGCAATAAATATTAGCAGTACTATATGAAATCCCTTGAGAAATGTGAGGATTGTACATTTGCTGTGTATATATACACACAGACATATGCCAGATAACTTCACATAGAAGAAATTCTACCTGCACTGCCCCCAGTTTCATTTATTATGGAGGCACCACAGAAAGGCGGTGTTCTATACAAGTGGCTTTACTAAAGACCTGAAGCAAGCTGTACTTTTGCTATTGTCTTCCTTAGCACAGAAGGACTCAATGTTAATCTCCCAGCATACACAGGGGTACTTTAGCCATGCTGAAGTTAGACATAGCAAACCATTCTTTTCAACCAGAGTTGGTAACTTTTCTTTTTTCTTTTTTTTTTTTTTAACATTTATAACACTGAAGTGTTATATTTTTAATTACTGTAGCTGAGACGCAACTGTACTCCACCTTGCCCCACTCTGTCTGCCCATAACATTCTCATTTAAGAAGTTTGTTTTACTGAATCTGTGAACAATTAAAAGATCCAGATGCTGAGCTTCTGTTCTTTGTGCCTTGTAAAATTTTGGGTACTAATCTCATTTTGATATCTCTGCAGAAAACACAGAAAAAGATGGCCTGTTTACCACGGAGATTATCTTGTGCTAATATCAACTCGTTGACATTTGTGACTTTCTTTTTTTTTTTTTTTTTTTTTTAATCATGACAAGTTCTGAATAAACCAGAACAATGTATTCTGGCTAGAAATGGCTTTATTGCTTCTGAACTTTTAACAAGTGGACTGAACAAGAGCATGGGTTTTTAAAATAGCATTAACAATATCGAGAGCAAGATTTTATCTGTCACACATGAAAATACTACATTTACATGGGTTTCATTGTACTAATCCAGTCATGGGTTTATTATCTACAATTCCTTTAGGAAATGTCACAAATCCACAGGACATACTTGAGCTTTAAATTCTGCATTTGTATCTTTAACAGATAAAGGACATAAACCTCTTTTATGCAGACAATTCTCAAATAACCATACATCTGTAAAAGCCTAAAATTAAATTATTCTGGTCATCATATTGTATAAATTTTGACCAACATTTTTTATTTCAAAGGGGGGGAGGGAGGGTGTTAGGCGTAGAGGCAGAAAATACCTGGTCTCAGAAAAGCCACTGGAGTTCCACACTTCTTCGTTTCAGAAAGCCACAATGCATGCTTAGAATAAGTAATCTGTTTATTTTTAAACACAAATACAATGCCCTCAAAATGCATCTTTTCAGCAGCAAGTGCAGAAATAGAGCTCTATAAGATATAGACAGCAGCCATGTAATACTGGCATGTAACAAAATCTGACAGAGACAAGTTTGGTCCCATAAGGCTAGAAAGGCAAAGTAGTACCCACACCCTAGCTTTTCCCAAAAATCAGTTATGTACCACAGATCAAACTTGACCAACTACGTTTATAGAACGTGCTTTCTTGCAATAAATTTATTAGCAACACTAGAAGAAACACCCTCTCGAGTAAAGGACAGCTGAAAGCCAAATACTAATTAGATTCAAATAGAAGATATCCTTTCTGTGCATGTCACTCATCTCCATCAAATATGCATTAATTAGGACCTTTTAGTACTTGGCTCCACTGGAAGCCATCAAAAGCATTTGTTACTTACAGTCCAAAACCCAGTAAAACAGAGCACAGGTATAAAGAAACAGAAAGGAAAACAGAGCTGCCCCAAATGAATCAGCCCTAAATAAAGAAAACTATGTTGCAATTTAGAGTAAGCTGAGAAAAAAAAAGCATTGCTTTGAACTCTACATCTCCGGTGCTAATAGCTATAATATTTCTTAGGAAATATAAATAGGCCAGATTAAAATAACACAGAAAGTTAAATATATATAAGAATTATGTATTTGGTTTACTTTTTATTTTAATCTTGTCATAGAAATTCTAAAACTGAGTTTTGCCCAGCAATGTCTTTCCTTTGTGATAAAACCAGCCTGGATTTGGAGACTAGAACACGTTCAACATCAACAAAAAATCCATGATGTGTTGTTCCAATAGGAAATGCAGAACAAAAGAAAGCGAGAAATACAAGTTACTGTGATGGAAGTAAACATTTCTTACAGCAAATTGCTAGGATTTTCAAAGCCGCAGTTTGCAGGCTGTGGAAGGACATTGTCATGTTCTTTCAGACACAAGTGTTGGAAAAAAGGCCCTTCTTCCAGATTAAAGAAATGCTTTGTTTGAGAGGCAGGGGAGTTATACCCACACCTCCCCACAACCTAATGCTGCTCTGGGGAAATTGCTTACTCTTAATGGAATTGTACAATCACAGCTAGTGTTGTTCTTGTTCCTTGATTAGCTACTTTCTCTTCTTCCAAATGCAGTAAAGGGAACACTGAGACTTAAGTCAGAAAAAGATATTTACAAGCAAGAAGATGCAATTCTAAACAAAGAATTATTTTTAGGAAAATTTCCCTTTTAGTTCAGAATTTCCTTTCAAAATATTATATATTTTTAAATCTTCTCCCTCTTCTGTCAATTATTGATTCAATTTTATTTACACAATTTATAAATCTGGTACAAATATCACTGTGGCTATTTGATTTTTATGAGGAGAAGCTATCCCCAAAATCCCCAGTTTAGCAAAGTATTCTTGAGGTCTGACTAAATCTGTTAAAAAACTCAAGTATTCTGGATTAGTTGTACTTACTAGAATATATACCTTGAATCAGGAGTAACTAACTGTTACATACTCTCTGTAAATCACATAATATCTAAAATATAATTATTTTTTTTTAATGTATATCTGCAATGAATTTTAGGTGGGTTGAACTCAAACATGACTTCTTTGTTTTAAATTAACACAAAGCTCATTACACTTCTATATCAATACCAGTTTTACTTCCGAGACAGAAAATTTGGGGGGGACACCTTTAATCTTCCTACATTCCTCATTGCTTATTTGCCCCATGGGAGCTAGCTGAAGGTATCATAAGAGATGAACTTAGAGCCTGCTGCTGGAGCTCACCAGCTGCATGGCCCAGTCATTATCAGGTGCAGTTTCCTGTTTTGCAGCTGGGCTCTCAGCTCTGCCTGATGAAATTCAATTCCACCAGCTGGATCTAGAGTAGCCGAGTTTAATTACCATTGATTTAAACCAGTGGCTAGGTTTTAATTCCATAATCAAGGTACCAAAAACATTGGAAAGAGAGAAAGGCCTGAGAAAGGTAACTCTGACAGCCATAATTTTAATGAAAATGTCACCCACCCTAGGAGATTTTGATCTTTCTCTTCACCTGGCTCCCAAACATTTGAACTCCACTAACTTAGTACTGACACACATTAAATGAAAGATAACCTGAAGTGGACCATATACCTATGCCTCCCACTTCTTTGTCCAAATATATTTCTCACTCAAGAATAAATCAATGCTGTGTTTTTCACTAAATGATACTCAAGATTATGTAAAAGCACACTGAAAATGTTTCCATCATATTTTGCATAATTTTTTTTCACACTACAGTTTTTGAAATATGGAGTGAGGAGATAAAGTTTACATTATTTCAATGAAAGTCTGTTTCAAGCTAATAAGTTAAATAAAACTACTTGCTAATTTGAAATGTCACACTTAGATACTGCAGGCATTTCATGGCCCTTAGATCAGAGAAAAAGTACTGTCAAATACTTTCTTAATCTTAAAGATTATTGTATTTTTTAAGTAAAAGCCTTACAGAGTAAACTTCCTTATTGTATAGTTAGTGACACCTTGAAATTATTATCTTGTTTCAAATAACTCCACACATTTATATTTTATCAGGGGTAGGCTTTGAAGGTTACTGGTGTCACTTGGGGGGAAAAAAAAAAAAACAACCAGCCTTTTTTCTACAAGCCAAATAGGAGCTTATGCAGTATCTTATACAATACCAATTGTTTCAGTTGGATGTTTGGAAGGACTAGACGTAGTTCATTCTTTGCTCCAGCATGCTCTTGGGATGCTTCTACACAGTTCGCCAAAGCCATATAAAATTGTTTGCGGCAATTTTATAGTATTTACTAGTGCAGTAAGGAGTAAGCTCAACCACCTAAGTGATTTTATTTATGAGTACAGAAATAGTTTAAAGTGAGACATTCATGCTAACTCTTGGCTTTTAGAATTGTCCATTTCAGAAAGTTTTCAGCCTAAGGTCATTCGAAAAAAGCGCCCCACAGACTACAATCCCCACCCCATAACAGATAAAATAAGATGGGACAAAAGTGCCAATATTTGCAAATAGACACAGAGTCCTGGCAGTTACACTGCCTTGCTGTCAGGCCTCATAAATTAAGCAGTGCTATGTGTGGCAAGTATCTGGATGGTAGTCCTCTAAGGAACAGAGTTTTTATAGACAGTAGTAATGGAAATTAAGTAGTTCTTCTCTTTTCACTGACTCACTACTGAATCAATGCCCCAGCACTGCTAATAAGGCAACTGGAGGACACTAAACTGATCATCAGGAACTAAAACAGAAGTGCTAGGGTCTAACTATGTAAGATAATTAAGTACACTTCAGTTTGGTTTTTGCTTGTCTTTTCTTTAAAATAGAGTCATTACAATCTAACTAAAAAGCACTACATAAATGTAGAATTTGGTAACTGCTTGTTGACCATCTGAATCCTTGTGCTGCTTCCAGTGGCCAACTGCCACCCACCCACCATGCAAATATAGGATTGGGGTACCCTGTAGTTCTTTCTCTCAAGACCATTTTATCATGCATTCCATATATTCTACAAATTAAGAGTCCAAAGCAGTTGGCTCATACACTCGACATGCAGTTAGGAATTATGTCTCAGAAATTAAAATAATTAAAACTGGAAAAGCTTGTCCTTATCTTAGTTGAATAACAAATCATTGAAAATACTGAATTCCTCATTTGCCTAGCTTTCACTTTTGATCTATATCATGAAATAATGAAGCAATAAAACCTTCTGTAATTTAAACATTAAGTTGATTGTGGAAGGTGCATTGGCTGCTGTCAACGCAGAAGGCTTGGACACCACACAACGATCAATGTGATCAGGTAGATGCCAATTTATTGCAAGATTCTGATTTAGAATCAGACCTTAAAACAAATTTAAAAAAAAAAAAAAAAGAAAACCACAAGATAGTCATGAACATTAATGTAATCTTCCAAATTATTTTTGTTTTCAGTTGACAGCTAAAGATCTGGTAAGAACATTCCTGGGCAATTACCAGTGCACTACTGTGTTTGGGTATTTTTTAGTTTTGGGGGTTCTTAAAGTAAATTCAAAATCCACAAATTGCACTAGCCCTGTATAATTTTTTAAGCTACTTTGTTAATATATTTCAAGCTCTCTATTTGTAATCAGGTGAATTTAAAATAAACACAAAGTCAGCAGAAGTAGTAAAAGAGCACTGCTACTTATAAAATGTAGTGGTGAACCTCACTTTGTAAAGGTTTAGTCTTATTTTTATTCTGTGCAGAATATACAAAAGGTCAAAATAAATTGCCTAGAGGCATACCAGTAGCACAAACTGTATGCCTCCTGTTGCCTAGACATGACAGTGGTTTCTAAGATAGTCTTCTTAAGAACTGAACACTGGTTCTGACTTTAACAAACCACACAATGGGATTATTGTCCCACCAATCAGACAGTAAAACTGAATTACAACTTTTCCCTCTACATTATACAGCTCTTTAATGGTGGTGGTCATGAGGATTGTAAACTCTCCAAAGATGTGACCTAGTTCAATGAAAGAAGTCCAAAGATGTTTTTGTTAGCTGGTTAGCGTTCTATAAGATATATGCAATTCTTGGTTTTCAGAACTGTTGTATCTAACACTATTACATCAATAGTATAGAGAAAGACTATTTTTAAAACACTACTGCATTCATTACTTGGAATTAAATTTACTTAGAGAGGACACTGATCAGAGGAAATTAGAATAAGTAGTTATAGAGCCATTACACAATACTTTTAACATCTTGTCCTCATTGAAGAGGAGACGTAGTCATGTGGAATTAATGTATGGCATTAATAACAATATGGATTTGTAAAAGCAAAGATACAGTATAAAGGACCTCCATTCACTTCCTTTTAGAATGTCTTCAGTTTGGAGGTGTGGTATTTTTTATTTCAGTGATAAGTCTAGACACGCTTAAGCTACTACAAAGAATTACATCCTATTGATGAAACGCTGCAGAGCTGTTCTATTGCAGTCTAATGGGAAAAAGACACAGTGAATAATAAGAAGTCATAGGAAGACAAACATATTAATTATCTAGATTCTACTATAATTCTATTGTAGATTTTGTACCACTATTACAAACTATTTCATTTAATGTAGGAGTTTGAAATGCATTTGTCCGATTAATACCTATTTACAATATAGGACCCTAATCCTATTCCCATTTAAAACCTCCTTGACTACAGAAACAAATTCAGTAGGCAAAGTCAGCTATAATTTATAAATTATTCTTTTTACCTTTTCTTTTGGGAGACGATGAGTCTCTGGGAATCTGCCACGCAGAACTAAAGTTAATTATCATTTTTTTTATAAACATGTTTTCCTGACTGGATTTTGTGAAAACTTTCAGTATACAGAAAGGCCCACAATACTGAGCAGCTAGAAGGGGAGGAATAAATGGTTTCTGCTATATAAGGAAATTATAAAGGAAGCTTCCCTGTCCATGACTTAAAAAGATGAGTTCTGTGCTTATCCAGTTTCTAACCTTTTTCAGTTAGAGACAAACATGTCAGCTTGATATAAAAATGGTAAGAAAATCTTCAAGATTCTTTTATATTTCTTTATAGTGGAGTTTTTAATTTTTTTCACCCTCTGCTTTCTTTTATTACCACTCCAGCACTCCACACTTTAGTAGTTTTAGTATAATTCCTTAGAGCTATGTAATTGTGAATTTGGTTTCATTTTCCTTGGTCAAATCCAGAAAAAAATCATAGAGGACTTCAAGTATGTGTGACTTATTACTTGCTTATTAAGTACCTGCTATCACTTTTCCTGTTCTGGAAGCTTTCCCTATACTGGAGTTTCCCAAGTCTTAGTTGTCTTTCATTCTAGCAGGTCTAGCATATCTGAAACATTGTATCCTACACAAACAACTTTTAACTTCATTTTAGTTCTAAGCTCATAAAAGAATTTAAGGACAAAAAGTGAGTTTTAAAGGCCTTAAACAGCTGTGACATTAAAATATTTCACCACTGCCTCAAAGTTCTGAAAATCTTAATTCAGAATAGATGATGCTCTTGAATAGTTTGCACTGCTAAATCCCTAGAATCCTGCAGTGGAGCATGCTGAGAGGTAACTTAGTTTTGTAAGAACTAAATTGCTTTCCCCTGCCTCCCCTCCCCCCAACTCTAGGTGTAATTGCACTTTTTCACTTTGTCAGAATCCACACATTCACAGACAAGCCTTACTGTGATCCATCTAGACATAATTTCTATCAGGGCCACCATTCGATACATAATCTCAAAGCCCAAGTATCACATGCATAACTGAAAACACTTGAGAAAAACACAAGCACTTTAGAGTGTTTCAATACCTAAAGCAAGCTTTATGGGTTTGACGACCCATAGTTTCATCTCATAGTTAGTTCCATGTGTGCAGCTGAACATAGACCACTGACCTCCAACAGAGCACACAGGTTTATGGATGTTAGGATTAACCCCTTTTCCTCAGTGATCCAGAAATCTGCCACTAACAAGAGAAAATGGTGTATCTTAAGCCTTCCTATTTATTCTTTGGAATAACGATACCGACACATTAAACATGACATTAATCCTCTTATCTGTCAATTATCTTTTCTACTTAATTTGTGAAGCACCTGGTAGTAAGATACTACTGACCAATTCTTTGAATGGACTAAATTTAGAGATAAATTTTAATTTCAGAAATAAAAACTGTTATCTGTAGTTCATAATCCAGTTTCAACCAGAAAGAGTGTGTGCGTGTGAGAGAAAAAAAATAAATTATCTCTACAGGTTTGTCTCCTCCTATTTTCATTTACAGCAGTTACCATTTCAGAGGGAGGTCTGCTTCTCTGAAGCATACTCTCCAGAAATCCTCAGCATTGAGTTGCAGAGGGGCTAATTCAAAACATTGAACTCCATTAACTAAGGAAATTAGTTTTACCCTTTTTTTGTAAGCGTTCACCACAGACTGTTGGTAAACGTACTTTTCTTTTTGTTCTTTGACAGACTAGAGCAGTCCTATAAAATGCAAATACTACCCTCATACAGGTAACATTTTAAACAAAATAAAGATTTGAAGGGTCATTTCTGTATGAGGAAAAATGAGAGTTAATAAATAGTAGTGCAAGACTTCTCTTTGGAAGAAAATGTCTTATTACATGCTTAAGTATAACAACTCTAAATAGCACCAGTAACATATATAATCATGAAAAAGCATGGCATGAGGTAGGTAGAGAATCCCTTTCATTAGCATCCTGCCTCACATCAGAACTTCTGTGAGAAAACCCTCAGGCTTTATATCTACTGAGAGCGTTTGGTGAATTTTGAGAATACATATCTTAGTTCTTTAAGAAATAGTTGGATACTAAGTTACCACCAAATTGTGTATTTAGTTTGCGGTTCAGCCATGCTGAACAGTAATGCTTTGAGAAACTTAGCATTAAAGGACATGTGATAACTGCTTAATTATTTTCAACAGCATTAAACCCCCCCAAACTACAACTAGAGAGTATTTTGGCAGAAGAGTTGAGGTAATTACCATCAGGAAAGCAATCAAATACTTTTCATGGGTTCAGTCACTGTTACAATGCTAAAAAAGTCTGACCAGAGCCTGTCACCCATCTTTCAAAGTGCAAAAACGCAGACAGCAAGGTAGTAGTAGCATTTCCTTGCTTGCATTTTTGTTACTTTGTTTCTTTTTCTTCTGAATTTTAAAATACAGAAAGTCTTTCTAATATTCAACAAAATATTTTATATTTCACAGCTTGTGGACCAGCAGTAAATTTGGCTACAGCTGAATTTATAGCAGAGCAATACTAAACAAGGAGTGAGTCTTCTCAAAAGGCGATTGCTGTTTTGAGGAAACCAGACATGCACAGCCACAGGCGTTCTGGCAAGAGTACAAGGGAATTCTGTTTGAAGAAAGGTGCATGGAGAGTAAAATCCTTATGTCCTTGTGTCACCTCTTGAGTGCTTGGAAGGCCACAATAACAGATCATAGGATGTTTTTAAAATATGTTCTTTTATTTTTTTAATCTCCACCATAGAAACTATAATGTTTAATAACATTTAACTTCAGTATTATATTAATTCTCACTAAATGTATTACATACATATATATAACCTTACAGTTGCAGCCATGACACAGGAGCAAAGCTATTCATTTGCATACACACCTGTGGCCCTGTACCTATCCCTAGCTAGCATCTCAAAACCGTGGACCTAAATGTCAGTGAAAAGTTTCTTTTGGTCTAAGGAAGGAGACTGTAACAGAAGTACTGCTGAGGGTTCCTCTTACAGATTCACACTGCATCATTTGTATGAACATTTAGTATATTTGGCACCTAGGTGTTTGCTAAAGAATTCTGTTACTCATGTACAGAGAAACAATAATCCTTTATTGCTGTTTGGTTAAAAACAGTGTATGTAACTATTGGTTACACACATTACACTGACGCGAAGCTGAATTATTCACTTTATACTATTGTTCTGTATATAAAATATTTACAGCTGTCTAAGAAAAGCTTCCAGTAAATCCTGTGATCTTTGAGTGACCTCAAGCAAGAAAGAAAAAAGATGGAAGAAATTAAAATTAGCTTGCAACCCTATGGCACAGTCAAACTTACACTGATAAAGTCAGCTAGCTTTGATCTCTTACAACTGCAAGTCTGTCACCAAATTTGCGACTATGAAGGCAATTGTGTCAACGTGTACTCTGACAGAAATATGTATAGCATAGGGACATCTGAAGGAACATGTTTCTATAAAAACTTCAACAGTGGTAATGTCTGAATGGGAATAAATTCTAAAATAATATCTAGAGAAGCAAAGCACGCATTAGGGATAAGATAAAGAAGACAAAATGGTACTTCTTTATGGTGGCAAGGGTAAAATCCTAAGACAGAGAACTGAGAAAGAGTATGCGGCTAAGACATACCTAAACTAAACAGAGACTGGATTAGTATCATGGAGGAGTGAACACCTGGTACAGACTTAAAATATTAAAAGACCATGTTGTTGAAAAAAGGAATTTTTGTTTCTCTGTGATTAACACAAAAATAAAATCAGAAATCTACACATTTCAGGAATTTCATTTTCAAAAAAAAGGCAGGGAAACATTGAGAAGTCCAAAAGACAGTACTAAAATTGACTTCTTGTATTTTTTAATTGAGTAGTTTCTTAAGTAAATAGGATTACATACTGGTAAAGAAAGGTTTTGTGTTGCTAGATTGGGGGTACTTCGGCTAATCAGTGGCAAAGTGAAATGGAAAACACTATAGAAAATACTTTTTTCCTGAGTTCTACTCATTTTTGGTATGGAATAAAGAATATGCTAGAAAACTCAGAGGGAAGAAAGATACTGGGCCTCCTAAGTTATTCTTATTCCCAAGCTAACTAGAAGTCAGTCTCAATGAAATTTTCTCCCTTAGAAAGTACTCATTTCAATACAAAAACTGCAGTTACTTTCCAATTACAGCAGTGTAATACTCTTGGCTCCTGCATATTAACATTTTTTAGAAATTATATTGCATGGTTTAACTTTTTGGGTTGTTTAAATTTCTAAGTTAGGTTATATTAATGATGTAAGATTGCTAAATTTTCTTCCTCTCTATACTGACTGAAAAGGAAAATTTAAATGAATTACACATCCATGATTTATTTAGAGTCCATTTATCTGTTTAAGTTCTAATTTAGGTCATCAAGATATGAAAATTACTGTCTTAGTTTGTCAGGCCACATAGAACTACATGCTAAAGAAATTCTGTCTTTACTTTCCACAATCAAAGGTGATTAAAAGTATGTATATACAATGCTGACCTTATTAGACTGCTCCAGTTCTCAAATATTTACTTATAAAGCACAATATCCACATATCCCCAAGTTAGTAAGCATACAAAGAAAATAATTTGGCATAAATTCAACACACAGATCATCATATATGTGGTCTTTACAAGAGAAAGTAATAAGAAGAACCGAGAACCATCTAGAATAATCAGTACTAAGAGTGCTAGATAGCAAAAGCAGCATCACTGAGATGCTTGCTATGCTGTTGGCATATGGCTATGCTACTCATCATGGAGGCAGTTACGATGTCCAACAGCATGTTATTTCAAAGAATCATCAGAGAAGTGCCAGACAGAGCATCAGAGCAGAACTGACAGATCTCTGCAACACAGGCCTGTAGTTCAAGCTACCAAGCAGATGCACTTGTGATGTGTCATCAGGTTCTCTTTTGCATTTATTTATTGTAGATCAAAGCATTGACACAGGGGATGAAAAATTGCTGGCTCAAAGAATCCTTTCACAAGGATTCTTTGATCAGAGGCTACATTAAAAAAACAAAACAAAACAAAACAAAACAAAAAAGCACCAAAACCCCCAAACAAACAAACAAACAAAAACTAAAAAAAAAAAATAATTTTTTTTTTATGCCTTGGTGCACTTACTCAATTCAAAACAGTCCAGATGCATATTTAGTCAACTCCCATAAGCACTGCTGAATCATTTGCACCTTGACTGGATTTTCTCTGGACATCATCATGGATTATGACTATAGTTTTGTTGTCATAAGCTAAATTTGCAAAAGTAGTGGATCTGGTGTCTGTAAAACTGCAATATATATCTATCATGAGATAAGAATCCCTCAATACACTTGAGTAGATCTGCGCAAGTTCAAGAGTTTATATGCTTTTCACCTCCTACCCTATAACAGTCAAAGAAGTTTACGTTGCAAGAGCACACTGCAAGGCAAGTTTTCCAGTGCTCAACATAACTGATGCCTAAAAATGTGCTACACATTCTTCCAGAAATTCTGGGTTATTAGAAGTTTCTGTTACTTTAACACATGGCTTAAATTCGCTAAGCAAAGTCAATAGGTGCAAATACTGCCTGCCCTTCAAGAGAGACTAATTCCTGCTAACTACTTATTTTCAGTAACAATGCCACCTGCAGTGTTAAATATAAGAGATATTTGAACAGTGCATGCACAGTCGCCTCAAAACTGGCATTTGAATAAGGCTATCAAGCAAAATTTTTATCCACACTATGCAAGAATCTCATACTAAAGCAACATGCTCCTGGTTTCTCTTTCATATTCAAACGTCACAATTTTTCTATAACAGATACAGTTGATCAAGAGGGTTATAGCAGTTTCAAAATACAAGATGTGTTCTGGGGCATCAAGAAACAACCATAGCCTGCGGGCAAGCTGGGAACTGGAAGCCCACAATCAACAGCACTCAGGAGCAAAATCCCAACATTCATCTTTTACAAAATAAAACATTTACTCTACAAGTAAAGAGAATCAGGACTGAAACGGTCACAGCAGTATAGGTCAGCTAGCTTCTGGCTAGCTACATTCATGCTACTTGGAAGCCTTTTACATCTTGGTAGGGTGCCAGCATATGGTCACAAACTAAGTAATTTAGATTTCACTTCAAGTGCTAAGCATATGGACAAAGCTGTATAAAGAAATTTTTATCACTCCCACATTATCCCAAAGATCCATTCCCCCAGATTATCAGTGCCTGCATAAGTACCAAGCTTGCATTAATTATTTTAAGATCAGAGATATGTACATGGATCAAGGAAGGAGTTCAGAGAGACACTTAGAATTTATATATTTCATTATTTGCATAATTGTGCATTATGCCTGAAACACAGCACAGAAGAAAATCAACATTTCTCCTTGAACAACAGCCCCCCCCTTGATTTTACCCTCCTCTCAAACACACTGAATCACACTTTCAGCATCTCTGTTCTCTTACGTTTAGTAGGAGTGATGAGTACTATCTGTATCCTTTGGTCCTGCACTCTTTTTATCTTTTTTCCAGATTTCTGTCCCAGAAGAGTCATTTCATTAAGTAGCACTTAGGTGCAGGTGGCTTAGTACCAAACAAGTAAAGAAATTCATGATGGCAGTGTGATCTGTATAACTGATCAATAAAAGAATGAGCAAATCTGTATTAATAAACCCTAGTGCACCTCTGAAAGTACTACAAACCAGGATCAAACTGTATCATATTCTCAGTATCAGCACTATCCCACTGTCAGACATTTAACAGAACTCAAAAATGAAGTGACTTCAATGTTATGTGTTCCATCAAGATTACAGCATTACTATTCCACTTTTGAGCAGCTTCAAACATATTGCGTAGCTATTGCATGGGAAAGATTAATATATACAAATGTTAGAGTAGCTTAAAGTATATTATACTTCTTATTTTAACAAATATCCAACACTTTAAACTGATCACTATAGACACTTAAAGGGAAGTCTCTTCCTGTGTCTCACTCTTTTTCCACCTCAATAACAATTTCATCATTTTTACTGCACTTTTGTGCCACGCTAACCAAATCTGATGCCATTTTGGCTACAAGAATATACAACAATACTTGTTCAAATAACACATTCACAACTTCCCTCCATTTCATTTCTATATTCCTACTGCCCTACAACTCTTTTTTATAGTCATGATCACAATGGTAATACCGAAGAGATAAGAAAGACAGGAATCCCACTGTATTCAACTCTACAACACACAGAAATAATTGTCATGACAAGCTTGTGTTACAAAAGCAGCAAACTAGATACAGGTGTCATAAAGGCAGCGGTGACAAGCCACCAAAGCAAGTACATTATAACTTATAAAAAAAAATTATTTTTTTTAGAACACTGAGTCTGTTTGAAGGACAGGAAAAATAAAAATCAATTAAATTCATCAAGACCAAGTTTCTGAGTATCTGCATCTCTGTTTCTAGAATTCCTAAAAAACACTACAGAAAGTTCCTAGAAAGCAGGTGGGACTTCTTAGACTGAAAATGGGGATTTAATGGAAAGCAGTAGATAAAAATACATAGGGAGATACTGGAAAAGCAGGTGTGAAACTTCTAAAAACTCATTATGGTATTCCTAACAAGCAGACGGAAAAATAATAGATACTTGGAGGATTTCTAGAAAGCATCAAGAAATAGCCTTAAAAACCCTATGTAGCATACAGAGAACACATGCAAAAATATTAATAGAAAATTCTTTAGAAATTCATATACAGCAGGCAGAAAATACCACATGGGGCATCCCCAGAATGCACGTTTGACACAAAGCTCTTAAGGACTTCTGAAAAAGGAGGAAGAAATCTTCCTTATAAAGAAAATTTACTTTTGCCACAGTACTTCTCAGTTCAAAAAGATACATTTCATTCTAGAGGCAAGAAAGTTCTTCATTTTATAAGCATTTCTCCTACTGCTCTCATTTGTTATTGGTCAATATCAAGTATCTTCTGATGATTTGCTGGACAGAGGAATATGACAAACCTTTTGGCTCCTAAAGACAGGGAATTCATAAGACCTTCTCTACCAAATAGATTCCATGACACTCCACAGATATATTAAAGAAATATTAAGCTTTTACATCACATATTCAAAGAAGAGATGAATGGAAGCCATTATCTGCAGATGAAAAGCATCCTCTTTTCCTCAATATTGACTAGATACCAAATTCTAAAGTGACACACACTTATAAAGCTAGCATATAAAAGGCCAAACATCCACTCCACTTGCAACAGGAAAATAAAGTTAATGTGATCATCTGAATCCACGTTAATGGAAATCTCCACATTAATAGGCCATGTAATATGATGTTTAGAAAATATAAGAGGATTTGAGAATACTTCCAAATGTTTAATATCCATTTTAATCCAGATGGCAAGCAACACAGCGAATTAAGAAAATAAACCTAAACTGATGCTAAGGGTACAGGCACCCTTAGATGAGTGCCAGCTGTTGTTCAGCTATTGCAGTTTTATGCTTCTTTGAAATACTCGTTCCTATTAAGCACATGGACCACATGCTTTTTCTTGCTGACTAGGTGCTGCAAAATTCTACAAAGATGTTTAATGTGTTGTAATTTTAAAAAATACAGCCATAAATATATAGAACACATGCATTTCAAATCCAAGAGCAGTTAAATAACAAATGTCATTACTGATTTCACTCACTGTACTTTCTATTCTTTCCTGTTGCTAGTCCCATGTGCATTAAGTCCAGCCATTAATCAGACTTACGTACACTATCAACACAAAAGGCTGAGCTTTCTAAATAGGCTAAGCAGTCTTCTATTCCTTTGCAGGGGTTAAAAAATGCATTTAATAATTTCTGACAAACAAAGCAGTTCAAACAGGGGAAGCTAGTGGGATGAATCACCATTAATCTTAAAATAATTAATGAATTGGTTTGTGAAACCCACCTGGGAAATACTCAAGTTCAAGTCCCTAACCTGAAGTGGGCAAGTCAGAGTCTTATACATGAGATACTTGAGTAGAATGCAAGAATATTCATGATGAATAATAATAAAAAGACTATCTCTTCTCTCATAATTATTTATACTATATCATTGTTGAGACTTGCACAAAACACCAGAAAAATTTCCTTTACTTACATGATGACCAACTCTCCATGACATTCTAAGTATTCTTCAGAATATACTCAGTATTCTTACATACTTATAAAATCTGAGATTATATTTAGTTTTTAACACTTACACTCCTGAGAAGTTCTCAGGGGTATTAAGGAGGTCTGTCTTGACACTACATGATAAATTTTAGGATTAAAAATTCTCAAGGTCTTGGGTTTTACCCAACATTTTAAACAATCTGACCCCTTAGTAAATTAAATGCTATCAGTTAGACAACATCAATAATCATGTAAGCTTTAGTCCTGTTGTAATCTCCTAATTTATATCATTATTTCAAAACAACAACTCACCTTGGTCTGGTGCATGAAAATAACGGTCACAAAACAGGTTTAACAATCTATCATTTAATTATCTATTTATTTGTTTTCTAAAAAATTTATGTCTTAGTATAATCTTGTATTGCCAGACAAGAATAAACTTCTCAGCGACAACTTTTTTCTATTATTTTTCTTTTAATTCAAATAAGGTTATTGTCCAATTAGGAAAAAAACAGAAGCTTTTGGATCCATGAAACTTGGCAGGATAATGTAACCTAACATAGGAAGCACACTGCTGGTGTTCCCAAGACTCTTGCCTCTCTTTGAGGTGCTGTGTAGACAAAGGGGCAATGCAACTGCAATTAATCTTCTCTGCTGGTATAGTGTTATAGCTACCCAATCCAGAGTGTATTTTCACAGAATCAGGGGCTGGAGGGGGACAGACAGACTATTTATTTTATTTCTATTTTACTCTAAATATATTTGGGGTTACCTTTTCTTTGCGTGGATGGGACGGCATGTTGATGGACTATTTTTACTTGATTTCACATAATTAGACTATTCTAGCTAAAAATTTCAGATCTTCTCCTAGATACGACTCTTCTTATGTTAAGAGTATTAAAACTAAGTCATGTGACTATCAAGTGATTTGAGTAACACAAGTTGAATTAGTTTGATACAAATAATGTTATAAATGGAGATGTAAGAAAATTAAATACTTCACATTCTGACAGGTGACATTTAGAAGCCTGTTTTTAATTTATTAGTGTTAAACATGAGCAATGGCTTATCAGTCTGAAAACATCATCTTCTGTAGCTTGGAGAAAGAACCAACGTGAAAAAACTGATCACAATGGTGTTGGTTATAAATAAAACATCAAATAACCAAGACAAATACAAGAAGGTAACACCACCATTTCACTAACTTATCTGCAATCGCTCCCACCACAATCTACTAACTTTTACCATCTAGTTTTAAAGTACTTGACAGAAACTTGTAACTATTTCTTTTTTTTGTAGTAACTGAAAGTTATCTTTCCTCATTCCGAAATGCTTTCCTATATCTTCAGTGTGATAATTGTTCGGTTATATTTTATAGACATTCAAAATGCATTTGGTAGGAATGGTGCTTTCTGAATACTATTTTTTTGTTTATAGACTCTCATAAGTTGACAGACTCACTACCACGCCACCTTGTTATGAAGCATAGGTAAGTAGCATCCTCTCTGCAATCAGCATATTTTTTTGTCCAACTCTTCATTTTATCTTTTATTCATTTCAGAACATACATGTGCCTACAAAAGAGGCTGTGGATGAAATAAAAAAAGGCACAAGTAATGTTACATTTTAGTAAATACTATAATCTTAATCTTAATGAAAATAGCCTTTCACAACTAATTCAAATCAATTCTGATATGAATGTTACTGCACAAACTACAGCTAGCCTGGAACATACACACACAAATATGTGTTATTAAGGTAGGATTGTCAAATTTATAAATGGTCAAAAAAAACCTATCAAGAAATATGTAAATTATGATAATTTGGAAGAAAACAGGAGTCCAGTGTTAGCCTTATTTAATTTTATTTTGAAACATTATTCTTTGCAACAAAAGCAGTTGGGAAAATAAGATTAACTGGAAAAAAAATCAGAAAAAAAAAGAATCTAGAAAAGTTGTTTCATCTATATAGAGTAATGAAACCAGCTTAAGGAAGGGGAAACAGAAGGAGATAAAACTAATTTACCCAAAAGAAAATAACACAGCCTTAGAAAAACACTACATGACACAGTAAATACTAAAGACAGGGAAAGTTATAGATGACATTGGTCAACATGATAAACCAGAAAATTAATTTTAGTTACATGCAAAGGCATAATACATGGGACTGGAGGACAAGAAGGGAAACTAGAACACTGGAATCAACACTGGGTAGGCGATTACTACAAGTGTACAAAAACATGAAGTGAACCATAAAACTACCAAAGGGTTAGCAGCAGAAAGGAATAGGCGATACCCAAAACCAAATACCTTTGTTATCCAGAGATTACTTCATCTGCAACAGTTTTAGGTGACCAAAGGCCAAGCATTTATCTAGAATTAACACAGCTATGCAAATCCAGGAATAACTAGGAATTTAAATACAGGGAAGTGCTGAATTTAAACCGTTAGAAATCAATTTTACATCAGAAGACTGCTAGATCAGGTAATGACCTTCTGGTCAGCTCATCTAGTCTGTAGTGCTACAATCTAAAAGCTCCTAAATCAGAGTCCTCATATATTACAAATTATGATAAACAAAAAACATGCTTGCAGAAAGTTGTTGAACAAATCACCAAGGAAACGTCTGTGACTAATGATGTGAGTAATTTCACCAGGTGTAATCACTGAAGTGCTGGTAAACAATTACAGCAAGCATGTTGCACACATCTGAAAGGAAAATCCTTTTCCTGAAAGACTGAAACCAAAACTAAACCCTCATTAGACTCTATTACTTCACTGAAAGTCAAGTCACATCAGTTTAAAGTTATGAAGGTTTAAGACGCATGAATATCACAGAAAGAATTGGACTGATATTTAGTTCATGAAAAGAGAAAGATTTATCTCAACTGAATCTTGTTCTAAAGGGAATACTCATTCTCTAGACTTTTCACCGCAAAGCCCTTGTCCATCTGGTTACATGTTTAATGAATCAGTGTATTCTGTAGTAAATATCTTTACAGAATCAGTGTGTGAAGGCAGACCTTAATTAGACACACAAGACTCTTCTGCAGCTGACAAACTCGTCTACCTCTTCAGCACTCATAGTGTAATTCTGGAACGTAACAGTCTAACAATAAACTTGACAGCATCAAAAGAATTATAATAATAGTCTTATTAGACATTTTCATCTAATTATTTTAGAAGAGCATGGGGGAGAAAATGAGGAGCAAGAGCACTCCTGGTATTCTCTCCCAGCAAAGATTCAGTGAAAAGTATGGGTTGACTCAGCCTGGCTATGAGCACACAACAGATGAAAGCATTCTCAAATTCTTCATCTGCATCTACATCCCCCATTTCTACACATACACTGTTTTGAGGGAATTGCTCTTTTCTGCATCCCTCAAGGAAACAGAAGTGTGCAGTATGAAACTTCCCAACTGTTTTCTGAGACTCCCTGTACAGTTATTTAAGTAGACAGAGAAGCGTATTTAGATGGTAGCTCTGCACATTCCATGCATTACTTATCCTTGAAATATAGCATTTTCCTTTCTGCCTCTGGAATTTTTCTCTAAACAGTTACATACTGTGAACTGGAGTTATAGGTGAAAAGACAAAGTCACAAATTCAAGGTGGGATGATACGTCTCTGCAGCCAGAAGTGCCTGAGACAGACCACCTCTTCCTGTTCTTTGCTTATAGAGGAAGAAAAAGCATCCCCAACAGATATTTTGTTTCTCAGCTTTGCAATTATTCCCTCTCTTCTGCTTTTTAGCTATATCTTCTTTTAAGTCTCTTTTCTAAGGTCAGTAGACACACACAGTTGATTTAAACATTATAGCTATTTATTTCTGGCAAGCTTTTCAGTCTTTTTAATTAAAGAGATGACAAAAAGGATTGCCTTCCATTTCATAACTTTCATATTTTATTTAAATATCTCTACCTAATTTTAAAAGCCATTTCACTTTTTTTCTTTTTCCTATTTAGCATATAATTTTCATGACTAACCAAGAAGCCGAGGTGAGGATTACAGACACTCAAATGCACACACATGGGAAAAACAAGGCAAAGCATGATTTTATTCAGAGGTCTTGGCTCTTTCGCTTACTCACTCTTTCACGTATTTTATTATTTTATTGGCAGTTGTACCAGATAGTAGAGATATACCAATTTTATACCCATATATAAACAGGAACAGAAGTTACATAGAGTAACCACAAAACAAAAAAGCAACAGTAATAAACTAACCAAAGTTCTAGAATTTATCAAAGCACAAAATACAACTTCAAGCTTGCAAAACAATGTACTTTTCAGTTAACCTGGGAGTTAAAACAAAAAGTATGTCTTTGGGTTAGTGTTCCATTGTCTGAACTTTTCTGCATTTACTATCAGTTTTTAATATTGGAAAAAGCATTCAGATAATCAGGAGTATCTCAAAAGTTAAGCAGTAGATGAAGAGACACAGTCTCCAAATGGCAGCACAGTCAGAACATTACAGAGGGAAATCATAATGAAAATAAATTAACTTGAAAAGATATGATTTTGAATTTAATAGCACAAAAAAACCTACCAATTTGGGGTGAGGATTTTTGTTTGGGTTTTTTGTTTGTTTATTTGCTTTACCTGTTGCTGTTGTTTGGTTTTTGTTTTGTTTTTTTGTTTGTTTGTTTGTTTGTTTTTCTAAATTGTATTACTTGCACTTAAAGGTGCATATTAGTGTGACACCTGTAAACATAAAGAGCCCAGGAGAAAAGTGTCCATTTTTAGAAAGTAGCATCATAAAACTTGAAAATTACCCTCAACTGAAAGAAACTCCATTTTTGAAGTTGTTGCCAGTGTCAGAAGTTATCAGATGGGTTCAGAAGATCCCAACTCCCATAGCAATATGCCAGAAAGGAAAATTACTTTTTATTTTAAGTCACTGCAATAGTGTTACAATAATTGCTTACACTGTAATCTGCTTTGCACTTGATTTCACTCAGATTTCAATAAAGGCATAATGTTTGAGATTCCTTTTAAAGGTAGAAAGGCATTTGGGGGAAGAACATGTGCATATAATAAATACAATTCTCCTAAAGACTGCTGATATTTTAACAAAATCCTGGATTGACCTAACCTGGTTATTAAATATGAATGCATGATATATTGAGCTTTAAGTTCCAGTAAGACCATCAATAAAAATAATAGTAGTCAGCATGTTCACTCAGGAAAAACTCTTGCCAGCCTCAGTTAGATGTAGAGAGAAATATTAAGACCTTGGTAACCCTTATGCACACTGCAGTACAGCCTGAGCCGAGCTATTTGTAATACCACAGCCTATGATCCTAATGCTACCGGCAATAATTTAAGTTCAGTGTAGGAGTAACACAGGTCAGATTCACTCTGTCCCTCTTCAACAGATGATGCTGACACACCATAGGATGAGAATATGCTCACAAAGCCACACCAAATGCCACTCCTGAGCATGTTTCTTCAGCCATCTAGATCTTCTTTTCTTGTACAGATTTCTCCAATCTGTCAACAGTTTAGGAGTCAGCATTCATAATTAGAGATAACAGTGTATCTGTATTTGCATCTAACACTTTCCAGAGATGGAATGCTCATAGATTCAGATCTTAAAAGATATTTAAATACAAATTAAATATAATATTTAAATAATATTTAAATATGTCAAATTCAAAACATTTCTTCCTCAAGTTCCTTTACCATTGATAGTTTTTCCCCTTAATCTTAGCATGAGTTCTGTAAAACCAGGAACAACTTCTCTATGGAAATCAGACAAATAAAACTAATATTAAAAAAAACCCCAAGCTTTATATTTTTATTTTGTTTTATCAAGTCTGGAAATAATCTAGAAAATGGAAAACTGAATTAAGGAAAAGCTAGAATGCAGAATAAATAAAAAAAATTTAAAGTGAACCCGACAAGAATCTAAACTCGTCTCTTTGTAGCACTTTCATGCATATGAATGTTTACTTTGGGTTTAGATTAGAAATACTATCATTATCACAAGAGCATGTACAGAAGCAAATAGGCAACTAAAACACCCTTCGCGTATTACGAGTTTTAGAATCAGAATACTAAGTGTGCAGGAGATACACCAATATTTAATCCTAATAGAGACAGCCACAAAGCCACTTCGTGTTTCAGCAGCTATAAAACAATGAAAATCTCCAAGGATAGATATTAGCCTTATGGAATTCCAGTCTTGTTGTTTAACCGTTTGGTTTGTGAGTAAATATTTCTGTAGCAATTACAGAGGAAAAGGCTTCTTGTGCGCTGTACTGAGCAGCAGGAAAGGACAAGCAGCTTTCAGCAACCTAAGTCATTACAGCATGCCATTGCTGGTGAGTAAAAGAGATAAAACATCCCATTCCAGAGCTTAAACATATAGTCCTCATTTCGATTATTTTTGAGGATCAATACATTTTTATGTTACAAAGTAGGAAATGTATTTGCGTTATAAAAGGTGTTAATGAACACATATTTACAAACACTCACTAACAAGAGAAGTTGACAAAGACTGTTGTAATAACAAGGTTATAACAAACGTTCTGAGTCAAACTGTTCTTAACTTCAGGCATTTTCTGGCCACTTCAGTGGGAATTTTATGTGCACACACAGTTGCTTACAGTTCCATATGCCTGGAAACTCATGAACAGAAGCCACAGCTTCCTCTTGGTACTAAGCCTCTCAAGCTTGTCATAAATTAAAACAATTATTTCTGAGACACTGAGGAAGTTATACAGCTTTAGTAGGCAAATTCATACTGCAAATTTTCTACTTATTTAGATTCTGAAAAAAATCTACAGTTCCCTTTAATTTCAGAATGGTTCTTAGATATGATTCTGCACAGACTGGCCATACCTGTCATAAGAGCATGAGTTACAGCACAGCACAGTATGACTTCTGCATAGAGACCTTCAGTTATAAACATTTGATACTCTGTATAAGTTTGGGTTTATGACCTAGAAACTCTTTTAGATAAATATTATTTGTAGTATAAATTTAGTATTTTTAATATTATTTACATTACAACTCTCACCTATTGTATTCTCTCTCTCTCTTTTTTTTTTTTTTTTTAATTCCAACTCACCTATAAACTAGATTTTTTTCCCCCACATAAAATTCTGAGATTCCCTCTCTGGGATGCCTATTCCTACCACCATCATTTTAATGATATATAATGGTAACTTGTCTTGAGAAAAGGGTCTCTGACTATATATAGCAATAGAGTAAGTTCTCACAGCACACTGATGTCATGTTGCAACTGTATATCATCAGAGAAGCAGTCAGCAAAATGAGGAGTTCAGGGGATACACACGACCAGAGTACAACCATAAAGAAAAATGAAATACAACTACAAAGCCTCTCTGGTGATTCTGTCTGCCCGTCACTGAAGGTATCACCAGAGGTTTAAACACCACATGAATTCTGGTACAGACCTAAGTGACAGACCTTCAGCGATAAGAAAAACACAACAACCAAAATACTACTCAATACCTCAAATAGTTTAATTCTCTGATGCTCTTTTTATGGAAACAACTTCCATTCACTAGAACAGGCACATACTTTTAAGGGCAAAAACTCTGATGATTAAGTGCTTGAGCTACGCACAAGAAGGTAAACAGAGAGCTATTAGTCACTCTATCTTACAATGTAATAAGCAAGAGCAAGCAGGGAAATTAGGATGTTGCAGAATGAAACAAAAATTGGACTTCTTTTACACTGCACATGAAAAGTCACAGACTGCTGAAGAGATATAGGATATATAGCTCACCAGAAAGAATTAGCTTAATTCTAGAGAATATGAAATAAAGATTTTAAATTATTGTTCTAAGTTTTACTATTAGTAAGCGTATGCAAATTTCAGCAGCATCATAGTAAACATGACAAGTGATAAATATTTCTGAAAGAAGAAAAACATGAAAAATGTACTATTTATATACACTTAAACTATACATGCTATACATGCACATATTTAATCACACAGAGATTTCTAAAACCAGATGGCATTCTTTTATCTGAAAGAGCACAGTCTTGCTACAAGACCTAATATTTAACTCTATTGTTTTTAATCAATAGGAAGCATTCCCTTATGTATCTCTACATTTCAAAAGAGGAAAATATCATAATGACTTTCAAACACAGAAGTTAAAAGCTCTTAATTTCACTGGAGTAAAAGAGTATTATTTAGAAAATTATAAATTGTATTATCTTCACAGAGATGTCTTTTTCATTAAAAGCTATTTGGTTTTGTGTATTATACAACTCTGTAAAGCAAAAGACGTGGTGGCTACTACTTCATACAGTGTGAGGTTCCTTTGACTAAAGGCGAGTGTCAGAATATTTACCAGCTTAAACCTTCTGTCTACCATAAACATTGATAAACATGGATTTGCTTTTTTGAGTGACTTTCTCATGAGTCAAATGTAAACTGTGGAATAATCACAAACAGCTTCCAGACTGATACTCAGTGCTCTGAGCTAATTAAATTTTCAGGTTATGTTGTCAATAATAACAATTTCTTCAGCACTAGAATTCTCTGAGATTGTCCTGTTTACAATTAAAACATAAAACAGGCTATTCAGAGTGGATTTTTTATCTATATATATGCATACATTATTTCCTTACAATAAAAAAAAACATTTCTTCAACTGATGTTCACAATTTCTTTGCCATGAAAAGTTACTTGAAGCTGCTCATTTTTAAGCAGCTTACTATGTGATAGAAGTCCCTTGACAGATATTGTCAAAATGGTGTTGACTGCTCCAAGTTTGAGCTGCTGCAAGTACACACAAACAAAATGTTTGTCAGTGAATTCATATGATTAAAACTCCATGTTTATACATGATAATCTAGTTAATTTGCACAAGGATTACAGTCACAGAAATGAACCAAGATTTCTTCCCTGTCGACCCTGCATTCAGCCAAGTGTCCTAAATACTCAAAAAACAATGAGTCCTTTACTATTTGCATAACCTGTTTAACCACGTCAGTTTACCATAGCTTAGCTATATTAATGTAACTTGCTAACAGACTTAAAAAAAAAAATAAAAAAAAAAAATAAAACTACAAACTTCATTACTTAATGTCTGGAACATTTCTTAAGCTACTTCTACAGGTTTACATCTTCTCTCTGCTGTCTTCTGAATGATTACTATTCTTTTCTTTATTAATACTGCATCATGACAGAATAGGAAATTAATTACAGAAAAAGGAGTTGCAGCATGAAATTCTGTAGTGTTTGCTTTTCTCTTGTCCTCCTGTCTTTTACTTGTCTACCATAAACGAGATGTAAGGGATAGAGGTTTTTTAATTAATTTTTTTTTACAAATATATTTGAACCCATTATTAAAGTTCTCCAGTGTTATCACATTGTTGTTATTAATGTCCTAATCTAGTATTTCATGTAAACACTAAACCAAAAATCTGACTGTAACTATCCTTCACAAGAAATAACCAAACAGTATTTTTTTCTTTTTTGGTGCTACAAACAGTGAACAAACAAAAAATCAACAAAACTGCAAGACAGGTCAAATTGACCTAATTTTGGAATTTTCAGAGTAGAATTTTTTCCCAAGCTATCCTTACTATATAAGGATAATGATTTTATGCTCTAGTTGCACAATGAAATTTTGTGTTGATATGACTCCACTCACATAGATCTGATTTCAGAAGAAAACTTTAAGGATTTAAAGGTGGTGTGTTTTCCAAAGAAAATCTTCATTCACCATTCTCTCTGAAGTTAAAGACCTGCAAGTAACTTAGCCAGATATTTAGATACCTTTCTTCAGTAAGAAGTGATAATTTTAGCTTTTTGATGTCAATAGTTTCCATCAACTTCACAGGATTGCACTAGATAAATCATTATAATGAAAATTTGAGATATTGTTTCAAATTAAAAACTAATTATCAGTGAAGATCAACATCTAGCTACTAGAATATTTCATTTTGTGCTCATTTCTTCAAAGCATTTGATTTTGGTGCAGCAAAACTAAATTAAAGAATATTGTCTTTTATGCAGGGGATTTTTTTTTTTCCTTCTAGTTATTTTTTCCTTTATGGCTGTTATTATTCTTCTATTTAAAGGATAATTCCCCTTGTAAGTTGTTTTATTGTCACTTCTGTAACCTAAGATATATACACACTTTACAGTACACAAGCTTATACGGATACATCTGTTCTTTAATGATAACACTAGAGAGTGAAAATGCACTATTTCAAAGGTGATGTTACTCTCTTCATCTTGTAACTTCATTTGGTTTAGATTTGCTTCATCATTGAGGTCTATCTGCTGAAGATACTGGTATTTTAGATATAAATTTTAAGAACTACTGCCAGGACAGATTCCATGTGGCCTATGCACAACACACTGAATTCAGCTGTGCTCTCCTACAGTGTACATGACCAGAACTAACCTACATTGACAGAGTTGCATAGCTGATTAATGCATCCACATTGCAAGTCACAGAAATATGGATAGGCATGTTGACTTTTAATCATTTCATTGATTTGAAGATACAAAATACTATCAAAATTTGAAAGGTCTATCAGATGCACCTAAATACTGACTTGTACAGTTGACAGCATGAAGTTGACAACTTTGTGAAACACAGTTCATTAGACTATGAGAAGACATTATTCCTCATGTGTTTATTTCATAGATGTACATAGGCTCACAAGAGGTGATACATTCTGAAGGTTTCAAAGGGGTATTTGTGTAGCAGTTACAAAGGGCTATGTGTTAATACATTCAAATTAACACGTTTCTCCTCTAGGGTTATTGCAGCCAGAAAGTTTAAATATGCCTCCTCTCCCAACTTTATTGGCAAATTGCTACCAGAAGGAGCAACCAATTCTGATCTAACAGAATCTATCCTAATGATTTGGCTCAATTCACTGTCTACATTTGGATATCATCAGTACTTGAAAGAAAATTAGGTTATCAAAAACTAGGTCTCACAAAAGATTAATGTACTTAAGGTTACAATAAGCTCCACTGACTGACAATTTTTTTATTATGAAGGAAATTCCTTCCGCCCAGATTTTATTAAGGGGAAGATGTTTATTTATGTGTCATTATTGTTCCTGTTCTCTCCACATAGTAAAACTTTATTCCTGTATAGCCATAATTTCTAGTTTCTCAAACAGTAACTGGAAACACAATTTTTGAGGTCCAAAAGGAATAATTCTGTGAAAATGCCAAAAGTTCATAAACATATACAAGTAAATTTCTTTTCCAAAGTTATCTTGCTAAGGAGCCCTATTTGAACATCAGTGTACATTTTTATGTATGCTAATGAATGTAAACTAAAATATAACAAATACAAATTAAGTATAAATCTGGAAATAAGTATTTCATTTTTCACTGGTTGTTTTCCCTCCACATAAACCCTTCATGCCTTATACTTCTAACTTAACACAACATAATATAGCATCAAACTTCACAAGCAGGAAGCATGAGACTCAAGCTGCTGCACAAACACATTTTTTGACAGGACCAAGTACTAAAACTAGTACCTTTCCAACATAAATGAAACCTTTTTAAAGCACTAATATAAAATACTTAGGTTTCTTTGTTTTGGGGGTGTTTTTGTTTTGTTTTTAAAGCAGTATACATAAAAGTCCAGGAAAATGTTTCTTTCAGACTCATCTTCCAAAGGTAATACTAAAATGAAAGAAGGAAACCTTTTAAATCCTTCACAGAAATTTGACAGCTCACCACTGACGTCCAGTTATGTGTACAGTACTTCATTCATACCTTGTATGGTATTGTTCTTTAAGGAGTCCATTTTCAAATGGAATCCAAGCTCTTTGTGTCCCAGAACGGGACAACAGATAAATTAATATGGACACATCTACCTCACCTGAACCAAAAGGCGGGACACAGTAGCTTCAGCTCATAGTCACAGGAATTCTGCCACATGGCTCTTGAACAAGAACTGGCTTGCATTCAGCTGACTTGCAGCAAAGACAACTGTCTGCACCCCTGTAGACAAACCCTAAGGATTAGAGGAAAGAAAAAAATTTAAAAAGTCAGGCTGTTAAGGCTATCCAGCAGTCTTTGATCTAAGGTGATGTAATTTTGACCAAAAAAAAAAAAACCCAAAACAAACCCATCCAATGTTTCAGATAAAATAAAACACACAGAGATATAATTTTTATTTAATTACTTAAAATACTGAAGAAAACTTAGAGCCTGCACTGTAAATGCAGGTCTACTGATAATAAAAAATACTGCAACATGTTCCACGAGCAAATTAAACTGAAGGTTTGCAGAAACTAGTTAAACCAGATGCAGAACTGAACTTCACAGCAGGATTTCAATCAATAGGAGAAATCAGTTCATATAAAGCAAGTGGAAGCATCCAGAGTCTTAGAGGCAACACCAGTGAAAGGAATACAAGAAAGAGGCAGCAACAGTGAAAAGGAGAAAGCAGACTCTTAAAAGTGGGTAGAAATAATGTCACTTTTGTGCAAAAGCAAGCCCCAGGAAGAAACCTAGAGGCTGATGGAATCAAAAGTACAAATAGATTTATAAAGCCTTTTTAAAGGAATTGTATGCACCATCTATGAAGACTTTAGAAGATACCCAAATTAAATTAAGACAGTTAAAGCACCTTCTTGTATAGGTTTTTTTGTTCCCAATAGAGCTATTCACTGACTCTACAGTGGAGATTTTTTACATGAAGAGTAGAATCAGTGCTAACTTTATCAGACACACTATGAAGTAAGGAAGGGAAGAGAGAAAATTCAGGAAAAAAAAAAAATCATCAAAATAATAAAACAAGGTTGGAACATTTTAAAGATTCAGAACCTGAAATTTCAGCAGACCAATCAGGATGTAAGGCTTTCTATACTGTTTTGAAAACAAGTGCTACCATTTGCATAACATACTAAGAGAAATTAATTGGTTAATTCTCAACCTTTTTTCCTTCAGAATCACTCTGCATTACAGAAACTTCATGGGAATTTTAAATCCTTGAGTAATCTTGCTGAAAAAGCCAGTATACATTAGCCAAATGATATTTGAAATTAGACAAGAAATTACAGTTCTTCCACTTTTTCCTTTTTTTCAGTTCTTTGGCAGTTTCAGAAAGCTAGATTTCCTGAAATATTCAAATCTGAAAGTAATTAGTTATACATTTCCCCTTCCATGGGATATAGCTATTGGTGAATTGAATTTTTCTAATTAAGATATTGATTTTGTTCTAATTAGTATCTCTTTTATGACTGCTGCATTACTGTCAAATAATTGGCAACAGTGATAATATCAAAACTGACAACAGTTGTCTTATATAGAGGAGATTCTTTGTACCACTACTACGTGGCAAGAGTATTTTTCCCCCTGATGTTTTGATTTAGAATTAATAACACAAAAAGAGCTGCTGTCAGTCAAAACAATAAAATCCAAGTAGGATTTTAAGCTCTTTCCATACAATATTAGAGCTCAGCTAATGTGGAGTTAGCAGTGGAAAATTAACATAGGCTTGATATATTTCTGGAATTGAGTAAAAAGAATAATCCTCCATATTATACAAAATACATCCATTACAGAAGCAGAAATATTGCTTATTACTTCCCACACACGTTAAGTTACAGACCCTATCTCTAATGAGAGACTGTTCTTTATCAGCCAAATATTATTCTCTTATTGATGAATAAAATCTTTTGCCTTATAAAAGTAAAAACAAAACAGATTTTATGAAATACATAAACCAGATCTTATTTAAAAGTCATTCTACACACAAAAAACCAATATATCATAAACAGATTTATTTTAAGACCAATTAAAAGAAAGAAGATTTTGTTAAAATAAATTTTGTTTATGGAAGTTCTTTAAAAAAGCGTTTAAGCATTTAGATAGAGAATCAAGATTAACTGCATATATTTGAAAACAATTGCTCAGCTAACTGGGTTTCTGACTATCAGTGTGATTTTAACTGACTTATTAACTAGAGTTTGATAAAACCTGAAAGCTGACCTCACAAGATGAGGCTTCAGTCATGAAAGACAGTTTTATATACCAATACTGTTCATGTTGCAGCACAAAACAGACAGAATCACACACAAAAAAAAAACTGGCTGAAATCTTTCTTGCTTATTTTATTCCTCAATTAGCATCAAAGTAAAAGGACTGTTATCATCTAACCCCCAAATTATGTGCGATATTAGCTGCCAACCCAATCCTGAGATGGTGCAGCTGCACCAGAGAATACAGCGATGAGTTGAAAACTTCAAAATTACATTATGAAGACCTAGGTCCCGGTTTTCCTAAATGCTATTAAAGCTTTGTGGCTGAGAAATCAGTTTAGTTACCTAAATAGAGAAAGGTACATTTAATCCCACATTTCCCCAATTATTGTGAAAATCCAAAAGGACAATGAGCTGACTACATACAGCACACCAATGTTAAAAAGACAGTCTACAGATACAAAAAAAGAAAAGGTCTACCAGGTTTGACTTATACCACTGTGACCACATTGCAGCCCTAACAAATCATTTCCACCTACAAACAACATCAAGCATATTTTCCTACAGGGGACAACAACTCAGAGTTAAACACTTGACCTCAAAACTTGATAGATACTATTTATATTGCAAATTGTTATACTACAAGAAAAAAAAAAAGATATGGGTTTCCATAGTCTTTTTCTACCATCTGTTTAAAGAAAAGTAATATATCTTAAAATACCTATTTTCCCAAGCAAGATTCCTGTTGCAGTTCTCACTCCAGTTCAACTGATACCAAGGTATGCAGTTATTTCCTGCACAGGTGCTTCCAGTCAGAAAAGGAAAAAATAGAACAGGTGCCTGACTTAGGTGATGTCAATCAGGGGTAACTTTGGAAACAGACTAGGACTTAGGCTGGTACAGATGTGGTCATCATGGAAAACAATTACAAAAGTATATGAGAAGGACTTGTTTGGGTACAACTGTTTTCTGATGTTTAAATCCTTTAAAATTGCTTTTACTGTATATATTCCTTTTTCAAAAGTCCTAAAAACTATAGCTATCAAAATAAAGATAGTACATCCTCTACATTCGTGGTGAATTTCAAACCTGTTAAACACTAGGGCAAATTTTCTACTAATCTGAATTGGTTTTATCTGGAGAAAGCCAACATCCCGGGGCTGTGCAGAGTCCCATGCACTTTGGATTTAGTGCTCTGCTGCCTAGGTTTTGTTGAGCATGTTTAGTATCAGAAAAGCACCTGCTTTTAAACTAAAACATAAATCTTCAAGTAAAAGTTTGCTTGTAGCGCTAAGAATATAGACTTTTCACAGGGCTGTGAGAATATTCACCTTGATACATGTATATGTACAGAATAAAGTTACTGAAGATAAAGAGTAAGCAAACAATGTGAGTTTGGAGAACGGTGACATTCTATAGTCAATTAATTCATACATGTGTTTTGATCATTATGACTGAATTGCAGCCTTGATGTAGTTGTAGAGCACTTAGCTGGTGTTTTTAATGCACTCAGACCTGATTGTCTCCATTGACTGGTAGGAACAAAGGAAAAAAATATTCCCAAAGCTCCACATCAACAATGGCAGAAAGTGGGAAGTGATGAAAAACAGTATTAAGTTGCAAGAAATGTGATAGTTTACTAGCACAGCACACTACACATATAAAAGTATCATCCTTTCAGAAGCATCTGTGTGATGTGAAAGGCATTTGTGAACAGCCTGTTTTGTGCAGAAGCCTGGTTTCCCAGCTCTTCTGTAGTTAATGTGTTAGTTTTATCTACATTTCACTTTGTAAATAAAAACCTCTTTGACTAAAGAGGCCTAGCACACACTGGTGTAGAAAAGTTCATGGGGTCCCATAGTATAATACAAACTTTAATTTTCCCAATCAGTCTGTCTTTCAAAACACAGTTCCAGGCCTCACACCCCTCTAATTCACCCATAGCTACAAAAGTCGTTTTTTGCCATGCATCTCTGGAGCATCTGTTTTGTTGGCATTGTTTTTTAAGGAACAATGGCACCAAAGGGACAACAGTGGGGACCATATCTAAAAGAACCAAACTTCTCCCCTCCAACTTTGCGAACAGGATGTATTCCTTCTAAGAGAAATGCAGATGTTGCCAAAGATCTGGTGCAGAAAAGGTGGACATGTGGCGATGGCTTCTGTGAGGAGATGCTGGGGCAGCTCTGCAGGGCCCCTCTGCACACAGGCCATAGCTGGGCCCATCAGCAAAGCTGGTGCCATCTCTGTGAAAAAATATTTGAGGAAGGGCAAAAGACTACCTTGCAGTGAGGAAAGAGGTGTCAGAAATGGTCCTGGAGACTGCATGGCTGGGGAAGAAGGAGGGGACAAGTGCCCTTGCTCCACAGGCAATCTGCCCTGGGAGGCTGCCTCAGCCCTCAGCTCCCTCAGCTCCCTCAGCTCCCTCAGCTCCCCACTGCCTCACCTGCTGAAGGCAGGAGAGAGCAAGCAACATGAGCACTGCTGGTGTTACAATTATGGTAGTCCTAGAGGTGGGCTTTTTCCCTTTTTTTTTCCTTAAGACCAGCCAAAAATTCAACAAGACAGAAAGAAATAGAAGGAATTTTGCATTTAGACTAAGTTAAAATTCAGAGATTTAAATATTCACAGGGAAATACTATATAGTCTGACTCACTCAAACTTCATGCAAATGTTCACTTTAGTTTTAAGGCCTTATTCTTACTCTGGCCTAGAATTTGACTGAGTATTTCACAGGGAAATCTGGTCCTGGAGCACAGTGTGATATCCTTGGTAATCTACCATATTTCCATTTCCTGTGCTTCACGAGTAGATGTGACGGCCTAAAAGATGGAAAAAGGGATGTTTTGAAACCTGAGAAGTCTTGTGTTTAGACTCAGAATTTGACAGAAGGTTCAAGGTACATTTCATTTTGTTGGAAAGGTTTGCTTGATAAGAATATCCATCAGTCGCAGAAAAAGACCAAGTCATAGAAGAAAATAGTTTCTTTCATCTTCCCTAGCTTATCCCTTCATCCTCTTGTCAGCGTATGGCAAGGTATGTTTACTTTATGGCTGGGTTACTCAATGTACTCTAATGACATCAAGTTGATGCAACAGCAAAAGTCTGTCAGAAATTAGCTTATGTATATCCTTAACAGCTGAGCTAATGTTTTCTGTGTGACTGTGGCAAAGTTGTTGAGCCAGCTGAATCTGTCAGTTTGCTCTTAATCTTTCCCAGCACTGCGCATAGAAATTTAATAAGACAATACCCAATTTAACAAATGTCAGCTCTGTTGCTTTCTCTCTCTTGTAGCAGAGAAAGTTGTCTTTTTCTGAATCACTTTTGCTTAAACTGTCATGTGTTTAGCAGCTGTGACCAGCCATTTTTTCTCCACTAAGTACTGGGGAAGGTACAAGAGTGCACTCCGTACACCCAGAATTTAAAAAGTTACCTGAATGGGGGTGTGGGATGGAGAAACAAAAAGTATCTCACTGGGGGTGGGGGAGTGGGGTGTGAAGTGGATTTATCTCAATTAAGAACACTTTAATACATTGTCTTAAGGGAAAAAAAAAGAAGCCTCACAGTAAACTGGAAATCTCCAGGGTATTAGTCCCTGTGTTTTGGAGTTTGTGACAGAGCATTACAGACTGTTAGTAATGCTCGTTTTAAAGGAGCTCTAGATTTTATTAGCTTACAGTAATGTCGCTGCAAACAGTTTGCTGCCATGCACTCTTAGCTGTCCCCTGGCCATACTAGAGATCTAAGATCCACAATAAAAATCTCTTTTTGTTTTCATCTGAAAGGCTTTTATCCAACTACATTGAGCAGCTGCTTATTTCATGAACATAGAAGTAATGGAAACAGAATTTATTACTGTTGTTTGTATGTAGTTCATTAAGCCTCAGGAGGCTGTTTTCTCCAGCATGAATTCATATTTGAATTCATGTAGAGCCCCATAGGTACCTACAGCTATGTTGAATAGTTAAATGAAAACACAGATTTCTACAAATACACTCATTTTCCACATACTAGTGCACACAGGGACTGTTAAATGTATTGGAGCTTCAGCCTGCAAAGCATTTAAGCACATATAAAACCGCTAGTTTTCTAGTCTAAGTAGTTTCACTGAAATAATTTGATATACCTCCCATGATAGCTGTGGTGCAGCACAGAAATACCAAAACTTCTATAAATGAATTTGTTCGGTAACTAGAAACAAACCAGCGGTGATAGCACAGAACTCAACACAGGTTAATTTTCTTTTCAGAGAAACTGCAGTTGTTTAAAGATAGCTCATATCTCTCTATGGGGTAATGGGATCTGCAGAATGGAGGCAACAGCTGTCTTCAAGTTCCAAGTAAGTACAACTCAACTGAATGTCTATCCAGTCTAGATTATGAGTAATACACACGAATGACAAATGACTGTAAAAAACCTGAACGCTAAATTTTAACTGACAGTGTCAGAGCTTCTGAACATGTGCAGTGTTTACAGAACAATATTTCTGAAGCACTGAGAAAACAATTATCAACTCTGGAAAGCAGTGTAGTATTAGTAATAGCGCACAGAAACACAGTGGGTGATACATAATTTCTCAGAAATAAATACTCCACAGTTAGAATACAAAAGTGTTAAAATAACTATTTCTGTCAGCAGAATAGGAAACGAAAGATGACAAGATAAAGGGTGTGTGTGTGTAGAAAAATCCCTCCTGCAGATAATGAAACTGCAGGCAGATTCCCATCAATGTATGAAAATTTCCTCTTTCATCTGAGCTTCAGTTGCAAGCCAGACCAGATGCACAGACAAGTGCAGTACCATTACCCTCGGTGTCACACATGACAACTGCACAGGTTAGTATTAGGACATAAGCTGTCCTGGAAAGACACCACTGAACCCCTACACCAAAAGGTTTACTAGGCAGACAGCTCTGTGGTTTTGAGCAGTGTGGGCTGTTCTAAGACTGATAAAATAAAGGAAGCAGCTTCAAACTAGAGTGATCTGAATTTCATTCCAAAAGACTATGATTTAATGAATGTTTCGTTTGACTTTGCAATTTAAATTGAAAGAACCAATTGAAAGCAATACTCTTTCTTGTAAAATTCTTGTTTATTCCTTGGTCTGCAATAACATTGGAAGTCATCATCTTTCTGAGAAAATTACCGAGAAAGTTTCTATTTCCAAAGACTGTGCCTACCAGGGAGCAGTGGGAGGGACACCCCATGAGGACTGAGATTTTGGGGCCAAGGGGTTGGCAGCATCATGGCTTCCCCAAGAGGATTAGTCCAGTACTCCCAGTGAGCCCAGCCCATCTTGGGAGTCCTGGGCCTGAGTACAGCTCATGCACAAAGGGAGAGGAACACCAAAGAGGCTTTTCAACTTCAAAAAATGAATGATGCATTTTAATTCTAATTTTCTATCAGTCTGTGTAAATAGGAAAAGTCAACTCTGCTCTCTGCACTGTAGATGACAATTTTCTGTGAGTGGATTTTTTTT
>VZRU01012823.1:557271-588668 GCA_013398155.1 Pedionomus torquatus
AAGCACTTATCTTTGTTAATTATTATTTTTGCATAGATAACTTTATTTGTGACTTGACTAGTAAAACTCCAAGGAGCTGGACCATCTGGAGACCAAAGTTAAAATTGCATTCCAGAGTTAAAATGCTCTGGGAGTTTGTTCCAGATGGATTGCATAAAATCAAACTGCTGTAGGAAACACTGCCAGAAAACAGGTCACTTGACACACATAACCTTTGCAATAAATGTTTATATAAATTATCATTTCCAATATTGCAATTTAATTGCATAAAGAACTTTATGTGAAGCAGAACAATGGGCTTGGTCTTCTGCCATCAGAAAGTCAAAAGATAAAGAAAGGAGGTAGTGAGAAGAGGACCAACTTGGGTTAATTTTGCTGTTATATCCTTTCTGAAAAGGACCTGAATGAAGATATTTTTGACTTCTTGTTTCTCCTTATTACATATTGCTTTAAAATATTTGTGAATTTATATTTACAGAAACAGGCCTGAACAAGTTGAAGTAAATAATTGAAGTGGTAGGAAAATATGTTCTGTGATTTCCTCTGTTGTTATGCTATGCTCTGTAAAAACTAAATGATATACTGTTTCATAGCCTTAACTCAATTTCATCTTTTTTAAGACATGTTCTTTTATGGAACTGAGAGTTCTCCGAAAATGAACGTAGCATACCGTTACAGCATATGCATGGGAAGTGAAAAAAGTGCCAGCCTGAAGGCCACAGTGTTTCTCAGAACATGAAAATTCTGTCCCTCATTTAGCCTCCAAGGACTTAACCACCTAAGTCAAATACAGTGCTGAACATCTGCAGCTTCTGTGAGAGATGTGCTGGTTTACTTTGATGAAGCTTGTAAACAGTGATCTCAGGAAGCGGCCCAGGAGGCACCTTAAAAGACCAATGATTTAAATTTGCTTAATTTTGGGAAAAAAATTAACATAAATTGTCAAAATTGGGAAAAGTGGCTCTTACTCAACACTTGCCATTGTGGAACACATTTTAGTTGCTTCTCAAGGTTCAAATAGTTGTAAATATTTAATTTAAAAACTAGAAAATAAGATTTATTCCCTTTATTTAGAAATTACATCTGCCAGTAGGGAGGTAGACAATCAATCTGTTTAAGTTGCTAGGTTACTTCTTGTCTTCTTGCAAATCTAGAAACGAGAATTAAAGCCATTGAATACTATGCAGGCAGAATGAGGAGATCAGATAATAAAAAGGATGGCTTATTAGAAGCATGGGGTTGTAACTTTAATGTGTAAAATATGTACAATAAAAGCATCTCAGTAATCAATTTCCTCATTAAGAGACTGAGATGTAGCGCATGATCTCCGTGGAGGATTTGCTTTGATTATAATAATAATATTAGGTCATGCAAGTAGAGCTTGGTATAGAAGGTACATATTTATTTAAATGGTAGAAAATAAAACTGGGAACACCATTCTGAAAATTAATGGGAATTCTACAGTGCAGCTCTTGAGAAATTGAGAGTCCCATTTTTTCCAGCCACTGAAGCTGACTGCTTCCCAAATTGCTTATTTTGAGATGTAAAAATTCTGGATGTTGGCTGTTGTACCTGTAGACTACAGAAGGAGGAAACAAAACCTTCCTTGTCCACTTTCAGATCAAAACATTTCCTGAAATAATGGTAAAATTATACATATTGGCAGCGTATGATACATAGTAAGTGAAGGTCGGAATACGCTGTCCTAAATCAGGAACTACTCTTAGCAATGAAAACTTTACTGTTCAGTTCTTGAAGGTTGTCTGGATTTATCCTGCACCTGACTCACTCATCTCAGTCACAGGTACCTGTTAGAAGGACCTTATCTGACAGTCTTCCTGTTGACCTCACTGAAGGTCACATAGACCCTAGCACATCCAGTGAGTAGTTCCAAGCTAGTATTAACAGGCTACCAAAATGTCAGACAATTTGACACCACAATGTCAAAAACACAATCAGGAACTTTACAATAACTTAAAATTTGTGCTTAAAGGCTGAGTCAATGGATGAGCTTAGCCAGCTGTTGTTTCATGGCTTTCACAGAGAAGCGATTGTCTACAGTACATAAGAGATCTCTAAGTAATTTCCATTATGTTTTTATGGGGTTTTTTATTTTCCTTTCTTTTTTCTTGATTCATATGACATACTACCACAAATGTTGTATAAAACTGATAGCACCAGATACTCTCTAAATGTCTGAAGTTAAACTTTTCAGAAAGGACATAGAAATTCCCAAGGAAACATCTACATAATTTCCAATACTTTTAGTCTACTTCAATTTACAGTGGACATTTAAGTATATCTATGATAAAAACATTCAGAGAACCTGTTAGTTCAGTGCTAGTTCAATTTAAATTGAACTCAGAAGAGGTGTGAAGTACATAATCCTCAATTCTCAAATCTGTTTTCTGACTGAAGTAGAAAAGTCACACTTCTTTCATAGCCTTCTCTTGTTAAACTTCCTAATTGTCAAAATAAAGTAAAAGTAGATGTAAAATGACTAATTATGCACTCACTGTAATGTAACTATACAACTGACAATGTCTTCATTGGTGCTAGGTTGCTACACTGACAGCATCTGCTTCCAAGAAATTGTGCCATATGTCAGGGGAAGATAATGACTTACAGAACAGTTTGGCATAACTCTTCCTTCCTGTCTTCACAAGCTATAATCCACATGAAGGAGTAAGAGAAATAAGACTCATCTGCAAGACTTCATTATAAATAACTCTTTTATAACATATACTTTGCTGAAGCACACAAATCCCCTGCTTTCTGTATGTAGCTCAGTGAATGGGTGAGCTGTATATGACTCTCAGAAGCAATTTCTATGATTGCTAGCCTGTATCATAATCATACACAGAACCACTGGGGCCTGAAACAATTTCCCATCGATTACCTCTGTGTTGTAGCTATTCTATATCACAGGGTGTCATAGTAATATACAGGATGCACGGGCTGATGATGAGAATATGTTTAATCAACCTATTTTCATTTCCTGTGCAAAACATTTAGTTTTCAATAATCAAGACAGATAGAGACAAAAGGCTGGTTTTCTAAAATAATTTGAGAAGGTAAATAATCTCTAAATACACTCTTGTCTATCCCATGGCCCTTTTCTGTCACACTTTTTCAGGGAAAGCTTTATCCATTTGCCATTGGAGAAAACACCACTACTTTCTAGTTCTATTTCAACATATTTATGCTCTTAATGGGCTTTATGTTTCATAGGAATGTTTTTATCACACCTCTGTTGTAAGAATAGCATTTTGTTTTCACTACACTTGCTTTTTTTTCCCCTTAAAATTATGTATTCATTAAAAAAGCCTTTGGCATAAAACTGAAGAGAGATAATGTAAAATAATTAGTAAAACAAGATGGTAAGTTATAAAAGCAAGAACAAGCCTCAAGTACACCACTAAGGGCCATGAATGATTTTAAGATCAGTATTTGTCATTGTTGCAAACAACATTTGTATTCATGCCAAAAACATTTGGCTAGCTCAAAATATCTGTGAAAAATCTCAGGGAAGTCAGAGACCTTAAATACATTAATACAGTTAATTTTTAATTTTTACTTTTAAGCATGTATTAAATGTGTATTAAGACAAAAGCAGTCTAATTTTATACTTTGTTGTCAAGAATTTAGGAATATTTTCCCCTGCTGAAGAACTTCTCATATTTATTGCATGCTTGAAGAGACAAGATCTGTTTCTTCTCATATTCTCCATTTCTCCTATTGTAAAACAAATACTGCAGTTAATAGACAACAATGTCCATAAGCTATAAACATAAATATATAACAGGAGCAACCTCTGGTGTCATGAAGTTCAGGCTCCTTTTGTGCTGTTCCATACATCACATTTGAGGTACTGCTGCTGCACCTCAAATAAATTATTTCCTAACATTACTGAACTAGCTCAAAACCACTGATGCTATGAGGATGGGATTATCCACTTTTGACAATTAGAAACCTTTTCTCATTGTGCACTCAAATACATCCATGGTCAGTGAACATTCTTTGTGATTAATCACAAGCAGTAGAAGTTTTGAAGTAGCTTAATACATAAAAAAAATTGAAACACCAGGTAAACTACTTGAAAAGATCTCGATTTGCTGATGACAAGAAATAGCAGAGGTATTTTCCAATGCCCATGTGTACAGCTTTGCTTTAGAGAGCAGTGTACTAAATGTTATTCAAGGCAAGTGTTTGGTGGATTTTAAGGAACATCATCTTCCTCTGTGGAAATTAACTCCACAATATTTTGTATGTTGTACATAAAATTTCCTGGGATCTGTATAGTAAGTTACTCTGGCATTGGGATATTTCACATTTTTAATTTCACATGCTATTAACCATTGATGTAAAACACTGCTTAAAGGGGAAAAAAAGAACCCAGCAACTTTATGTATAACTTAACACATCTTGGCTATGATAACAGTACCTTCAAAGGCCTTCAGTCTATTTAAAGCATGATCTCCATATTTAAAAGTGCACACTGTTTATCAAGCTGTGTTCTTCCAAGGATTCCTCAATCAATGTCTTTGAATGGCTGCTATAATTTCAGCTCTGACTGATGGCAAACTGACTGAACTGAACCCATAGCCGCATGTGTTTGCTGTATACAGTACTTCAAAGAACATACTGTAGTTCTGTTGCAAAAATAACTTGCAGCAAGAAAACCTTCTACATGTTTTCTATCAGAAACCCCATTTGTATGATCAATTATGTTCAGAACCTCCACTAAAAATTGAGACTGCAAAGGATAATACTTTTTTTTTCAGTGATGTGAAATACTGTTTAACGATACTTCTTGATTAATTTCTCTAATCATAGTGATAAGGCTTTAGCTTTAGCTATATTATTTAGTTAACCTGATAATATCTGTGAGTTCAGGTTGTTTCCTTTATTAAGCACTGTTTTCCATTTGTTTGATTTTTGCTTTGTACGGGTATTTGAAAACTTTTAGCTTCCACGTTACAGTTTCACAGTAAGTCTGAGTACATCTAGCCAATCAACCTGTAACTAAATAGTGATTCTCTGGGACACTCCTTCAGGTAATTTCTAGCAGAAACCAAACACTCAGAGCTAAATAACTTTTATGGAGTGATTTTTGGGACATATGGGAATTTTCCAGTGAAGTGGAGTTATGGGAGACACTCCTGTGCTTCCCACTATCCAAACTATGGAGCAGCATGTCTATTTGATATAGAAAGACATCATAGAAGAGAGATATAATAGAGTGATAGAACAGAACAATATAACAGAGGGCCCAATACTTGCTAGAAGAGACATACTTTTGAAACCTTAGCTAGTGTAAGAACATGACCAGAGTCTGCATAGATGATTGCAGTTTAAAAAAAATAAAAAAATAAAAAAATAAAAAAAAAAAAAGACTTTTTTTGTTACATGTTATCCTGTGGACTATATCCTGGGCTTCTCCAGTGTGGTACACCTGTGGTAAGGGCAATACATTTGGTTAAATATATCTTTTTGTCTACTCTACAGAATAAGGGTATTCAAATGAGTAACAGAGTAGACTCAGAGACTGTGCCTGTGAAACAGGCTTTGTGATCTGAATCTAAGTATTCCTCTCTTAAATTTCACTGGACCATCTACTTCAAGGTGAATACTCTGACAGAATCTTATTTGTAAAATTTATGAGCATATAGAACTATTTAAAACCAAGAACAGTCAGCCAGTCCAATAATGATTAAGTAACCAATGATGATATGTTCCTGCCTGTATAATGAAATATCACTGCAATCCATAGAACAGAAGCCATGTATTATTTAGCAATGGTAAATATGATGCTGGGTACCCCAGACTGCTTAGGAAAATTCCAGCTCTAAATACCAGTATGTACTGAGGTTGCATTTAAAATGAGACTCAGGAACAGAAACAAGAGGAAGAGGATCTGAACACAGTTCTTGACACAGTTTTTGACACATTTGGCTGATTGATGCTTGGATTGTTGCAATATCAATTAACGTAAAAGGTGCATTGATTAATCAATGTTTTTCTTATCACCAGACAGCTGCAAGCTTCCTCTGTGGTTCTCCACTAGCCAAGGAGAACAAATTCCCACTGGAATGATAACTAACTTCATCTGTTCTTCTCTCCTCATCCTCCTACAGTCCTGCTAACTTATCTTAATGAAACCTAGCAACATTATTTTCTTTGAGATTTCTGCCACTAACAAAGCTCTATGGAGAGAATGTGGAGGGATATACAGGCAAATGCCTTAAATGCACAAAGGTTGGTGCCAGCCCAAAGAGAGTGTACTTACGTTCTCCATGGAGGAAAAAGACAACAGCATAAGACTAAAATTATGAGAACTCAAATGTGTCTTTGCAAGTGTGAGCAAGACAAGCAGGAACTGAGCACTATCATATTAGAGAAATGCAAACTCAAAAATACATGCAGTAATTCTCTGCAATTTCTCCTTTTTCTTTTCTTCTTTCTCTTTCTGAAAGTGTAATGTGTATTATGTGTTTGTATGATGACTTTTGTTCTCCAGCTCCACAACAGCATGAATAGGGTATATGAGCATTTAAAAATTTCACATTAGTAGTTAAGTCCAAATCTGAATACCTATCTATGGGTTGGCCCCCTGCTGCTTAAAGCTATTTGCACTCCCATCAAATTGTGACCCCCAGAAATGGAAGTATTTATGTTGAAAAAGAATTGAATAAAATATTTATAAGGCTATTGTTACAAACTAGACAAATTATGATATAAATATGATTACACTGTATAAATCAGATAAGATCTACACAATCTGTGTTTCTTTAAAGAAACCGAAAATGATTTTGTTTCTGAAGTACACATAAAAAGAATTTCAATAACACTGTATTTTCAGACTTTATTGTTAAGGGACACAAGGAAAGCTTTTCCCTGGTTGTAAGATTTTCTTTATAAAAGCATTATTTCAGATAAAGTAAGCTTGGCTCATTTAAGGTCCCCACAAGGGACAGATGCATTTTGAATGCCTTTGATTACCTAGAGGAATGATATCCCAGTTTATGAGATCCCCCGTGTGGCTTTATTTTCTGGACAACTCAGTTACTCTCTCATCCTCTGACCTTATTACGATATTGTTTTTCTCTTCACTACACCATTGTGTGAGAAAGTTCTGTATAAATTTGATACAGATCTAGTTCACATATCTGCAACTAAGTCAACCTCACAAAGCATAAAACCAAAAGTTTCTTTTTCCTTATACCATTTCTTATTTTGGTACAATGTAATCCATGTGCTATGAATTCCCCCAAAGTAAACTTAAAAAATTATATATTCAAATCCATTTTCCCTACATCAACTATAGGATAAAACTTTTATTTCCTGGGTCAGCTTGTGTTTTTTTCATATATCAATTTAAATGCAGACAGTCAAGGAAAAAGAATATTTCTTCTCTTACATTGTACACATCCACAGTGATGGTGAGATGTGTGTGCCTCTCTTCCAGTCAAGAATTATTGCGTAGTTTCAGACAGATGATCTGTAACTTTCCATAACTTTTTCATGTTAAAATGAGTGGAAACATTGTGTTAGTCTTAAATAATTATAGATTAGAATATTTCTGCAAGTAGATACTTGCTAAGTTAAAGATATCCATGGCATGAATTAGTTAGATTAAAATACAGTACTATCATTGTATTAGGGAAAAAAATTAGTCTAATGGGCTGCCTTGATTTAGATTACAAGGAATTCAAATTGTTATGGGTTCTCCTTATTTGCCTGATGGAACATTTGGACAGCATGTGATTATTTAGGCCAGCACTAAATCAGCACTCTTCATCAAAAAGAAGGAAATAAAATATAAATCATGACCGAGGTATGTGCCAGAGCTACCATGAACTTGAAGTTGATTTTGAGTTCTTCTGATTTATGAATCTGTTACTGCTGGTAGCTGTATCTAAATTCATTCTCTAGGCCAACGTTTTTGCTAGCGAATATTCCATATATTTTAAGGCTAAGTTAGACATCCTGAAGTTGAGTTTACTTGTAACTCAGTATACAGATCATTGCAACTACTATGGAGATAACTCTACATTCATTGTGCTTAATTTCAGAACTTCGTAAAATATACAAAACTACCCAAAGTTTGGTGGGTTTTAATTTTCTATTTTTACTTTTGCATATAATGGCTTTGTGTGTGTATAAATATGTATAATATAGATTTAAACTTATGCATGGAAAATTATGTGTATTTAATTTGACATCAGAATGTGAGATATGTATTTAGCATACTCACAATTACTTTTTCTTTTAAGTTTATTATGTAGAATTATTTTCTATTTTTAAAGGCACGCTGATTACAGGTAAACTTCTGTGTCAATATTTGAAAGGAGAAGCAATTTTCTTTGAATGGGAAAAACAAACAACAACCCAACCTAAAAATACCTGTGGATTGACTCTCACTTGGCAGTTCAAAAAGTGACTGTCTGCTCATTGCTTTTGTTTGTTCTCAATTTTCTGCAGTGACCCTGGCAGACAAGTATCTCTTCTGAAAGGGCAGAGAGATGTATTGGACCCTATTCAATCTTTTTTTTTTCCACCTCCACTTCAGAAAGTCATATGGTAATATTAGAGGTACCTTTATACCTTTAGATTTTATAATCTAGCAGAATGTAATCAACTTTACTTCCCTGAGAACCCAAGTTGTCCCTTCCACCCCTCTCCATGTCCATTTGCAACCAGAGCCTGATCACACACAGACTTTCTTCAAGAATAAACAGAAATCCTATTCCTCTTTGTAGCTGTGTTAAGAAACAAGTGGACTAGTCAGCCCACAGTTCAGCAGCTGCATTAGTATCCTCTTCAATGCTGGTGACTAAATTTATAGGCAACACTTTATTCCGGGGCTAAGCATTACGCAAGTTAACATATACCTTCCTATTTTTAAGTATTGTGATGCACTGGAAGGTGCTGGTTCATTGTGAACTCAGCAAGAAAGGCATCTAGACTCTATAATGCTATTTATTAGAGCTAACACTCTAAGAGAATATACTAGATAATCTATGCCTCCTTAGGTGCTCAGAGGAACGGGCTCTGGCCCCCAGGCAACACTCCATGCAATCCCTGTTCATGGCACAGAGTCCCTCCTTTCAGTCTATGAAGCTGTTACGGGATTCTGTAAGAGCTGTTGTTGAAACAAGGTTTTCATGAAAACGCCTTGCTGCTGTGTTAGCTGAAGGCAAGGCCTTGTGGGTGCTGCGATCACCGGCACCGAGTGGAGCCGTCGGCAGGTTCCTCTGTTACAAGGAGCCGGCTGAGCTCCTCCTGTCGCTGGACTTGTGGGCAACCAAAGGGGCGTGGGCCTGCTTTGGGTTACCTGTTCCTACATCACTAACTCCTCAAAGTGCGAGAGTCATCTGCCCAGGACCACTGTATTGTCCACATGCTTATAAACCAGTTTACCATGAAGCTATCTCTTGCTACAAGGGTTCTCTTATGTATAGACTTCTTGCAGAAAAACGTGATTCTAGAAAATAGCACCTATATATGATAAATACCCTATTGCCATACAGTTACTTGGAATGGAATTGTGCTACCATTGTTCAACCTGGACACAGCAGTTCTCTTCAGGCATTTCATTCATTCCGTATCTCTTTCTTCTTGGCAACCAGCAGTAAACTTCCACAGGTTTTTGAAAGAACAACTGAATCTGCAGCTCTTGCTCACTCTTTGGGTGGAATTGCTCATGTGGTACAATGAACAGGGTGGAATAAAGAAGATATGCTAAGAACAGGGGGGAGAGAGACAGAAATTTTTCCAGAAGACCAAAAGCCAGCTATGATTTTCAGTGATCCCAGACACAACTGTAGGACAAGATCATTACAGGACTGTATTATTCTACAGCTAAGAAGTCAAGTCTTGAAGAATTTCAAGACAGTCTTGATGAGACAGCCTTCTCCATAACCTTGTCTCGGTGGTTTTACCACTTCTAGAGAGGGAACTTACCCTTAAGACCTGACAAGTAAGATGTGGCAGGGCTGATGAATACAAGTGACAGTACTGGACCTATTGTGAATACATTGGTATTTTCAGCAGGTCCCTCATATGTCAGGAAGAAAACGACAACTGCCTCAAGGTACTGACAGTCTAAATTAGACAGTCAATACAGCTGAAAAATTTAATGTTTTAAGTAAAGCAAGGGAGCTCAAAATTCAGCATGGTGAGGATAGGTAATCTTACATGGCTGGTAGACTTCATGGAAGAAGCAAGTTTATGTACAGACTGCCTCTTCTAATTCTAAATTCTCAGAGCTTATGAATAGCTGTTTATCTGTTAACAGCCTGTAGGGATTTGGTAAAATAGCTACAGCATAAAACTGAAAAATAATTGAAATAAATAAAGTACTACCTGGCACTATCCCTGTTTATTCTGTGTGTCTGATATTAACATTCTGATGTCTTATGCTCGTAATACATAATAGGAAATGAAAATGTCACAAAATCAATACCTTAAACAGCAGAGGGAAATGTCACAAATTATCCCATTCTCATTATAGTTTTCAGACAGTAATTTCACAAGCCTCCAAGGGATTAGGAAAGCTGAGTGTATTTTTGCACTACTCTCAAATGTCAGTTTTATTGTGTGCGATCTAGGCAGTGAGGGTTCTCTGCTCAGTAAAAAGTTAGAAATCAATTGTTTTGTCTATGCAATTCTTTTGTGAAGCTGCTAGCTGCCTTTGTAAGTCTGAAACTACAAATTCCATGACCCTGCTTCAATTACTTTGAAATAAAAAATTACATTCTAACCCCCTAAGTGGTTCAGAAGTGTGTTGTATGCATATACAGAACGCAGCTGTGTTGCTAATGAATAAAATTTGCACTTTCTAAAGAAAAGACATGAATTAATTATATATAGCAGATCTCATAACTCCGATATCTTCCTAGGAGGGCTTTTTAAAAAATATATTTTATTTTAACTAGGGATTAGAGTCTGATTGACTCTGCCTAGATAAGAATGAGCCTGGCAGAAATGGTCTGCCATAATCCCAACGATAGCATTTGCAAATCCAGTACCACGGCTGCGGTAGTGGATGCTCCAGCTAGATTAAAGTGAAGCTCAGACCTGTGGTGCATCTGTGTATATATTTTAAAATGTTGATTCACTTGCTGTTTCACTACTGATCCTAATCCTCTGATCAATCATGCTGCATACATATTAGCTTGTAATTCAAACTGCTTTGGAGGCAATCAGGGACAAAACACCTTGAATTCCAGGGTCTGCTGTCACAGGTAATATGGAAGGCCGAGCCCACCTGCATCACTTGGCTTAACAACAAGGACTTACTTCTTGTAGTACATAATAAAAACAGATGCAGCCATTCATTCCACATGAGCTAGAACCCCAGGATACTTTATATGATATTAAGAAATCTTAGGAAGGGCATTCTGTGGGAGTCAAAGAGATGCCATGGGACATTGCACACATCAATGATTCTTTCACTCAGAAAGGTGAATCATACCAATTAGAAACAAAACAGAACAAAACCCCACCATCATCAACAAGAAAACCCACACTTTGGGGATAGTTCTAATTACAGGTATACATAAACTCTCATTGCAGTGGTTCAAAAAAGGATAATACCTTTTGACTAAACACCAAGAAATGAAAATGAGTGAAATGTGAGTCTTTCCTTTGTGAAATATCTTCAGTTACGATACAGCTATTTCTGCCAAATATAAATGTCCCAGACTTCCTTATTAAAATATGAACTATTGTAAAACAGCTAAAAGAATGTAACTCATACAAATATCAAAAGGCTGTGATTTTTAATGGCATCTATTTCCTAACAAATTTTTATCTGGAGAGTTTAGTACTTACAGATTGTTGGACTCTGGAAGTTCAGATGGTTATGTAGTGTTAAAATAAATATTCTCTAAAAAGGAAAGGCTCAATAGGTTATTACAGAGACAATTCACACAGTTCATCTGAGACCTCTAAATAGGTCTGAACCTCAATTAAGCACACTATTTCTTTGCAAAGCCCAGTTTCCAAATAAAGGATACATTAATAAAATATACATTGGATTACATAACATATGTCTAGCGTACATGGATATATCTCTGCTCAGAACTTTAACTGTAGAAAGAGAAGCAAAGGAAAACTAATAAAATAATATTCCATTGTATTTCATATGTTCTTTCATTAGCACAGAATATTGAAGAGCTAAATTCTAATCTCGGTCTACCCACTGTGAAGCACTTAGATGATAAAGACAAGCGCAACTGATATCTTAGATCTTGCCAGGAAGAATAAAGACTAAACTCTTTCAGTGGGCTGAAAGAACTGACCCACACCACCCACTCCAAATAAGACACAGGTTTTTTCATTAAAAATCTGAAAAATATATTCATTGATCATTTCTGACATTATGCACTTAGAACGCATGAATTAGAAACATACTAAGATAACTATAGTAATGAGCTGAATGGCTCACAAAAGTATCAGATGAAAGTGACAGCAGTTATAATTAATTTCAATATTTATGTTTTTCTAGTTATAAATGACATCTTATTTACTAACCAGCTGAGGAAAAAAAATTTTTTGCTTGCTTTATTTCCTGTAGAGCAAACATTGGAGGAAAAGCTCCTGTCCTTTCAAGTTTACATTTTTCTTTTTTTATTGGTTTCAGATCACAATCTCTTGTTTTTATTTCCACATGAGTTCTCTTCAGGCATGTGTGTTTACAAGGATTTATGTGCCACTATACATTTAAAAAAAAAGGTCAGGGAGTACACTTGAAGAGAGGATACCTGCCTAGTTTTCTCTGGAAGGTGATTCTGTAAGTTATTGAAATCAGTCTAGGAGGGCATCCCACCTTCAGTTCTGTCCCAGACTTTTTTATGTCAATACCTCCTATTATGTATTTAATCTATCAATACTTTTATGGTTAACAAAAGGCCATTTTGCACAAAGGAGAAAAGGATACAAACTATCTCTCTCATTAGGGATATCTCCCTTACATGCAGGTGAGTGAAATCTAAGCCATAAAACAATTTTGCCATTGGCTTTAATTTCAGATAGTGTGCTTGCCCACCATCTATGCTGCTTGAAAAGCCAATCTTCTTGATGGGATTAGAAGGATATGGCACATAACTGAGCTGCCCTGCATTACAAGGACATTTATACAACATAAATTCCTTCTGAGTGTGGCAGAGCTACCTCAGGGCAACTCTGCTGCATCCTTCAGGAATGCTGGATTTTTTTATTATTATTTTTTTTTTTCTTTAATCTAAGGATTTGGGTTGGTTGGGTGATTTGTGTTTTTCTCAGGCACTTGGCAGCACATCAACTTCAGAAATTGTACCATTTCTGTGACCTTTAGATTCTAAACCAAGTAGAGGTTGGATTTCCTGGTTTCCTCATTTCTCTTTATTAGTTTCTTTTCGTTCTTCTGATTATATTAGTGCTATTAGAGTTTTCCTTTCACACTATAACACAGGATTGATCAAATTAAATGTCATTTGGAGAGTTTGGGATTGAGATCTGAATCTAGTTGATGTTCTGAAAGTATTCCAGCTGAATGCTGGGTTACTAATCCCTAGCAATCATTTAAATCTTAATGATGTAAAGCAGTTAATGAACAAAAAGGTAGAGCACAGCGTTTGAATGATGCACACAGTAACAATAAGGTAAATGTAACTTCCTCAAAGTAGAAGGACTTGATGGTTCAGTTATATCCTGAAAAGAGATTTCTTTTTCTTTGGGGTTGCTTTTGAATATGACTTCTGCTACACATAAAAATAAAATATAAATCAGTGTTGTTATTTTCAACATGACCAACACCTGTAGAAGACGGACTGACTGGCTGTGCAATTATGTCAATGCTGTGCATTGACCTTGAATTTTAAGAGGGCCAGCTGCCAGAGAAAGGAATCTTTAATTTCATTGACTCATTAAATTAAATTCATTTTTAACAAAAATAATCATGGGTGAATCGCCATATGTTCTTGGATTTTAGGAGACTGAGGAGATTTTTAAATATTCAGAGTTCAGAGCTGTTCTTTTGAACTAGAATGTTTTCAATGTTTCTATTTAAGCTATATTTACAATCCAGTTGAACAGAAAGTTTTAGAACAGCAGGCAAAAACAGGTAAAGAGATTAATGATGCCAGAATACTGTCTGCTGGATATACGTAGTAATGTCAGTTATTTAATTTTGAGGTAATTCAGAAGTTAGTAGATGAAAAAATATTAAAATAAGTAAGGTAAAGCCATAAGATTTTTGAGATTTTTAAAAAATCACAATTATTTCTACATTTTTACTTTCATACTGACCGTGTTTCCATATTGTGTACTGAATTAAATGTAATGTCAGTTTTAAAGTTGTTGAATACCGTACAATGATTCAGGACAGAAAGGAGATGAGCAACAGAATCTGCTGAGATGAATAAAATTTTGGTAGGAAGGAAATCCAGAATAATAAGGGCACCATCTGTTCTCTTACAGTTGTTCTTACATTCATCACTGAACAAATTATGGCTACTAAGGTACAGTTACACCAATAACATCATGCAGAACACGGAGAAATGGGTAGCCTTTGACCCAAACCAGAATGTTTCCCTGTGTCCAATCCCTCCTTTTTCTATTCTACCCATCCTCCTGTAAGTCTTCAAGAAACAGATAAATAGACATAATAGACCTACCATATTTAAGACTGCTCTAATATTATTTATTAATTTATGTCTAACAAAATAGATTTAGGTAACGGTGGTAAAACTCGGACTATAATTTAATGAAATTGTAAACATTTGCTTAAACTTAGGTAACAAGAGAAGTTTCCTTCCAAAATAGACTTGAGATAAACAGTTGTATAGACAGACAGAACTTCAAAACCATTCAGCTTTGTCTTCTGCCTTTACTGTCTGCCTTAATTATTCTTTCATTTATGATCATTTGTATCATAAGCAACAATATTGTACCAACTCCTAGGATGACATATATTCAATACTTTTGGGAATGTCAGAGGTCTCTATTGTGAGTTCTGCCTTTGAATCTTCCTTTTTCCATCCAGAGATGACTTAATTGGTGATCTCTGATCAGCAGTTTCCCGAAAGCCAGCCACAGTGCTCTTTTAAAGGAATACCAAGTGCATGACTTCTTAGGCGTTAAATTTTGTATTACTGATGCCTTTAGAAAAACCTAAATCTAGATCCTACATGCATCCCTAATCAGACTGCTTTCTGATTACAATCTGCCTCTGAACTTTATTTTCTGGAACTGTTTCTGCTCTTACTCTAAGACATTTCATTGTACACCTCATGAGAAATAACAGCAAGATCTATATGTCACTTCCCAAAGAAAAACTCTTGAGGACCTTTTTGTAAGGCAGTGATTCACTAACACAGACATCTGTGCTAACCAGTGCTGAACTTTAGAACTGATTTGTTTTGTTTAATACAAACCTCTGTGGTTTGGGAAGGCTCAGCTTTTACAGACTTAGCTTGCACACTCTTTGTTTCTTTGAAAGGACCTGTAAGACTGCTCCTTGATCTCCTGCTTTTTTGCTACAATCACTTAAAAGTTTTCCAGAGTGCACTGCAAGTCATGTTGCTGGCTGATTTCTGCATAAAACAAAACTGCGGTGAGCTTGACTGTGAAAAAGAGAATAGGTGATAAAGAGAATATTATGTTGAGTTAGACGGTAAGAAGATATGTCAACTTCAAAGATTAAACCAAGATCATTATGTGAGCTTCTTTTGTTAAATAAATGATGTTTAGAAGAACAGAAATGGGAAGCAGAATTTAAAAGTAGGTACTATAAAAATACAGTAATTTGTTACAGAAATACAATATACAAACCTCTATATTATTTATTTCTTTAGAAACTGGAACTGGTATTTTGGTAAAATAATTGCACCTTCTAGATTGAAGTACTATGTGCAGATTAATGGTCTTAGTCACAGATTCTTTTATCTACCTTTATCCTCAGCCAGCAACATCTTTGCCTTTTTTTTTTTTCCTCAGAAACTATAAATTTCAGCTACATGGACTGGTTATACTGCTTTCCTGTTGGCCCTCTATAGGGACAGGAAGGGGCTATAAGGTCTCCCTGAAGCTTTTTGTTTCACCCAGGCTGAATAACCCCAACTCTCTCAGCCTGTCCTCATAGCAGAGGTGTCCCAGCCCTTTGAGCATCTTTGTGACCCTCATTTTGCTTGTGTATGACTTCACAAGTTGTTCTAATAATTGCGTAGTGCAGGGGGAATGCACTCTGAAGTACCCCTTGGAGCAAGCAATGGCATACATCTTCACAGCTGACTGATTTCTGATGCTGTCAATCTCTCATGTATTTACACAACATATATGTATAAAATTACAAGAATCCTATGCAACTCAATTTAGATATGCTGGAAGTTTTGCAGGGGTTACTTTGGCTTTTGTTTGCTTGTTTTGGTTTGTCTGTCTGTTTGTTTTAAGGACATCCTTGCTTGCAACTTCAACTCTAACACAGACAAAATAAAGGCCTGGACACTAAACAGGTTGAATGGTTGAGATAATATGTCTCAATATTATTTAAACAGAGTGTTGCGGTATAAAAGGCTTTCAGGAGGTAGAAAGAGAATTCCTGGGAATGGAATCAGAAGTCATAAGAAAATATAACACCCTCCGTTGAAGCATCACCTTAGATCTGCAGTAGGACACACTAGTTTCCTGCTTGTGTATAAGATCCAGTCTGTTTTCCAAAGAGAAATTATTTAAATGTCTAATATTGTCAAATGTTGGGTTTTTTTTCAGTTTGATCCAGCTCAGCTTTAATAGAAATGTCAACTGGGTTTTTACCACTTTCCAGTTTTCCCATGGGCCAAGCTTTCTCCTTTATTTTGGGTGAATCATCCCAGGTACCCATAGTCTGTCCAAATTCCTTCTCTGGCAATGACTGGCAAAGGTGTGATTGTTGGGAAACTTCTGAATATGGTAATTATTTTAGTATATGTTTTAATATATTTCTTCTGTTTGGAACTAACTGAAAATATTGCTTGCAGTCAAGGAACACTTACTAGGTAATCACTTTACAATTACATAGTATGCTGCTATCACTTATTTGGTCTTCATGCTAGTTAGAAGTACAGAACAACCTGTTCTGTAGGCCTTAAAGTACATTAGGTCGACAATTTAAATAAATTTTTAACACTGTTGGTTTTCCTATTGATAAATTCATAAACAACTAGGGAAAACGTAATGACAATAGTAAGCCTGGAACCAGTGTGGCTAATAGATGAGGAGAAAGTGCAGAATCCCTTTCTTACCCATCATGTCAAGCTCTGGCTGTGCTGATAGCACTTCTTGTCATGGCACGGTGCTGCTTCACCTGCATTCATTAACTTGGACACAGAATGATGAAGCTTTCCAGTTCTAGAGCTAATGCCGTCAGTGGTAGCTTTGTCATCCCCATACTTCATGTAGAAATAATAACCAACAGCTTTAACCTCTACAGAGACATTGAAATTTTTCTGAAGTGGAACAAAGCAGCTGCCACAAAACCTAAGAGCACTTCATCAAGGAAAAAAGAAAAAAAAAAAAACAAAACCAAACCTGTTATAGTGGACAGGAAATTCTAAATGCTTCTCAACATTTCAGAAGGAGGGTGTGTGGGTGGAAATCAGTAAAAAATATTTATACATTGCTGTAACAATTTATGAATTACAGTTCCAAGCTGATAGTGCTACCTGTGGGAATTATAGCAATTCCTTAGAACGGACAACAGGGAGAAGCAAACAAAAAGATTTTGACAATTTTTAAGAGTAACTTGTTTTAAGAATATATTCTCAGTTTTCATATCTATTATGTTGTATACTTGCATCTGAATTCATTGGTTATTTATAAAATGTACAAAATTTCTCCAAAACTCAAAGTTTCAGGTCAAAGACTGAATATAAAGAAGGGCAGCATATCTACATGGTTCTTTTAACAAAGCTTAACTAATAGAAAGCTGAACTAAACAAGTATGTATTAAGTATATGCACCTTGCTGTAAATACAAGCAGAGGTAAAAAAAATAGAAATATCAAATAATAGATGAAAACTCTGCCTGGGCACTGAAATGTTTGATCTTCATTTAGGTTAAGAGAAAGATTTCTGTATGCATTCATTTTGAAAATAATATCTATAATTGGTATTTAAAATTCCAACAGTACTCAGGACTCCAAGATACTGCAGAGATATCTGTGCAAGCTACAGCATGGGGAAAGGGAAGGTAGTAATACAATTCACTTAACCATACTGACAACAACAATAAAAATATTTTTTTTTAAGCTGAGCCTTGTATGATCTAGAAGGATGACAGTCTCCCCAATTAATTTTGTCTTTTTATTACATTTCTTTCCCTGACAGAAGGTCCTGAGCTATCATTCTAGCTGATCAACTGCCTGATGTTCTGTATCAGAACTTGTGGCAGACGTTAGCACTACAGAGGCCCTCAAATAGCTTTGGTCAATCAATGTAAAACATGATCAAATATCAATTACTGCATTTAGCCTGCCTAAAATGTACAAAGCTGTGGAAAAAAAAAAAATTGTCTTTTTCTAGTATTATTGGTGTGCTGTTTCAAAGTTCTCAAACGCTAAGGCAGTGATTTTAAAATCAGATTGAATTCTTGTACATAATACAATATGCAAAATAATAAAACTTGCAAATAACTTGCAATGAAATGCTAAAATTACTAAAGTTAGGTATAACATCTAATTGTATTTGGTAGTCAAAGCTCTCTAAGACTTAGCACCATCGTGCACTGAGGTTGGCAAGTGGAAAAGGTATCACCTCTTCTCACCTTTGTACTATCTTGCTTAGTGCCCTCTAATATCTGGAAGGATTTTGAATTGTGTCCTATTTACTTGGAGACAGATGTGGGCAATCAGTCGTATAATTTTTGCCTGATTTCTTTTCCATATTTGCTAAAAATTCTAGGGAAAACGCATACCAAAACAGGTGGTATTTAAACCCAGACAATTTCTGTTAGCTAGTTATATCATGAGTAACTGTCCCAAATTATTCAGAACTTGATACATGCTGGACATGGCAGAATCTATCTAAAGGTGAAGGGCAGTGAATGTAAACCACTGACAGACTGTATGGAATTTTTTGTTGTTGTTTTTCTCTGATGCAAGATATGTAAAGGCAACTTGTGTGAATCTTTCTTGAACTGAGAAAAACAGCGGAGGGTGTAGAAGCTGGAATTCCGTACACCAGCTTACTACTAAATTGGAGTACTCCCACTGCAGCAAGCCAAATTCTTACTGGCATGCTACCTTTGAACAAAACACATAACATCTGTAATACTGAAAATCATACAACGTGTAATAAAGGAAGCAGAACTACATTTGAAACATTTATCTACATGTGCCAGGGATTTAACAAAGTTGAGACAGCCTGATAGTTTGTAAAGAGTATTTTTTTTTCTGTTCTTCTTTCATAGAAGTCTTGGCAATTTTAAAACACCTCATCCTTACACAAAATTATTCAACAAAAAAATGTTAGGCTTATTCTGTTTGGTGCACTTGACTGAGTAGATAATGTTGGTTGTAAAAGAACCAAGCTGAATTCCTTGCTCCTCCCCAAATTCAGCATGTGTTTAAAAAATAAAAATAAAAATGGATAAAGAAGCTTAAAGCATTTGAAGTGTGACTTAGTTTGCCTTTAGGTATTTTAACCATAATTCTAAAACCCATGCTTAACAGCACATTAGCTCTCTAAATATCTCAAGTTCATAAGTCATTTTCCTAGGAAACTACAGTTCTGCTCCCACAAACACCTAAAAATATCTCAGTCTGGTAAGCACTTAGCTTATGCCAAATCCTATCAAAATACAGTCAGCTTGGCATTGTTGCTTCTAACCCAGCAAGGGGCCAAGTGGCAGCGTGTGCTCTATTGCTACTATTTTTTCAGTCTGAATTTGCTGAAAACAGTGACTGTCTTCCAGTTGAGTTGGAGTTTGAACTGAATCTCAATTTTCACCTTTGCCTGCGAGAAGTCAAACTTGCATCTTTCAATGAAAAAAAAAAAAAGTGTGAAATATTTACTCTTTATACCTGCTTTAAAACAGATGTTTTCCTCCTAAGTTGAAAGATACTTTTGCATCCAAAGAAAAGCAAGGAAAATACCGTTGCCATAAATAGGACATATAGCATTTGCAGAGAAGCTAAAGGTAGCTGATGAGTGTTGTTATCTCAGACCCAAGGGGGACACAGCAAGGGAATAGGATGCTCTATTCCACGTGTAACTTTGAAAATATTGAAAAAATGCAAGCACAAATTCATAGTATCCTAAACACATTTCAAAAGAAGGATGAATTTGGTGTGCAGGCAGAAATTAGAAACACACCTTTATATACAACCCATGAGACTACTGAAATACAGTAGTCTGTTCTTCTGTAGTCTGTATTCCATTAACTGTGGTTGGGTGTTAAGTCTTCCTCTTGAAAATTCATAGCAGACTTGTATAAGGAGTTTATTAAAAATCAGTCCACAGTCTAGTAGCAAAGCAAAATCATTAAGTAAATTTAGTTTTTCAAAAAACAAAATACCCAACTTCTTATAAATAATGCAGCAAGAACAGAATATTTTCCCCATTTCCACAAGTTACCAGCCAACCAAAATGGCACTCTATTACTTTTTTAACACACCTCTGAATTCTGGTGTTTGCCTTAAGAAACCAAGAGATAAGATGCATATATATTTTTCAGAAGCTGAATCCTGTTATCATTTTTATAAGGTTACATACTGAATACAGGAAATTGAAAACCCTGTGGAGGAAAAGTACTGTTGCAAATGTGCTGATTCCTGTATAGGCTTTGGTGTTTTCATGGTTTGATTTTTTTCATTTCTGAATTGATTCAACTTTCTCCTAATACTTTATTCTTGAAAATATAACCTCTTTCTTTAGATTTCTTAGTGTTTGAATTGCATGATATATTATAAACCATACTTAGACTTGTTTCATCTGATGTCCAAATTTAAATAAAGAAAACATAAGTCTCCGGGCCATATAATGCATCTGGTATAAAATATCTTCATGTCTAAAGTTAAAAGAAGTTTAGGATTATCAATTTCTCCAAAGTTCATTGCCAAGGAACATTTTTGGTTTTTAGTCTTTTTTGGCTTAGCCTTGTTTCACTGCTTTTTTGCCTTCACTACTTAAAAAACTACTCTCTGATAGGTCTTCAGTTTTCTGCAGCATGGGCTTGCTAGACATATTCTGTAAAACTGTTTATATTAATCAAATCTACTACCTGACTACAAATGAACATCTTTCACTTAGAGTCAGGGAAGAACTATGATTTTTTCCAAAATACTCATGGCTGAGTGGATGCTTTTGTTAGTTATGTTTCAGTCTTATTTTTTGAACTAGCAAAGATAAACTCATAAACTCTAATGTATTTGAACAGGTATTAGTTAACAAAGACTTAAGAACATACAGTTCGTAAAGCAAAACAAAATAGACAAGTAAACATCAAAAATTTAAGACTTTTAACTTTCAATTGAGTGCTGACTTTTCCTTCTATAAATGTAAAATAATGACTTCATAGAATGGGACATAATATTTTCATCTTGGGAACAGGCCTGGAGAATGATGATCTGCTATTCTTTTCTAATATCTAAAGAGACTGTAAGCAATTGAGCATATCCCACATCCCTTTTACTAAGCTTAATTAAATGTCCATTCATTCCTTGCCCCTCTCCATAGCTCTGTACAAGGAGTATGAACGAACAAAAAGGTTATTTATAATGGATGATATCAAGTTATGATCAATACTCATGTAAAATTTACTATCTGATTTAAATCAGTTTGATACAATGCAAGAAAGGTGAATAATACATGAAGTTCTTCCTCCACGAGTGCTACTTCACACCATTTAATATGTAAATGGTGTTCATTTAAAACATAACCCGCAACTGTTGCAAAATATTTTAGCCTTAAGGAGTTTGCATAAAGCTAGAAACCAGCTACCCTAGAAGCACTGTTAAAAGCAGTAATTAGAATCTCATACCACACTACCTCCCAGAAAGAAAACTCTTTATACTCTTCAATGATAAAACTTTGACAGAAGCAGTTTAAAATATATAGCACAGGAACAGGCAGTACTGAGTATATTAAGCATGTTATTCTGCAGGTTCTGAAATTATTAATGAGCTGCAGGACTCAGTCTTTTATTGAATTAATTGCAATTAATCAACTTTGCCTGACTCCAGCAAAAAGCAACCAATAGCTGGATGAGCACAGTTGTTTATTGCTTTGAGATGCTGATTATTGTATTTGTTAGTCTGTTAGGACATTGATCTTACCCAGTCTTAGTCAACTAACCTTAAGAGATCTTTTTTTTTTAGGTATTTGTAGGTCTTTTCTGTAGCTACTGAGGAGACACAAACACCTCCAGGAACTACTTTTTGTCTTTGCATTAGATTTTTAATTTAGGATCCTGTGAGTTTAATTATCTTCTTCACATGTCAGCATAAGATGTTGAGAGGCAGCTTAGTCAACTCTCTCAAGCTACAGTTTAGATGGTTTGTGAGATAATCCATCTCCTGGAGAGTGTTAGAGATCTGCTGTGGAACAAACTGAATTTGTGGAGCTATTTTAAACACAAGCATTCATAATACTTGAGTGTTAAAAATAAATTGCATTCTGTACAATTCCTACCATATTCATACAGTGTTAATTATATCATTCCACTCATCTTTTTCCACTTTTCACAGTCCTTTATAAGTTTGAAATAAATAGGAAATAAAAATAAAATGAGACAATAAGGGACCTAGTCTTAAGTTAGATGCTGCATTTGAGATAGCTACTCAAGCAGTCACAGAAGCCGTGTCAGAAAATATATCCTGTGAGTGGTTTTCAGGTTAGACAGAATAAGTTCATTTTACCCTTTCAATACGATGCTATTTCTTCCAATAAAGATAGCTAAGGCAATTTTTCTCTTCCATTCTGTTACTGAAGGAGGATTAAGATATTTCTAATGTCATAAAAGTACTCCTTGAGAAAGAGTGATAGTTATTAAAAAACTGCTCTAAAATTAGGTGATTCAAAGGTGTCAGGATTCATACCTAACAGACAAGTTTAGCAGGTAATGACTGGGGCACACAGAGCTACTACCTGGGCTAGACACATCTTTAAATGGAAGCAATTTTCTTTGAGAACAGGGGAAAAAATAATTGTGGGACAAAAATACCAGAATATTTACCTTTCACTCTCTGTCAGGTTTGGCTGATCAGATGAATATAGTCTAGGCAAGGTTTCACAGTATCTTACAATCCATCTTGTTTACCATAAGACAGTGAAGAGGAGACCTTTTATGTTACCATTTTACCAAATGTTGTACTTGTGATCAAAGACACAAGTTGTTGTGTTGTTTTGGTATAGAAATAGAGCAGGTTTAGTTGGAGGACTATTTACCTAGAACTAACAGCACTGCTTTATAGAAAACAGCTACTGGATTTCAAACAGTATCATATAGGAAGAACATACGGCTTTCCTCCACAGGTACTCTGGGCCAAAGATAGAATAATAAAAGTAACTTGGAGACTTGTTAATTCCATTTCTTTCCAGAAAGCTAGTTGTATTCCAGAGCTTTGAAACACAGTATAGGAGGTTCTAGTCTTTTCTGCATGGCAAAATGAAGATATATACTGCCTCAGAAAGGTAGAAAACGAGGGGTAGATGAAAGCTAGTTTAGCAAACTGAGAAGGTGTTTGTTGAACAATCAAATCATTGTCTCTCCTAGAACAAGAGTCATGCAAAGAGAAATAAAGAATTAAAAAAGAGTAACCAGACTGTCATACAGAAGAACCATTTTCTATAAATTCACGGCTAGCCATCACTTTCAGAAAACTACAACCTTATGTCACAAACTTATGGTTTCTACCTGTGCTTTATTCTTGCATTTTGTCCTGAGTGAGTGGCAGTTAATACCAGGGATGAGAGAATTGCTCTCCCACACTCCTCTTCTTTCCTGGTTCACAATTCCTCATGCCTGTTCTGTATGTTTTAGCAGTGCTCTGCACGTTCAGAGAGCTACCAATCTGCTTCCTACTAAACTTCAAAAGCTAAAGTACGCCCTCAAGCAGAGCAGCAAATCAGTGGTCTTTCTGTGCCCCAAGATATTACACCTCATTTCCTTGAGAGCATATTGAGGTTGTTCGAATCTCTGCTCCTTTGCTACACAAACACTGTTTTTCTTCACTTGTCCTTAGATAATTGTTGGAATTACTCCTACTAATAACTTCTTAAGTATTAGAATTAATTAGTGGAAAACTAGTATAAAAACACTGGAATGTGTGGCTCTACATTAGTGCTCTCCTGTTAATACCCACAAACAAGACTAAAGTCTCTGAAGTATATATTGTAATGGCATTTCTCCTGTGTGAACTGGGAAGATCATGTTTTTCAGCATGAAGGTAATACCTGTTTGGTTTGTTTTTTAATTTTAAGTTAAATATCTACTTCTAGTCGCCAGGAACTGAAATCCCCTCTTGCCATCATTTACTTCATTATAATGAGTTCCCATTCTGGAAATTAGTTTTGGCTTTTTTTTTGTTGGTTTTTTTTTAATTTTTTTTTTTTCTAATTCTTATCCACACTTTCAGAATACAGGGTATGGGGCATTTGCATTTACAATTCTGATTCACTCTCTGCATAAAGTTTGTGTGTATTTTTATAAAGTATGTCTTATTTTCGTGGTTGCATTTTGTTCCTTAGTGATTGAGTGTGTTAAAATGAAAGCTGTTCAGTCTTCCTGAAATTCAATATCATTACTACAACCTAAAAAATAAGTTGCTTGGTTACTTCAAACACTAAATAAATGATATTTGTATGGCTGCAGTGAATATTGAGATAGGTCTGATGGGACCACCATTCAGTTTTCATTAATGTAAATCATTGCTTGAAAAACTGCCTTCTGGAACCTCATAGGTACATCTTATATAGGTGAGAATGACAAGGTTGTTGTCAATGTATGTCATAAGCGGATTTTGAAGAAAGTACTTCAGCTACATACATAAAGCAAAACGTAAAGCTATTGCCTTTTCCAAAGTTCAAAAGCTAAATATGAAAGACAGAAACATTCTTGTCGAGTCTCCTTCTAAGCTGGAAGTCAATAGTAGACAGAGAGATGTGTGTGAACAGCTTAGTTTGGTGTGCTAAATAAAGAATCCTGTGGCCATTGTCAGATGCCAGTTTGCTTTTCCTAAGCTCAGTTTGATTGTATGAGCAGATGAAAGGAGTTCCATGGTGTCTCAAGGACAGTGTTTGTAATACATGTTTGACTGCTTTTGGTTGAGCCTAGAAATTTCTAGGGAGGTGTGATTCTCTTTGATCTCAGTGTCTTGAGCAAGGACTCAGGCCTGGAATCTTCAGTAATATTGATATTAGGCTGTTATACCTGGAACTTCCCTCTGTAGTCTCTCAAAAAGGTGTCAAAGTGATTAATACATGACACAGTTTACATTTATAATAACTTAAGTAACTAATTACCTTAAAAAAAAAAAAATAGGTGGTCATACACAAGTTATTAATCACAGAAGAAAACCCCAAAATTCATGGAAAATTCTGTTTCATGAGTACAGAATAATAGAATATGAAATCACAGTGTAACTATATGCATAAAGGTGTTTCATCTTTTGTATACAGTGAGGCTTCTGTCATTCTCTCTCCACGAACTTTTTTAATGATACAGTCTCCAACTAATGCATTTTTCTAGCAGTACTGGAGCATATTTGCATAGAGAAGTGTGTGCATGTGTTTATATGACATAAGGAATATCTTAGCCTTTTTCAAATGCAGCTTTCTGGTAAGATGTTGAAGAACAGAGGAGCTGTAAGATTTTAGTGCTATAAGCAAACAGGAAGTATTCCTCAAGGCTTCCGGGTAGGCACAAACCATACAGAAGTTTGGGCTCTGCTTCCTGCTCAGGATCAGCTGGATTCTGGGATTTTTGCTAATTATCGGCTGCAGGATCTGACTGAACTATAGTCCAGTTCAGCAAACCTGAAATGATCTAACCTCCACTGCATCAGTTGTTGGTAAGCTGTGCTTTAGTTTATACTGACATGTCAGACCACTGCAAGTACATATTTGAAGACGCAAGCAATTGTGCAAATACATTGACAAACTGCAGAACACTGTAAGTGTGCTTCACTTTCTGCCTACGTTCATAGACCAAAATGCTAACCTCCCTCCTCAAAGGAGTAATGCAGATTTCAGTACAGCATAGAGTCACTTCAATTCACTAGAAGGAGTTAACTCAGGTTTAATAAACACTTAGATACCTGAGCAGTAGGTTCAGTGTAAGTCCTATGCAGCTGCAGCCTGAAATGTTTATAGCTTAAATGCAAAATTTTCTCAATATTTGAGAAACATCTTCTATTTGAGAAGTTTATACTTAAAAAGAAAACAGTACTACCTGTGTTGAAGATACATTCAACACAAAGCAATGAAGTTCCCAAGCTGCAGCTAGAAATATGACTGACAGAAGAGAAAAGATATTCTGGAAATCTCAAGACAAATTTTAATAGAACTATTCAAGAAGCAAAATAAATGACTAGAAATATACTTTTAGAGAGATAATCTTATAAAAAAATTTATTGGATTCAAATGAAATAGCAGGATATCAAGACAAATAGCAATATGTAGTATTAGATTATGTATAATTTTTTCTTTAAAAACACAGATGTTTTTAAATAGTAGACATGGCACAGATATATTGAAAACTATGAATTCGTGCTAACACTTTCTCACTTGCAAAATTTTAGAAATTATACACCAAAATATGCAATGCTAATGTGGATGCTAATTTCAAAACAACAAAGATGTGATTCAGTAGGAACTTTCAATCAAAAAACCCAAAACCCCAAAATTTACCCTCTCCCATCCTTCCTTTGCCAAAAGCTTGCTCTGTAAACATTTCTGGTAGCAACAGAATCAACACAAGATTGGAACTATGATTAAAGCATGGTTATATAAACATACTTTACAGAAAAAAAAAAGAAATGTTCAAGACTCATTAGCAGTAGTCTATCAATACCTTTTATTTTACCCCTTGAATTGATCCAAACCATCTAAAGAGATGGATGGGAGAGCTTGAAGGCAATTAAACATAGAACAATTTTGATAATTTCACAATTCTAGAAACACCTGTGCTGCTTATTGCAATGCATTGTGAACATTCACTGAGTACCAGGGACTGCTCATTAGTCCTCAGGGACTCTCATTTCCACTTGTGTTGTAGTGTCTTAATGAGTATTTTGTTCAGTGCTGAAGTAATTATGGAAGAAAAAAGTTACATGCAATAGTGTTGTGGAGATCAACAAGGAGGAAAGGAGGACTTTCTGTTTTCATTCAGAAAATAGCTTGAGAAAGGAAAGGATTTAGGCTCTATTTTTCCTTAGATGAAGCTGCTATGAAAAGTACTTAGAGAGGAAGACCTCACAGGGGAGGGAGGACTCAAAGAAACCTGAACGCCAACCAACAAATAAAAAAAAAACCAACCCCAAAACAAGGTGTGAAGCCTTGCTTAAAAAGGAAGCTTAAGTGATTGGAACAGGCTTTTGGATTTGAGGCCAAATTTCATTTTTTCCTGCAAACAGAAAATAACAAATCTATCACAACCTTACCCAAAGATAGAAGAGACATTTGGGTCTGAAGACACCAAGTATGATAAAGCAAAATATTATTTAATATGACATTTGCAGAAGCATCCAAGTTTTTCCTCAGTTTTACCAAACTCAAAAGTTTTTCCATTTTTTGATCAAATGTCATCCCCATGCCCAAAAGATAGGTAGTTGTGATAAGGGTCTGTATTTTGACAGATTTTGGCAGATATAAAGCCCTGCCTTGGCTTACTCTATCTTCTTCTCCACACTATTTTCTCTTCCTCTTGTGTTTTGTTAATCATAGCTCTTCATGACACATTGCTTCCTTTTATCCTTTCAGCCACTTTAAGTCAGCAGATGGCTCAACATTTTTCCCTACCCAGTTGTCCCTGCAATTCAGTCATATGCAGACTCACAAGACATTGATGCCACATATTTAGTGCCTGACAACAAATTCAGTCTGATCATTCCTGTTTACTCCTCCTCCATTGAAATCAATCCACATCTCTCCAGAGCTGCTGTTTTTCCTCACAGATAGAATTGTTAGCTGGAAAAAAGAAACAGGCAAACTGGCATTTACTGCTTGTTTCCTGTTTTTCAATGACCATATGAAATATGAAACTGGCTGATAAACAGTATTTGAAGTTACTCTAAGTAATAGGGAAATACCTTGTATCGGCATCTGTTTTCTACAGTTGTTTTATTAGTTTAATTTGAACTATTTTGTCATACTGAAGTAATGAGAATGCCTGAAAATCAAATATTTTGCTTTACAAGACAGTTATAAAATTGGGTTTGATGATTTAGTCACATTTCCACGTGTAATGTCTAATGAACCGTATTCTCTACAAGTAATATAGATTACATTTTTAAAGGGGTTCTAGAGTGTTTACTCAATTATAGGTTCTTATTCATTACAGTAAATTAATTTGTAAATGAAGTATTTGTTAATCAGTACAAAGGAACATGGCAGCATCATATGTTAAATATTGATGACCACCAATGTAATTAGAGAATAGATTTCTCTGGAGCTCCAAATCTTTCGGGGATATCACTGCCTGCTAATCTCCTTTAAAAAAAAAAAAAAAAAAAAAAAAAAAAAACAAAAAAACCAGTGCTTTGAAAATAATGTTTCATTTAGTAAGAGGGAGGTGCTTAATTAATCAGTCAGGACATTTACCATGTAATCAGAATTCCAAGCAAAGAAAGTAGGAACTAGAATTTAAAAGAGACAGTGAAAGAAAACCTTCATAGAAGAATATTTTATAAAATGGGAACATGAACTACTTTTAGCCTGACAGACTGTGTTTTGTATAGCCATTTACTTGACATTAGATCTATGCCCTACTGTAGATTCCCCCAGAAGTGTTTTCACAACTACTGTTCTTGAGGATTAGACTTTTAAGTATAACATTACTGATGTAAGAGCCTGGGAAACAATAGAAGCTTTTATGCAATGTAAGAAATCTAGACGATGATGATAAAAGAAGATACAGACAACATACACTCCAAGTGCTATCAGTACCTACCCAAAGAAATGAGCTCCTACACTGGGGTCTTTCAAGTTTCTTGCTTGTTTAAAATAGTCTGCTATTATCAATACCTTATCTCCACTCAGATGAAGCTCACTAGTCACAGACAGTAGGTGCAGACCATGCAGTACCGCAGAAGCAGCTATTATTACTTGAGAGAGGCCTGATTTGGATGTCTTAGAAACAGTAACAAATGGAGAATAAGAAAATGCCTGTAAACTCAGCAGGAAGCTCAGTGCAACTCTCTGTAGAAGGTAAAATAGCATCCAGTGCCTGAGCAATGAAATTTCCTTCGCAGCAGGCCAGAGCAAACTTCCATGGACAAATCAGCACATCAGCAAAAGGCCTTTCAAGGACTGCTTCTACTGTGGGACCATTTATAATCTTTTCTTTCTCTGCTTTCCTCTTGAAGAGAAGAGTTCTGGCTGGAGGACAAGTCGAATGAAAGCAAGAGGCTTCAGAGAGAACACTGTTCCCTCCAAAATCTGTTCTACTCTGCATTTTCTTTGTTCTTTCATTCATCCTGCTCCCTTTCTCCCCCCAAGGGAGGAACAACAAGCCGCAAGAACAGATGTTTCTAATTTCATTAGATTCTTGATACTAATATGCAGGGCTATACTTCCTACTTGATCAATGACAAGACTCACTGTATCTCAAAGGAACAGCATGATTCTCAAGAGGGGCAAATATATATGTATTAAATGGTCCAAATTTTATTTTATTATGTCTACATTAACAAATAAATAGCAATTTAATGTATTTAGCAAGATCCATGCTGAAGATTACTTGGTAAGAATATGTAGCTAAATAATATATTTATGCACTCTTTTTTAAGAAGTAAAATCTAACTTTATTGTATGAAGCATATATACAAGACCCTCATAAGGTTTCAAAATATCTTTCTCCAAACAAATGCCTAGAATTGCTTTTTTTTTTTCTAAAAATTGATTTTCTGAAATGTTAAGTATCGAATAAGCTCAATCCGTAGATGGCATTTTTTTCCCAAGTATTTATCTTCCTTCACATGCTTCTTTATCCCTCTTGATCCCAATTAGTGAGTTTTTCTAAAACTTGTTAATGCAGAGAAAGACAGAAAACAAAACATAAATGCTAACTTATTAACAACACCCGGCTGGACATTTTCTGGTTTAAAAGACAAAAGAAAAACCAAAAATTAACTTGCTGTTTTCCTCTAGTCTATCCTGTACTGTGACAGGATTGCATAAACACTGCAGGATTTTGATCCTAGATATTCAGCCCTGACAGAGAACTGTCACCCAGATTTCAAAAATCCTCTTAAAAAAACAAATGACTTGTTGAAATCACAGTCTTAAAAGCTGGGGAAATGGGCATTTTCTGATAAATCAGGTTTCTCCAGCAGGATATGCTTTTATTACAATGTAATGGGAAAAAGAATTAATTGTCCAGATTTTTGCCTGAAACTGAAACAGTGAAAACTTACCTACCCATACCACAGCTGCAGGATGTATTTCCTTTGCATTATCCTTCCATAAGGGTTATATGGATTTGAACAGGTGTGTGTAGTTAGGTTGGAGAAATTCGGCTGACACAAGTATTATTGTAGTATTTTAAAATTAGTGTAATTGCAATCACTATGAGATTGTGTAAATTTAGAGTTCCTAGAAATTACAGTCTAATAATTTTTGTGTTTAACATAATTTCAAACTAAGAAGCATAAAACTAGTATTGGACAGGCATATTTGTGACACAGTAAAAATTAATAAAAAGATCTTGCATTAAGCTAATTTACACATAGTGAGTTTTTTGTTTTGTTTTGTTATTTTTAACAAAGATCATTAGTATCTCCTGGATACAGAACTCCTACTACGTCTAAAAGCATAGTAGTGGGTTTAATAAGATATAGGGCATAAAATGTGATGTATACAAACTCTAAGGAGTCCTTTAGGGATGACTCTAGAGATAATTTTAGCTATAAGGAATATGATCATTAAAAAAGCACAAAACAGTAATATATAATTTTAAAACATTAGGGGGATAGGATAGGAGAATCCACTTACCATTTCCACAAAGAATAACAGTATGACTAAAGTCAGGAACCAAACCACCTTCAATAATAAAACACATTTCTCCAAAAGCTTTGCTAAAACATCTAGACATCTAGTCTCCCTACCTAATTTGATTGCTGGAGCAGCTACAGAGGAAGGTTATTAGAAGACTAATCTAAAATTTTGTTCTAATCTCTTCCTTTGCTTTTTTTTTTCTTCTTTTTCCTTTTTTTTTTT
>VZRU01012823.1:588784-620807 GCA_013398155.1 Pedionomus torquatus
ATTTTTTACTTCTGTGACAATATATCCAGATGAATATCCTAAAAGTAAAATAAAAAATTTAAAAAGCCTTGCCAACTGTCTACAAATTCCTGTGAGCATCTCAGAAGCTGGAGTAAACTTTCTACTCTAAACTGAAAGATTTAGTTTTAGGGATGGTATTTTCAAGCATCAGATCTCAGGGTAAAATATTTTCTGAGAGAAATAATCTGGATGCCTTCTGACAAAGAATAAACATCACAGAGACAGAATGTGGTATCAACTGTCCCATAGGAATGACAATTCTATTCACTGGATATTTCTTTATTTAATATAATTCTGTCCAAAAATGCAGGTTTTGAGTCATATATCTGGACAAGTTAATAAAAAGCATTATAAAGAAAAAAATAACATAATAAAAACTTTGTAAAAATCACACATGCACCACCATAATTTTGTCTTGTATTTACTACTTTTTGGTTATCAGAGCAAAGAAATGGAGTATCTTTTGTGGAAAAAACAGCTGCGTGACTAAAACATATTGAATATGAGAAAGGGCCATTCAGCCTAAAGAGAATAATCTATATGTTCACCTAGGATTGTATCTAATTGCTTCCTGAATGACTGCAACATTTGTTACAACTGCTTCACCTCCAACACCATTCAAACTATGCATTGTAGTCAGGTGAAAGAAGTATGCTTTATATGTTCTGAAATTGTCTTTCTTTAACTTTAATTTATATCCTCATCCCTATAGTTGTGTTGTGGTTACAGTCATAAAGGATATCGATGTGTTGATTTTACAGACACTACTTATGATTTAATAAACTTAAATTCCCTTTTACCATCTTATTGTTTTCTATTCAGCTCTATTGAAAGTTCATATTGTCATTATTTTGCCTTAAATTTTACCCACCTACTTGAATAATTAAACAAATTGCTGTATTCCTGTCGCACTGTGCCTTGACTCACATTCAGCTCTCCATAGGTGCTGCTGGAACATTAAAGCAGAATAATCTGAGATCATGGTATGAAATTAGAGATTATATTTAGTGTATTCTTGACTGAATGCCCCTAAAATCGTAACACTGAAACGCAGTTAAATCACAAGTCTTTAGCAGATATATTGCTACAACAAAAAAAAAGCTGGTATATTTTCTCATTTTCCTGGCATAAATTGCTTTCTTCTGTATGAGCAAATACTCACTCAGCTTCTTACTTACTTTATAATAACTAATTTGTAAAGCTAAGTCTAAAATGGTCATAACATTGCACATACACATAAGGGAGATACATAAAATTACTTTCCCCTATCTGCTTCAGTCAGGAATTTCATGCCAATCTACTGCCAGCCAATATCCTTCCCCAGATTGCATTTGTTGTAAAGTGGATCTTGTATTTCCACAGCTGCAATAAATTGGTTTTGTCCAAACCATTTTCTCTATCTTCAAACTCTCCCTAAACATCCCAAACAACTATATCCTTGGGTTTCCTTTAAAATTTTTTTTAAAAAGAAAGATCTGAGTAATATTTTGAACTAAAAAAGTACTGAATTTTAATCTAAACAGGTGTTTTTTGAATTATAAAACTGTGAAAGAAAATGTAGCAATGTAATTAAATCCAAATTATCCAATTTCATGCCTATTAATACTATGAAGTTGAATTGTTTCTTAATCCACTTTGAAGGCTTGTTTTGATATTCAAATTGCCACTACAGAAAAAATGTGGATGTTTAGTAAGATATCAAGTGGGCTTCTGCTGAGCTACCAGTATTCACAGTCGTCTAGTTATTGTGAATGTAGAGCCTTACAATACCCAGGATTTTGTGAAGAGCTTAGATTTCTGAAAATACTTCTCAGCTGTTTGTGTGAGGTTTTAAAAAAAATAATAAATATTTAGAAGATACATAGAAAGGATTTTGAAAAATATAGCACAATGATTAAATGTAAGATGTGTATATTATTTGATAATTAATTTCTGTGTAGGAAATTTTAGATGTGTAGCAAAACCCTGGCATATCTATTTTAATTAATTAATTAATGATGATAATAATTTAATTATATTTATTAATTTAATTAATACTTGTTTGTTTGTTTGTTTTTGTAAACGAGAATTTTTCAGTGGTTACATTGTCAGCTACAAATGAAAATGCTGCAAGAGTGAGGTCCATCCTCTTGGTAAACAACACATTACATGTGACCACGATTAACTTCTGAATTAATTCAAGAAAATTTGCAGCTTGAGATAAGTGCAATATCCTTTGTCTGAAGGTGATAGCTATTACTTTTTAAAAATAATCTAGTCAACTCAGCAAATCCTAAAAGGTAAGACAAAATCTACATTCTCAACTTGGGTCTGCATAAGTAAAGCAAACATCTTAGCCTGAATAATTTGACTTTGTGTTCTTCATTTTTCAAGCCTTGAAGGTTATTTAAATTCTATTTATCCCAAGAATCTCCAACTAGAGAAGTAAAATATAAATGTTCAATTTCTGGTCTTGTCACTTCATAACTGTACCAAAGTTTTAGTACCGGAGAACCACAAGTTTGGTGCAAAGGAGCAGGTGGGAAAAATAAGGATTTATTAGCAAAGATAGAATTATGGGGTTAAAAAGAGGATAATGAAACACTAATAGAGACACACACTGAGAAAAATCAAGTGCACAAAAAGTTTACAAAATACTCTGAAAGTGATACTTCTTATATTTTATTCCCAAATTTATGTGTTGTTCATTTATACTTAACCTGGAATAAACACATTAAATTCACTGGGGATCCACTTCTGTCCTTCATGCTTAACATGAAGTGCACCTTTAGACCACCATGAGATGTGTGACAGTGGAGAAGGCAGACTCATTAATGTCAAGCCATACCTTTGCCCCTCCCCAGCTCTATGTATAGTATCTACAGCAACAATTTTACTTGTGGAGGGAAATCAGAGCACATGATCCTGATGCTGCTTCTTACAACAGTTTTCTGATGTGTAATTTCTCAGAGGACAACCTACTTGCTTCTGATTTATAACTCTATATGAATTTGCTTCTGAGTTTTTGAAACTACTTTACTTGATAGCCAGAAAATAAGCCATGCTGACAACAATCAGTAGCACAAGTGCTGCCACAGCAGAAACCCATCATGATTAGGAAATGAAATAGATTGACAGAGGGACGTACCATTGTTGGCAGGGTAGACTTAACATCTCCATAATTGTTACTCCATTCCGCTGTCAAAGCAAGCCAACATTGCTAATATAATCTATAGCATTTGGACTATTTAACTCCTCCTATGAGTTAGAGAAACAGCACATCACGATCGTACATAAAACTAGATTAAGGTTTACCTATGTATTATCATTCTGATTTCTGGCTACAACAAAGAATATAAAATACTGTCTCTCTGATTCGAAGATGCATAGTAGGTTTTGGAAATCACCCAGGCGCCACTGAATTAAATGGCAGCTATGCACTAGCACACATTTCCACAGAGGCACTTAGGAACCTCTATAAAATGTGTTTTGAATAGAAACAAGATGCCCAAATACCTTGTATAGCTCAGTTGTAGGCATCTTTCATATTTGTAGGCTCCCAAGTACATCAAAACAATCTGTTAAAATTTACCGGTTCATGAACAATATTCATACCTTAGATGTCATCTATTATTTCAAATTTCATATCTCTGTAAAGTGTATTGGGAGGGGGAGGACCTTCATGTAACCTTGACTGAACACAGTGTTTGTACATTATATGCAAAGCCCAACTGGAGAAGCGAGGGTGCAGGCTACTGAACACTGAATCTTTCTAGTGAATCATAATGACTGAAGCACCTCTTCTCATTCATTCAGAGTGGTGTGCAGCATTCTCCACATTTCATCTTTCTTACCTGTATGGGAAAGCTTAATGGTTTTACATGACCTATGTTTCAACAACAAAAAAAAAAAAAAAAAAAGAAAGAAGGTTCTGAGAAATAAACAAGTGAAGATCTATCTACAGCATATTGTCTTGTACAAGATAAATTTCATTGAGCTTAGCAGAATTACAGCACTGCAGAGACTGAGGGAATATATTCAAATGTACTGCAGGTTATGTTGTAAAGGCTGGATTTAAAATTCTTCAGTGATGAAAGTGTTCCTACTTAGTGAATAGCAGCTGCCCTAAATTAATCTATATTGATTAAATTTCCTCTTGCTTCACAAAAAATAGCTTTTAATTTAGAATATCACTATAACATCTCAATCGAAACAATTGCAAGATGAAAGCAACCACATGATGTCAGCAAATATTATCACCTCCCTAAATCACACTGAAATTAGTCTTCCAGACACCAAAAGGTTATCTCTCCATCATTTCCTCTGGTGGCTCTTGATATTCTCTGATCTATCTTTCCAAAGCAAAGTCAATTTTCAGTTTTGTCATCCTAGCAACACAGCCCGCCTAGTACACTTTTTGCCTTTTATATTTCCAACACCCTAGTCTTCTTCAGCTTGCTTTTTTTAAGGTTTAAGAGAGCAGACAAAATGGGTTGCGCTCACCATAAATAATGAAAAGAATTAGTCAGGACACAATCATAGAGCACAATGCAGGTAAATGATGGATGTTTCTGCACACTCTGTGAGCTGGGAATAGGTCTAACATGCTACAAAGCCTGGGCAAGTACTTCTGAATTTGAGCTAATAGAGCCAGTGACTTTGCATGCAGGGACTGTTTGCATATCCAGTCTAAGATGATAGATAAAACACCTACTAAAATGACCATAACAGTAGATATAGTCTATTCTTTACAAGGTAGATATAGTCTATTCTTTACAAGTTATTTCAGCAACAACTCAAACAAAAATTGTATCAGAAGCAGAAATTCTTTTGACTGTACAGTAACAAGAAGCTATATTCAAATATATATATGCTTATATATTAAAATGTAGCTTATCCTTTTGATGGCTTTCAAAAGATATTTTAGACTTATTATATATCTTGTTTAAATAATGCTGCTCACCAGAGTAAAACAAGCAGGATTTTGCTACTTGTTTCTTAGGCCCTTACTGTGGTTTTGCAGCATGATGAGTTTCCATGCTGCAAAGCTGAGATATTTTCATGAAGAATTGCATTATCCTGTTTTTATAGTCCCATTCATATGCTTTTGTTTACACATAATATAGCACTTTGAAATTAAGGATGTTGATTATTCCTTTTTTGCATTCCAATGTTCCTAATGTTTTATTTTGCAGTATCTTGGGTGAGTAGATGCATATATTCTAAGTGTTTTCTATCTTATATAAAATGAAATAAATAAACAATTAGAATTGCACAACTCTCATTTTATTGCCTTGTGCTTTTATTTGCTGGTATTTTGCTATGTATAACTCTGCATATCTGACACCAAACTGTACTTGATGGCTCTTTGAAGCTTTAATTATCAGCTTTTTCCTCCCAGTTTTTCTATACTTTTTAAGAGTTTGTTTTTCTAAAACAATAACTCCCACTTGCGGAATTTAATATTGTTTCTAGAGACACAAAATCATGTCCCAGTTACCCTTTTTCAACAATATACAGTGTTATTTTCCTATCATCTGCAATAAAACAGTGAGAGATAACACGTAAATAACTATATTAACACTAAACATGTTCATTAAGTGCCTCATTTTGAAAATGTGTTACAGCTGGCCACTTATACTTGGCTGGAAATCAAATAATGAAGGACGAGCTGCAAATAAATAGCTGACTCTGATATGCTACTTGGATAAATAATTCCAGCCTAATGTATAGACTACTTACATGAATGAGATGAGTAAGATGAAGTGCTTGCTCACTGAACTCAACCCTAGCAGAACAACAGCCTCATTTGTGGAGTGTAAGTTGGGTACATAGTGTAGAGATTAAAAATGTTACGGAAAATAGTACAATTGGTAAAGCTGGATGGTCAAAACATGAGAATAGCTGCATTTTTATTATGTAAGGTGACAGATGGAAGATCTGTATTTTATAATGCTGCATTCTAGCTGAATTTTCTAGCTCAAGTGATGACAAAACCTCATTCATTTCACTTCTGTCATTTGAGCTGCTGGAGCAGCAGTGAAAGTAACTTGATCCATACTGCTGCAATTTGTAACTTAGTTACTTCAGACTTCGCAGCCCAGTGTATTATTTTTGCTTTAAAACTAAGACATCTTAGTACTGATTTTCCAGTTACAGAGACTTATGGCAGAATAAGAATGTTTAAAGAGGAAAAATTCCAGAAAGACAGATGCAGGAAAAAATATCTGAGGCTATTAAGCCTGTGATTGTAATATATGGTTTGCTAATTTCTGGATTTCTTTGACAACAGAGTCAGTAGTCAATACTATCAATACAGTTCTTAGATCATTTATTTCAAGTGGTTCTTTTTCTAAATCCAGTCTACTTTTTTTTCTCATCATGCAGTGAAATCAGTTCTGTGTTGTTACTCCTGTGTTTTTTTTTAATTTAATTTGAATGCTGTAGTTCCTTCTTGGCCTAATTTTTAGTCAATTTGAATAATTTATTAATTTTTTTTTTTTTTTTTTTCAGAGGGTGGCATAGTTCTAGCATAGGAGTGAAGCTTAAATTCTGAATGTAAAGTGTTAGATCCAGGATAATTCTTACCATTTGACCTTTATGCACAATATGCTTTCATCTAATTGATGTTTCCATGGGTCTAGATTGATTTATAGTTTTCATGTGTTATGCAATTATTAAGTTGTGGGCTCATTTTTATTCATCTTACTCTGATTTTAGTATGATTTACTTCATTGGCTTCAATGGTATTACTTCCTTATATATCAATACTAGACTCTGTATTACTAATACATATATAAAAATTGCCAAGATTATTTAATGCATCCAGGACTCCTTTCAGATATACACTTTCATTTCCATGAGAGAAAAATCACTCCCAAAGTGCTTTCAGAATCTCTGTTTTTATTGCTTTAAGGTGAAATGTCTTTGTTGTGTTTGTGAGTTTATTTCATTTACATGAACAGCTGGTAGTAAAAAACATAAATAAAAAAAACCCCACAGCTCAAACCTGTATTTCTTAATAGGGTAAATTCAAATAAACATAAACAATTTATTTCATTAGGAATACCTGTTATTTGATCACTGGAAATATCAAAGCATCTAAATCAATTTCTTAAGCAACTCCACATTACATCCTCTTTCATACGTTAGTGCTCTACTAAATTAACAATCTGAAAGCACAAAGCTGAGGGGTAGATTCAAAAAACATACAAACATTTCTGTAGAATGTTGTGCTGAGTTCAAGTCTCCAGGGCTATGGCATTTTGTTTTCTGATTGGATTTATTTACTGTATCTTTTTAGATATATAATCAGATAACTGCAGGTCGGATCTGCTAGTTAGACTAGATAGCTTTATCAATGTTTTTTTTTAGAAATTCTACCGTAAAAATAACGCATATAAATAGACTTTTAATCTCTGCTGTAATGTTTGTACACACTTATCTTTCTTTTCTTTCATACTCCTAATTAGTTGCAGTTATCTTATATTCAGTAAGTAGACAAGTGATAATTATGAGGATTCATAGCCTGATTCTAATCTAACATTTGTCAGTATTACACCAGGTTACTTCAATGAACTTCAATGACTTTCCCTTTCTTTTTCAAAAGACTAAAATCAGGATCTTATTGCTTAATGTACATCACTAACTCTACTTCCATGTTCAAAATTTACAGATATTTCTTTGAACTAGACAGATGTGAAATCATATTCCCTGTTTTAGGACATCTTCGTTGTTTGCTTTGTTGCTCAGCATTAGTTATGCTGAACATAATTAATGAGCTTTCAGCATGTTCAGGAGAAGATCCCCCCTGTGATGTCAGTTCCAGTAAATTATGCAGTGCCAGAAAATGCCGTCCAGCCCTGAGGCCAAACGGCATGACCTCTTTTTAAAAGTTGGGGGGGTGGGGGCCCTACCACTCCTCTATGTATTATCATATTAATACTGTTTCTTGGGAACAATCTCTGGCCTGTGCTAATCCCCCAAATTATGCACAGGATTTTTTTTGAGTACCAATTGGTATGCATCACTGTAGAACATGCTGTTAGTTCAACAGTAAGCTGAACCTGTCATAGGATGGGTTAGATTATCAATAGAAATACAAGCTTCAAATGAAAGATTTTGGTGCAAAGACTCAATGGAACTGGAGTCGTAGAAAAATGTCAGAAATAGTCCCTCATCCACATAAGTGAAATTACACTGAATTCATTCTTATCCAACCCTAAGGATAATACAAATACTTGTATTTTCCAGAAAATTGAGGACTAGATTGTTTTGGGGTTTTTTTTGCTTTTCTATTACTTCCTTCTCATCCCCACACTTGTCCCTGAGCTGATGACTGTGCAACTAATGTCTTAGGCCCCTTCTGAATAACCTTATATAAAGTAACAGTCAAAAATAGTCACTTTCTTCTCCACAGGGAACATAGAGCATTAAGACCCATATGGGATATCAAACAGTTCCTTGGTTTGCAAAGGTCCCATCTCTTTTCCTATAACTTCTAGGCTATGCAGATATTCATCAAGGCTTATGTCACATGCTTTTTTGGTGAGAGAGGGGCAAAGGAAGATAATGAGCTGGTCACACAGTTCTGTTTCTGCAATCTGTGTTTATACCTATCAAATTTCATGCTGGGATTGAGCCTTCCAACTTTGCCTTTTTGGTCTATTCTTTTTTTGACATCACATTGTCTTCAGTCTGCAAAATTCAAACCTCCTCTTTGTTATAAAAACAAACAAATAAATAAATAAATAAATGTGGTTCCTCTCACCAGCACCGACTTAGTATGTCATGATAGTGACTTCTCACCTTTGGAGGAAGGCTAGTGACCAGACATGAAGAAAAAGACATCATTCTTGAAGGCCAGTCACCTTCTGGCAATTCTATCCTTTATTGCTCTTCCTTATTTCTCTCCACGCTGCCTTTTGTGCTGCTTCCTCTCTTGCTTCTCCACCCCCCTTTCTGTTCATTGATGAGTGTTTGGTTTGTTTTTTGTTTTTTTCTTAAAAAAAAAACTCATACAAAAGATCTCTTGCTTCTGTTAAACACAAAGATATATTTTATGCAGAATAAAATAGTAGAAATTTTATTATGTAACAGAGCTCTTTAAGCACCTGCAGGAAATTGGATTTTGTAAAAGTGCTGTCAGTGGAAACAGTGATGCTCTTTTGTCTTATTTTAACTACAGCAAGGAAGTGAGCAGCCAAGAGCTTGACACCTATTTAACCATAACTCATCAGCCTTTCTTTTAGGAATTGCATTGTCTGATTTTGTGTCCCTAACAAGACCAGAGGTAAGTCCCATTTCCCATGGCATGTCCACTGTTGCTCACTAAATGTGCTATATGAAGGGGCTGCTTGCCCCTCATGGTAACTGGCCCTTTCTGATACAGGACAAATGGTAATGCAGTAGCCAGTGCCACCTACCAAACATTACTCTACTGTAATAATAATCTCATTAATTTGCTTAAGATTCACATTTATGCTAAGCCAGAAGGACATAATTGTGCTGCTTCTGCTTTCCTTGGCCTGTCACTGTTGACAATAACCCAGGATTGCTATCCTCTGGGTTTACACAAATCAGAGAAGCCTTTTTCACTTTTTTCCTCCTTTCCTCCATACTGAAGACTATGGAATCAAAAGCTCATATTCCTCTAAAATTTTAACCCAAGAAGAGCAAATATGTCACAGGGCAACAGCCAGAATAGATCTTGTTGTTTCAGGTAGATGTTCAACACTATCAGTTTTATCAATATTCTCCAAAATTTTAAGCAACTGAGGTACCTCCATAGCGCCATTCATACTAGGATTAAGTGGTTACAACACATTTAATATTTTTTTAAAGATCATTTTCAAATTTGTTTAGCCCCTTCATAGTCAACACAAACTCACGTGCACCTGGGCTTGTGGTTTTTTTCCATAGATGGATGCTCATCAGCTTCCAAGGGGTTTGCATTCCCAATTTCTGTTATGATCCAATGATACCATCTGCTGTAGGAACTGGTTATGCTCTTCACTGAGATGGCAGAAGAGTATTTTTTGGTGTTCTGAGCAAAAATTGCCAAATGATCAGAGGAAAATCCTGTTCTATTTGCCAAATGGACCGCTATGACACCTCACATAGCTGCGAGTAAGTCTAAGCCATTTCTAAATTAATTATATACTTTATGCTTTCTGAGAAGAAAAAAAAATGGTGTAAATTAGTTCCTGCCCTAATGAAGTATTCCCAATCAGGCAACTGAAACACTTGGCTAAACAATCCACAAAAAGCAGGTTTTATTCTCAAGCAAGTCTTAATGCTGGAAGCATATACCAAAAGAAATGAGGTATTTTCTTTAACAGAATTCTATTTAACAATGTCTCCATGCCATTTAATATCAGATAGTTCAAGTGTGCAAACTAAATTGACATGTATTTTTATTTTAAGACCTCATAATTGTTGATGTTCAGTGATGTGCACTTTATTGTCAGTTTAAAAATTTCTTATTGATGTAAACATTCTATCAATAAAGTTTTAATCAATCACTCCTAGCTCATATTTAACACTGCAAACACTTTCCAAGAACTTTTAGATGTTAAATAAGTTTCTGCAATCTAAAAAGAAAAAGTATTAGCATAATATTTAGTGGTTTTTAAATCCCTGTTACCTACTAATGATTACAAGTTTAAGAATTCAGACTTTCTAATAGCTACAATATTCAGTTCATCCTACATTTTCATAATAAGGTATTTATTCTGTATTAGCTATCTGATAGACAATGTACATGTAAATCTATCATAACTGAAAAATACTTCATTAGTTCAATGTGCTAAGTGAACAACAAGAGTTATAAACCCATTATCTAACTGTTATTCCTTAATCTATTAAAAATGCTCTATCGAGATACTGCTTTTTTACCCAACAATAAGATACATCAAAATATTGATACCTAGGTTAATTATCAGTCTATTTGCTTTCAGTAAAACCCTTGATATTTCTTCTGTTATTAAAGAGTAAACTGAAACAGGAGGGACTATTAATTATGCATTGATTTTATATCAGAATATGCATTTAACACTATTTTTTTTGTAGAAAAGAAAAAACTGGCAGACAAGTAACTCATAAATGGCACTAATGAGCACATGGAGATGGAGTGGAAAGGTCTTAAATATGTCCCATTATTTAGCAGGATAATTAAGAGCACAGCTCTACCATAGCATTTTATTACAGACATAGGTAAGATCCCATCTTATTGCAAGCAGGTGTTGTAATGAAGCAAAGCAAGATCATATTTATGAGGTTCTTCTGGTCCAAAAAAAGATTGCAAATTAATTTTATGCTACCTTAATTTAAAAAGTATGCACACAGATATTGGGAAACAGGAAAGCAAAATATGGTGTGTAAAATCACTTCTAATGCTCTTGATTCAGGTTATCCCCAGAGAATCAAGAAAAGAACATTTGTTCTCTCACACCTAATAAATACAATTTGTTTTATCAGAAATAATGTTTGGTTTAAGAAATAGAATTCACCGTACACAACTGGCATCACAGTTAAATATAAGCTAAACTTCATACCAGATTATTGGCAGTAAAAATAAGGTTTCTGCTATTTTCATTCATTATGAAGCTTTGATTCTTTATAAATATTGCCAGTGAACTTTGAACTTCTGTAACATATCTGACATGATTTTATGCTTTTTTTCATTAGCATTTGATATTAAGTGCTGCAAAATACAGGTAAACCCACATGGTAATCTGCAAACAATCCAGCATTAAAGTGGGTGATAAAATATTTACAATGCTGTAATGGCAAGGAGAGTCTTGGCTAATGTTTGCTTATTATAAAGTTGAGAGTAAAGGACTCATAGGGAAGAAAACTATAATATTTGGCTACCTTGGCCACAAACCATCATTCTTTTATATAGAATTGTAGAAAAAGATTATAGTGAAGCTGAGAGGCTACATTTTTGGAGGGAAGGTCTTTTCATTTTAAGATGAAGACAGAGACTCTTTAAGGTTAAAATACTTTAATATAGATATGAAAAACTGTAACTTCTATCTGTCAAATATAATACCTGGGAGAAAATTATCCATTAAAATGAAAGCAAGTCTGTAGAACTTGGGTGGATACTAGATCCTGTGAAAATCTAACAGTTAGAAGCAGATGGTTGGATTTTCACTATATTACTAACTTTTTTTCAGATGGAAAAAAATCCCAATAAGATGGGCACTTCAAAGGCAAGAATAAACCTCATGATAAAATAGAAAGGTTATGCAGATGAAAAAACATGTACAGAAGATAACATATGGAACATACTCTCTAAAAAATAGACTACAGTGACTTTCACTGGAGCAATGACCTGGTGGTGACACAACAAGCTGGGCTGTCCTGTCCACTTGGTCTAGTGCTGGTACATGCCTAGCCTGAGGACAGCAGACAAAACTTCTACATTATGGTTCTGGGGTTTCTCTGGCCCCATAATGTTTGTGATATTCAATTTTGAAACCACCTTTCAGATATTCTGTGAAAATGTGTCACCTATATATTCCAGCTCTCTTCCGACAAAACTTCAAAATTTGTTTTCTCAAAAAGACAGCGAAAGCTAAAAAGCCATTGCACAAAAACACTTTCACAGTCCAAGCAAGTTAAATCTTCATGGCTTCTAAAATTATATCTACATGTGAAAACAAGAACAAATACGTTCAGTCGTACTATATTCTCACTGCAATTAGAGAATGCCTGCTGTGATACAACATTTTACTTAAGTGTCTAGAAAATTCTCCTATTAAAAAAAAAAAAAAAGATAAAGGGGGTGTATTTTTGTGTGCCATGCAAATGGCAGACCTAATCTTTCCTGGATAGCCATGATCATCCCTTAGAATACACTGAACTTTTGAGGTCATTCTGGGTAGCTTCACAAAAATAAGCCTGTCTCAGATGACAGAGAGTAAAGAATGTTCTTAAGATTTATGCCAACAGTTTGGGCTGGATTTATGCAGAAATACAAATGGTGTGATCTGATTTAAGTTCTTTTTACCCTGATGGTGGCAGCAGTTTTACAAATCCTTTTGAGGAAGCACAACCTGTACTTGCTATCAGTTTATTATTTTTTGTAGTTTTCACCTCCACCACTGCATTCTCTAAGGTCAGTAGCTGTTAATGGGTGGTGAGAGACTGCATAGAGTACAAATAGCAGCTAATAACTATAAAATGGCTGGATATCATCAAATCCCAGGAAACTTTCTGAACCTGGGAAGCACAAATTCATAGGCTCATGATAGTTTCCTCTTTTTCTATTTTCCTTTATTCATTGGGGTTTGAGATTCGTTACACTTAAAATCTAAGGAAGTTAGGTAGTGAGATGAAAAAAGGAGGGAGATACAGAGCGAAAGAAGTGTGGAAATTGGAATTTAAAGCATAGCTAATGTCATTTGGCTGATTTTACTGCAAACCTACTGGGGAAAAAAAAAAAAAAAGTTAAGTTCTGCAGTATGTAAGAAACGGCTTCTTGAGATGGGTTTTGATTTTCTACCACCCTGCATGTTCAATGCCATATATTTGAAAGAACTTGAAATTAACCATCTTTATATTGAGATTAAAGAAAGTGTGATGAAGAATGATAACCTGCAACTTTTACTTCTTATACTTAGAAGAATCTGTACCTCTACTACAAAGGACACAGAGATGGGGGAAAGCTCCACTGCACCTACCAACATCGAACACTTTTCCCTTCATCTTGCAATTTAAACAAATATAATGGTATCCTATTTGTTCATATCTTTCTCTTTCACTCCCTGTGAGTTTTGTTACTGATGGTCTCATTAGTTTTTACTAATGCTTTCCAGGAAACATTGCCAGTGGCTTGAGTATTTCAGATTTTGAATGTATATTGCCCTGAATTGGAATAGATAGTCTCAATAAAATAAAAATAAAATAAAAAGTCTCAATATTTTTGTTAGGTAAGGGAGTAAGTTCCAGTAATTTAAAAATTGGTTTACATTTTTATGTCTCTTTATAGACAACCTCTTGAAGTAGATTTAGCATAACAGATGTAGTCTAGGAGCCAGTGTAATAGAAGAAATTTAAACTTATTTCATTTTTTCCACAGAGTTTTTGTACTGGCTGTAGGCGTCCAGATGTTGGCAGCAGGTGAGGGGGGTGCAGGAGGGGCCCTTGTGAGGAGAGACTGGGGCTGCCTGGTGCCAGTGCCAGCTGCTTCCCAGCTGGTCCACTCACAGGCTACGGCTGAGCCATCAGTGAAGTTGGTGGCACCACTTGGGAAAGCGCATCTGAGGAAGGGCAAAACTGCTGGAGTGAGGGAAAAAGTGTGAGGAACAGCCCTGGGCACAGCAATGGCCAGGCCTGCAGCAGAGACTGCCCCACAGCTTGTGGAGAGACCATGGGGAAGCAGGTATTTCCCTACAGCCAATGGGATCTGTTTTGCCTGTGATGGTAACTGGTAAGTAATCTCCCTGTCTTTATCTCCATCCATAAGCTTTTGATATTTCGTTTTCTTCTACTGTCCTGTTGAGAAGGCAGACTAAGAGCAGTCTGTTAGCTGCCTAAGGTTAACCCACAATGTTTTTCACAGAATCACGGAATTGTCAGAGTGGGAGGGGACCTCTAGAGATCATCTAGTCCAACTCCCCTGCTAAAGCAGGATTGCCTAGAGCACATTACTCAGGACTGTGTCCAGGCGAGTCTTGAAAATCTCCAAAAAGGGGCACTCCACAAAATGGGTAGTGCTCCGTCACCCTTGCTGTAATGAAGTTTTTTCTCCTATTTGAATGGAATTTCCTATGTTCCAATTTGTGCCCATTGCCCCTCATCTTGTCACTGGGAAACACTGAAGAGAATCTGGCTCCATCCTCCTTCAACCCACCCTTCAGATACTTATAAGCATTAATAACATCTCCCCTCAGCCTTCTCTTCTCCAGGTTAAAGAATCCCAGCTCTCTCAGCCTATCCTCATAAGGGAGACACTCCAATCCCTTAATTACCTTTGTTGCCCTACGCTGGACTCTCTCCAGTTCCCTGTCTCTCTTGAACTGGGGAGCCCAAAACTGGATGCAGTATTCCAGTTGTGGCCTCACCAGTGCAGAGTAGAGCTCCCCCAACACACTCTTCCACATCTCTTCCACACTCTTCCCTATACTTCCCTCACTATTCCCTAAGAGTGGCGACACTCTTCCCTATACTGCCCAGGATTCCATTGACCATCTTGGTGACAAGGGCAAATCGCTGGCTCATGGGTTGTTTACTATCTACCAGGACCCCCAGATCCTTCTCCTCAGAACTGCTTTCCACTCCTAACCTATAATAGTGTCCAGAATTCCTCCTCCCCAGGAGCAGGACCCTACACTTGCTTTTGTTGAACCTCATTAGATTCTTCTCTGCCCAGCTCTCCAGCCTGTCCAGGCCACACTGGATGGTGGCACAGACTTCTGGAGTGTCTGCCAGTCTTCCCAATTTGATGTCATCAGCAAACTTGGTGAAGATACACTCTGTCCCCTTGTCCAGGTCATTGATTAATATGTTGAAATAGACTGGAGAAAGTATTGATCTTTGGGGGCGGTCACTGNTGACCCCTCATCCACCCATCCAGTTATAACATCATAGAAGGCTATCAGATTGGTCAAACATTATTCTCCTTTTGTAAATCTGTTGACCACTTCCAATAATTTCCTGGTTTTTAAGATGTTTGGAGATAACATCCAGAACAAGTTGCTCTATTTCCTTTCCAGGGACAGAGGTGAGACTAATTGGCCTGCAGTTCCCTGGATCCTCCTTCTTGCCCGTTTGGTAGACTGAAGTAATATTTACCTTCCTCCAGTCCTCAGGCACCTCTCCTGTTCTCCACGACCTTTCAAAGATGATAGAGAGTGGCCCAGCAATAACAGGTGCGAGTTCCCTGAGCACTTGCAGGTGCATCCCATCAGGATCCATGGACTTACGGATGTTTAGTTTGGCCAAGTGGTCTCTAAACCAGTCCTCCTCTGCAAAGGGAAAATCTTCATGGGGGACAGTTTTAGCAGTGAAGATCAGAGCATGTTTTCTTGATGTCCTGGTTTCCTTTGATTAAATTCACCTTTCTTTTTTTTTATTATTTTTCAATCAGTAGTTCTCAATTAACTCATGTCTTCAGCTGTTTAGCACTTGCAGATCCTTACACCAAAAGAAAAAGCTTTTACCCATTGAAGCTGAGGGAAAACCCAGGACCAAAGTTTTTAATTCTGCTTTGTTACTCACTACATTAAACAAAAAAAAAAGTCTCCCATTTTTTTTCTTTTATTTAACATACTGCTGCTGCTACACAGTTGTGAGAATGCATGTTTCTAACATCACTTAAGTCTTTAGGTCAGCATTGCAGAACCTTGCACATTTAACTGTTATAATACAAATTTAGGATGCTGTCCCATTTAAAAGCTTGAAACCATAACTGAGGAGAAATTCCTCTATTTATTTGCAGTTAATGTTTTGCTTCACACTTTATTGCACACTGACTTCTCTCTGTATCCATTAAACCTGTTGTGAGCCACAGAGAAAATACTAATTTTTGTCTGTGGGGAATAAAATAGTCTAAAATTTTACAATTATTAAATTACTTCATATCCTGTGTGGTCCTTTGTTCTTAAAGTAATAGTTAGCAATAATGAGTTTATACTAATAAACATCTAATGATGGCCTGAATTAGAAAAGTATCCAAATTATCCAGCTTTGGCAGTACAGTAAATTTGCTGGAATGCATTAACTATTTAAAGTATCAAGACAAGATACAGAACTGACTAGTGGTTTCTGCAGTTTCTTCTTTTGTTATGCACACTCCTTGAAGTAGCACAAGTGTATTGAATTTTCTAACCCTTTGATAAGAAGAGTATTATGGTCCTGAATTAGCCAGGTTTGTGTAAATTCTTGAGAATTATTTGCTATCTAAATAGCACATAATTTGTTATTGCCAAAATGTTTAACCCTTATTTTCTAAATGATAGTTTGAATTCTTCCTGTTCTTCTATGACAATGTCAAAAATAGACTAAAGTATATTGAAGTCAGGATGCATGTGATTCAAAATACTGGCATATTAAAAACATATTGCAAATATAAACCTGCACATTACACACAAAGAACACTAAGATGAAAACAATCATGCTTCATTTATACTGAATTATAGATTACTTAAATATTTTTTAAAATAAATACATACCCCAGAACTTTGAGGAAATCAAACAGTCAAAATTGACTCCCACTGAGTGCTCACAGTTACTTAATATTAAGTCCCTGCTCCACTAGCAGGTTTCTCTCAGCTGTGGCTCATTTCAAAATTCTTTTGCTCCACATTCTCTTTCCATATAAATGGCATTATTCCAGCTGATTTATGCAATGAGGAGACATACTTCATCAGGTTAGATTAATTCACTAACTCCTGGGTGCTATTATAGGCATATTCTGGCTCTGTGCATATCAGTTAGCCAACTAAGGTTAGCATTTGACATGACAGAGATTAAATCTCTGTACTTCAGCACACATTTCATTCAGTGGTCAGAAGCAGAGAAGAGCATATAGAAAGAGTCATAAAACCCCAGGTCCTAAACTCACATAATCAAATCAGACTTTTTTTGTTTTAAGCTTAATGAGAATTAAAGTTCTAGTCTTTATGAATAGGGAGAGAGGGAATCAAGGAAGTAAAAGTAGTTTCTCGTGTTACCTCTGAAATCTACAACTATAATGAAGTAATACAGCTCTTGGGAGCATGTGGATATACTATAGCATTAAACAGATGTAGCAAACTAATAACCTGTGGAATATTATAGTAGTTTAAACCTTTGGCTCACAACTGTGAACAGTGTTTTTGCAGATTGCACAGCTCTGTAAAAATAGAATTTATTTTTTTTAAAGGAAATCTGATTTCGATATTGAGTTCTCAATAAGGAAATGAAAAGTTACAATAAAGACTTGTAAAGACATTAGCATTATTGTGTAATCACCATACCTTACAGAAGTTTTGCTTTTAAATTACTTGTTTCCCTACAAGGCTTTTAAGATCTCTTTCAAGCTTCTCTATGAAAACAATATAATAGAAACAATCTGCCAGTAATCTGAATACCAGATTCAGTAACTCTACAGATCACTTTAGTAGAGATGTAACATAAAATATTTTGACCAATCTCTAAAGACAATTCAGAAGTCTTCACCAGCTACTGTAGTGGAAATGTGCTTTCAGCAGACAAGAATGAGGGCACTTTTTATGATCAGTCTTAGCATCTGTTTATCCAGTGTTTATCCAATATTAGAAGACAACATGTGATCAGGTTTCGCTTCTGAAATGAGATTACCAAATCTTGCTCACTTATATGCTCAAGTTAATTTTTTTAATCCTGATTTTGCCTAATTTTCTCCATAGGTGGCATAATTCTTTATGTTCAAAAATGATAAATAATATGTCCCGTAATACTCTTATTTCAGCTGCTCCTGGTTACATTTGTAAGATAGTAAGATATGTATGAGTTAATGGGTTTTAAAAAAATACTAGTGATGTAACCAGCAGGAATATGCTTTAAAACATTGAATTTCATTCTTTGGTTTCTTTGTCACAAGGGTGACTATCTGGAAATGTTTTAAGCAAATTCATATTTTATCACAACACTAACAGAACCTGCTGATATAGTTAAGTATTTCTAAAAGCTTTGAACTCTGTTCTTCTATTTGTATTTCAGTAGATTAACATCTTTGAGGTTAATGGATTTCCAAAATAAAATGCTAAAACTGAAATTTGGTCTAATTCAGTCTGAGATTATTAATTCTCCATTTAATTCCTCCATTTCAACTGATGTTCAAGAACAGCAGTACTCTACTCAAATAAGACCCACGTGACACCAGCCCAAGATTGCCATCCCAGGTGATTTGCATTTAAAGCACATCACATTATGAAAGACAGCTGGGAAGAAATACAGGCAAAGAACAATATGGAAGTCATCTTTTCACTTAAAGACCTACCAAAAACTGGAGAAGCCACCTAACCTGCTGAAAAACCTAGCAGTGTTTCACTTCCTCTTAGCAAATGAAAGCCTCTTTTTCCTTTTTGCCTTTGTGTCCTTACACAGCTGTAGATTTCTACTTTTTTCTCTCTAAATACCAGTGAATTAATCCAATCTATGTCTTCTTCTGTCCCTTCCGTGATGCTAGCTGCTGTCATGTTTTAGACTCCTCCTTCACATTTGTGGGTATTTTTAATGTACCAGACACTATGGGTTTTGCATCTTAAAAGAATCAGTTACGGGAAGGCTCCCAATTATTATGAACATATCTTTTACGAAGATAACAGCAACATATCTGTATCTGCGCTGTCTTTATATTTGCGGAGTTTGTACTCTTCATGAAACTAGCTACTAGTGTGAAGGCTGAGGATGAGTTACCTGCCTGTGTGTACCTTCTCAAACTTGTTTTGGTTTTGTCTTTTTGTATGTAAGGTCAATGTATGCATTCTCAATGCTAAACAGTAACAATAGACTTAAACTTTCTCTCTATTAAAATATTTCAGAACAAAAGCAAATACTTTATTTAGAATCATTCAGGTTGGGAAAGGCTTTTGGGATTGTCGAGTCAAACCATCACCCCATTCTACAAAGTTCTCCCCTGCATCATATCCCCCAACACTACATTTAAACAACACATTCAGGGACAATGACTCAACCATCTCCCTGGGCAGCCCATTCCAGTGTCTGATCACTCTTTCTGTGAAGAATTTTTTCCTAATGTCCAGTCTAAACCTATCCTTTTGCAGCTTGAAGACATTCCCCCTTGTTCTATTTGTAGGCTTTCAGTTTATCTGTTGCACATTCTCATATCAATTGTCCAAATATCATGTGCTATTTGAATGTTACTTCACCTGGGTTAGTTGCCTTGATCACTATGCCTATACAAAATAGTTGGATTTTCTTTGGAAATATATATTCTGACACATTTTCTTGCCTTATTTGGAGTTTTAACATAATGGCTACGTTTACTATAAAATTAATTACCTGCTTGCTTTTTTACCCTTCAGTTTCCAGAGGACTTTGTTGTTATATCAGAAGAATTCCCTCTGGAATTCTAACAAGTTAACACTTAGAAGTCTACATCAAACCTCCTTGCTTCTGTTTTATTCTGCGTTAGTCTTACGTGTATATCTTTTATAGTTCCTTTTCCCACTTTGTCCTAATGATTCTCATTTTCACTGTTTCACAGGGGGATCCTTTCTATCTCTAGGAAATATATTATTAGAGAACTAGATTCTTTGTGATCACCATGATTACATACAAAGTTAATTATCCAGTTTGTCCGTGTTTCTTTAATATACAGTACTGTCTTGAGTCTTCTCAAGTATATTTGGTATTTCTCTATATGGCTAGGAGTGATAGGTGATTTGCTTGCAACTCCTATTTTTCTCTGTCACCTTAGATCACTCCATGCCTTTTATCTCTTGATTAGTAAGGATGGTTTCACTATCATCCCTTTCAATTAACCATTAAAACTGAATATGAGCAAGAAAATAAAAATCTTCACAATATTTATTAGTCAGACCATAATCTCTTATTCTGTGCTCTATACATTTTTTTTGTGACCGTCACACAGCACCTTAAAAAAAAAAGAGTATGTTTCATTACAGATTTTAATATATTTTGTAGAAACGAGGGCTTGAAGGGAAGCTAACTGGCTTAATAGGATCACTCTAGATGATGAGGGACTGAGAAAGAAAAACTATAATTTAGGTGACTTTAGCCACAACTGAAAGCAACTGAATGATGCTTAAGAAAATATGAGTAAAATTATTTTTAAATAACTGCATTTTTTTGTGATTTGAGTAAGACAGAGTGTTTGGAAAATGGAATTTTTTATGATCTCCTACTGGGAATAGTTTCATGAAAAGCTGCCTAGTGCTTTGTGAAGTATGTAAATAGGGTGACAAGTTACAGATAAATTTAAGAGAAAAAATGTCAGCTTAAGCTTAATGCTTTAAATCTTGTTACTTACAAGACGCTTCTGTGATACATATACAGCTGAGATCAATGGATATTGAAAGTTCCCTCATTATAGAAGAGAAATTGCTCTTGCTATATTATTTTTCATTAAACTCTACCTGAACTGGAGCATGTACCCTTCCCAACACTTCCAGTTGAGCTATGATTATTGTTATTTTTTACACACAAGGACTTGTGTTGAGAATAAAAAAGAGAAGTTAACACTCTCCTGTGACTGATTTTCCATAACTCGATTTAAAAGTTACAATTTAAGAGTTACAATTATATGAAATAATTAGACTATTTAGGGTATTCTTAAAATTAGAGATGATTCAACCTGAAGTCTTACAAGAAAAGTGTGTCTACATATCAGGGAAGTACAACATGCAATAAAGTTACATTATACATGGATTTTTAATGGACAAGTCCATGAAAATAGAAGTGTTCCTGTACATCAGTCTGAAGTGATGACTACTTCTCCCATTTTTAGTAGGCTGGTAGATGTTGACATGGGGTCAACCTATATTTTTATATGTGATAAAGAAGAGTATTATAAGTGTGCCTGAAGCACTGCGCACAAACATTTTTATAAATTAAAAACTCTATAAAGTGTTTATCGTTTTTTACTGCTTGACAGCACAAGATTCTTTTAAGGAATTGCTAAATGAATTTTCTCACCACCTTTGTTACTAAAATAAGCTGCTCTTTACACCTACTACGCACTTTGCACTCTTCTACATAGTTTCACACACTGCCTGTGCTTGCTATCTTTGTCTACAAGCCTGTAAGTAAAACCCGTTTCTCCCTGTATTCAGTCACTGAGATGACTGCTGCTCTTCGTTACTAGCATTTCATGAAGTAGGATGCATCACCAGCCTTTGTACTCTGCAATTTTCCATTTAATTGTCCTTGCTTCCAACATTTCTCACAGTTAGGATTCAGAACCTACGTGATTTTTGTGTTTATATTACCATAGATACCTTATAGGTCTAACCTGCTTGCCTCATCATCTGTCAGCATTCACTGCAATCAGCAGGACAGTCTGTCTGCCCTTACTCATACCCATAGCATCTCACTAATAGCATGGACCCCAAGAACCCAACAATAGAGAGATCATTCATAGAAAAGTGCAGTAATGATGGAAGTTTGTGCTTGATAATATTTACCCATAAAATTATGATCTGAGAAGCTGCTTCATGATGGTTGAACTCGGATCCCTATAGCAACAGTTTGTATGGATTTTTCTCTATTATGGACTTGATTGGACACACAGGTTTGACGCCTGAAGAAACAGAGGTGATGAGCCTTTACTTGCAAGCTTAAAAATTGGGAAGTACTATTCAAATAAACAAACCAATGCCCCTATTTCTCAATTTATATACCTTAGGACAAAAGTCAAAATCAAATACAACTGGTATTTATTGTTCTCTTTATTACAAATGTAAGTACTTCACAATTGGTTTACAGATAGCTAGTAGCTGTATTGGATCGTCCTTGTCTCCAACCTTTCTCTCAAAGTACTTGGCTATTTTTATGCAGTACAGAGTGTGACTTTCAACCATGTCTCTAGCAAATAAGTATTAGATATATGTAATGACCTCAACTTGTGTGAAGTCTTAGTTTAAAAAAAAATAAATAAAATAATGATAGGTCAGGAAGCAGACAATGAAACAGGAAAAGATGATGTAAGGAAGTGAAAACTTCTTAAACTAAATTTTGCTACCAAAGACAATGTAAAATGTAACTAGAATCAGAGGCTTTGACCTGTGGCTCAGCCCAAATTCTGGATCAGTGCTGTGAAGAGAGACATTGAAAACAGCCTATTTAAAATCTGTTTCTCATAGTTTCTCTCTACAGAATTTAATAAAACAATACTTGCAACTTCCTCTAGGAAACAGAAGCTTGGCATTTCTTATCATACCCTTTGTTCTATTGCTTTTGTAATGAATAGGACAAGGCTCAGAAAAGTGAATCGTTATATCTTAAAAGTTTTTTTATGCAATTCCTGACACTTTCTCCAAAAAATTTCTCTCAAAATTTTTCTGCAGATCCCTGTGAAATGTCATGGTCATCTCCATCTACTATGCAGATAGTCAGAATATATGTCAGAAAGAGAGGCATATTTAGCTTGTCCTTTACTACTGCTTTTCTTATGTTTATCTGAGATTTTGGAGAAGAGGGCAAGGGACCAAGAAAGGCAACTGGATACAGTATTTGCAGCCCTGGCACCAGGGCATAATAACAATCGCTATCTTGTTCTCTGTTTTCTAAGATTTGACTCACATTTGTTTGGCCTTAGCATTTAGTGAATATTTTCACAGGTGTATAATAATTTACTTGTGTATGGTAAGTATAAAATTACTATTTGTTGTATATGTAAAGCTAAAATAGCTTTTTCTCACTAGCCATTAATTAACATTATATTTTATCTGCCATTTTCTTGATCAGTTGGTTTCTTTACATTTCTTGACTAAAAAATCCCATTCAGGCAATTGAAGTTCTTAAACACTATGTGTCAATGACAGATTTAAATAGGCAGCAATCTTTCAAATTACTTTTAGATGCAACAAAAAAATAAAAATTTCTTGTTAGAGAAAGCAAGAAAAGATTCTTCTACAACAGCTATGTGCTTCACATCCACTGAATCTGAATTTTATATTCTGTAGCACAAAGTTATGCGGCACTTCACAGTTGACCATTGCTTTTGCATTCATAGTAACATCGAAAAACTTGCCACTATTCGCACCTTGATTCCAAGTTATTTTTGGAACATAGATCCAATATAGACTCTCTCTGTGGAAACTGGTACTTACTTCCTTTACAATGAATACTGAAATTTATCTTAGTATTCAACTTCCTCTATGTGAAAAAATTCACACTGTGTCACGACACCTTAATATCTTCAAGAACTTGCTCATCAAATAACTTCAGGAAATCCAAGAAAAGTGGATGAATGGCATCTCCCTTTCCTGTATGCACCTGGACAACTCTAACAGCATAAAAACACTTTGCACAGAAGACATACAGAACTTGTTTGTTTTCTTCCAACAGCTAACGAAGTAGTTGACATATTAGGCAACAAAGAAATCAAGCTTGTGACAAACTTTCCAACTGAACCAGCTGGTTTCAGCTTGCTTAGAGCTAAATTTCCAAGTAGCTGCCGTGGTTTGGATTTAGTATGAGAATAATGTCAATAACACATACGTGTTTAGTTTAGGTGGCGCTTATATTAAGTCAAGGACTTTTTCAGCTTCCCATAGAAGCTGAGAGGGAACACAGGCAGGAGAAGCTGGCCAAAGGAATATTCTGTACTATAAGACATCATGCTAAGTATGTTAAAATAGGGGTTGGCCAGGAGGACAGGAATCTGCAATTGTTGCTTGGGTTGGGCTGGTGAGAGCAATTGCACTGTATCACTCATTCTGTAAATTCTTTTACTGTTACTGTTATTATTATCTTCTCCTCCATTCTGATTCTACTAAACTGTCTTGATCTCAACATATGAGGTTTTCTTTTTTTCTGATGCTCCTCCCCTACCCAACTGAGTGGCAGGGGCAGGGGGGCTGTGAGCAGGCAGGCAGCTGTGTGGTGCTTAGTTGCTGGCTGGGATTAAACTAAGACAACACTCAAGCACCTTGCTGAGTACCATTCTGTTAAGTGTTTACAATGACAATTGCCAAATCTGTTAGCAATAGATATATGGTTACAGTGACATCCTGCCCTTCAAAACTAAGTACTGAAATCATAAACAATAACAATCAAGTTGTAAATTACCTTTTTATTGCATCTGAATAACATGGTTTTGTCAGTAGAATTTAAAAATAATTTAAAACTAAGCATATTTATCCAGAAAAAAATCTGAAATTTAAAAAAGGGTTCTTAATTCAAAACCAAAGACTACAAAAATGTTAAAGTATTTCATGCAAATGGAATAATGACATGGAAATAGAAAATAAAGTACACGTATAGAAATGGGGTGGGCAAAAGCATCTACACCTACTTTCTGTAAAGAAGCCCTCAAACACTCTGGCAACCTGACTCAACCCACAGTGAATCACTGGTATTCTGCATCTTAAATGCAACCTGATGCATCTCCCAGTTGTACAAGTTCCTGGGTTTTTTTTATGAGCTTTCTTTATTGTTTTTTAAAATCTGTATTGCTAATGAAAATTTAAATTTACTATGTTAAGTTTTAGAACTGAAACCTTAATATAAAATTGTACTGAGTTTAATACTGTGATTCTTTCTTGGCCCTGGCTAGCTAATTCCCAAAGTGCAGTTCACTTCCCGGATGTGCACAGAACTACTTTTTCAATATTCTGTGTAAATGTATCAACTGTGTGTTTCATTTATCCACAGATAGAACTTTGGATTATTTTTTTTTTTTCTTAAAAAAGACAGGAGAAACTGAAAAGTCATTGCACAGATATCTTTGGGAAGACAAGAGTGCAGCAAAGTGCTTTCAAAAGTAGAGAAAGTAATTTTGATCTAATTTTAAACAAAAAATGTAGATAGCTGAACACCACTTAGATACAGAGGGCTTCAGACTATCACATACAAGATCAGTATGAATTAGTAATGCAAACATTCTTCACTGAGTAAAAAGTACAAAACATTTTAGTTCTTAATTCTGCATTTTTCAGGCTCTGTCATTATGTCTAGAGTGATTCAGGAAAGAATTTTACCATCTTTACATTTCAAACGTTTTTCTAAAATCAAGTCTTAGACAAAGTATTAAAAATTTCAGAGTACTAAACAAATTCATGTAAATACATTTCTTAAATTATCTTTGAAATGATATTTCAGTCTTGGGCATTTAAAAATATCAACTATTTTTGGTCAATGTATACGCTTGAATTTCAAAGGGAAGCTTATATTCAAATCAGAACATCAGGAAAGTTTTAAACGAAATTGCATTTTTTCAAACTTTATAAGTTTCACTATTCACCTTATTAAATCTCATGTTAAGAGTTCAATTTCAGTAAATCTATTTTTTTTTAATAATTAAAAGCAGTAGCTTTAATGGAAACTAATTGCAATTTCTAAAAATAACTGTTTCCATGAAATGAGTATCAATCAAACAATCCCTTTGAGATAAGAGCTCTACTTTGTCGTGATAGCATCACTAGTTTTACAGTATCCTCAGCTGACTGACTTTGTTTTCTGCAAAAAATGGACTTCCTTAAAGAGCCGCTGACCAATTACGAAAAAATGTAAAGCCTGTATGTTCAGTATAGTACCATTTTCAAAATATACCATGTTCAGATAGTGGTTTTCACTTGCACTGAATTTTATTCTTGAGCGTACTTATATGAAGGCACAAAACCCTGACAGAATACTCTGTCCCAAATTACTAGCACTATATTTGTATCTTCTGTTTTGAAAGATCACAAATAGTTTAATTTCTAGGAAAATCTTTAAATGGAACCTTTATAGATAGTTTGAATGTAATATTAAAACAAAAACTGGACTCTGTACCTACTGTAACAGATTACTTAATTTGTCTTTCCTGTTACATATTTTTGTGGAATGGAGGAAAGTTGTCCTCATTTTACCAGGACAGCAATTACTAATTTCCACAAAAGTACCTTTAGGTCACAGCTGGTCAGTCTGATGATGAGAACATTGGAAGAGTTAACTAAGCAATCCTCAGAAAGAATTTAACCAGGCATAAAAATCTCACAGGAAGTACTAGATAATCACTCTCTTCAGAGAAATGCAAAGGGCATTTGCAAGAGTTTTAACTGTCCAGTTATAACTGCTGGCCTGCTGTTTTTAATGTCTGTTGCTGTAAATGGAGTATAGCTTATTAATATTCAAAAATTGAAATAAAACGAGGGAAGAAAGGAGGGGATCTTCCTTTCAGCTGTTTTTTGTACCTGAATATTAATTACCTGCTAGAGGTAAGTGCCATTCACATTACTGTCTTCATTTCACTGTTTAAATTCATTAGAGGGGAGAGTTTGACCCTGTCTGGGGCAAAAGAATTGACTTCAGTGAGGAATTTGATATTTCAGAGCATTATTTACAAAGAGTGATGTCTAAGGTAAATCAAAATAAGGCAAATCAAAATTTCATACCCTAATGGACTCAGAAAATCTTAGGGATGGGTTATAGACAAAGCTATAAAACTCAGGATTTCACTTGATGGATGGGTACTGATTTAGGGGAATGTGTGACTGCAGGGATCCAGCCCAGGTGTCCATATGCGTGCAGCAGGTGGCCAGGAGTGGGCCAGCAGGGTCAACACTGAAAGAGAAGCTGTACCTCAACTCAGTTTCAAAGTGGAGTTGCACGGGATAACAATGGTTTCCTGCAACTTTCTAAAACCTTTTGTCATTAAAAGGCTGCTCAAAATTACTTTAAAGATCCTTATAATATAAGTAAGATTCTTCTAGTAGCAGCCATTAGATGTGCTTAATTGTATATTAAATACATATTTAAGAGACAACTCTGCAAAGCGATAGTGAAAATCAGAGATCTAACCTGCCTCCACGGCATCCTGAATCAATTGTACAGAGTGGATGAGAGAGGGTAGTTTTAGTTTTGCTCTCAAACTTTTACCTTCTTAAAATAAACTTCTGAATATGGATTTAGATGAATCTAAATTAATTTTGATTCAATTTCTCAGAAGTAAAAAGAGTTCATATAAACACAATGGAGAATAATCATAAACAGATAGAAATGGAATGTTTTACATAGGTCTGGAATCCCAACAGTTATTTATTAGAGTTTCTTAATAATGAAATCAATCCACTCTATCCTTTTATAAGTGTATAGTAAGTAAGTGTTGGTTCAGACAAGACTATGATGTCTCAAATGCACAATATTTGTTCTAGTCAACATCAGCAGCCACACATTATTAAAGTGTTCCAGAGTTAAACTAAATTAATTTGCTTAAAGCATCTTTTCCAAACAAAATATGGTTAAAATTAATATTTGGCTTTGGGCTTTGTGTTTGGAAGACTGCCAGAGACACTAAAAAGGATTGCAGAATTTTCCATTTCATTTCCTTACCACTAAACAGTATTTAAGGCTAGCTTCAAAATAAGGCATGAGATTTTGAAGGAAAGTAATTTGCTTTTATTTTTTAATTACGATAAATCAAGGGCATACCTATTACTTAGGTTTTTCAGATAATCTTTAGGGTCATTAAATAGCTTCATTACAAGACAGGATTGCTGAGGACATACTTGACTGAGAACAGACCTGTCTGGCCTGAGAAAAAGGTTGTGACTTTATGACGTGTAATACCTTAAATAGAATTAAAAACAGAACAACGCAGCCTAACTGAAAGCAGCTCTTGAAGCCTGACTACTAGTTAGATAGATGCCACAAAAGCACAAAACCACAGGGGCCATTTTCAAGATCTCACCATAAGTATTCTGAAATCGCTGGAAAGACTGACTGGATCAGGCCATTATTAGAATGTATTAGAATACACAGTGCTTAGTTTTTGCACAGAAAGGCTGTCTCTTCTTGCTGAGAAATTTTCATCTGGTTTTGTCTGAATTGTTTCTTTTTACTCAGAGGTCAAATGCTTCATTATATTCCTAATTTATTCCTTGCTCCTGAAAAACTCAAGAACCTTCCTCTCCCCATACATTGCTGCTCTGCAGTTCTTCTGTTTTCTGTACATGGAGTGAACTAGATGCTCCACAAAACAATTCACAAAATCTGCACAGATTAAAAGCCAAATGAAGGCCATAAATAATGCATGTAGAACTAAGGGCTCTCTGCCCTATTCTTCGATGTGTGTATCTTGTAAGATCTGCTTCTGCATTTCGTATAGTAATGTATATTAGCCAGTTTTACAGGACAAACTGGGATGTATTGCTGATGGCATCTCTAAGAGCATCATCAAATTCAAACTTGTTATAATGAGATTTAGTTTGAGAAAAGGGAAAAGAATAAAAGAAAAATCTGGTTCTTTGCAGTTACATTTATTAGAATCACTTCTTTTTCTATCTGATGACTAAACACTTCATGCAGTTACTTTACATAATATCAGCAAAATTTTAATAGTTAACTTACTCATGTTAGGTAACACATAATTTTGGTTCTATAATAATCAGGCAGTACCAGATATTTGGTATTAAATCTGGGCAGATTTTAATGTAACAGTAATATTAGCTATTGCTGTCATGTTCATTCTATCTCGCTGCTGCCAGTGAACAGATGTCAGGGTTTTTTTTCTTTAAAGAAAAGAAGCTTCAGAAATAATTTTGTATGTGACGTTACAGGACAACATTTATGAAAGGGCAGAGAATACAAAAGTTTTACTTCTAAAGCAAGCAAGTTTACTCAAAGAACAGAACAAAAAATGATTTCTTGGTGGTGCTCACCTCAATTCTTATCTGTCAGGAGAACCAACTTCTCACTTTCTCTCACTGTCTTTTCCTAAAGACACAATGAATGAAAAATGGCAGAGAAAGTGAAGGGAAATTTGTCTTCATTTTATAGGCACCATATACTGGTTGCTTGGTGATATCCTAAAAGATACCATCAATAGCCAACTTTCAACAGCCTCCAGGGGGCTTCACTTACTACCTTCTACTTGTTCAGTTCCCATGCATGTGTAAAATACCTTGTGTACAGTGTAATTTAGATAGGTACTTTTGTCCAAGTGGAGACAATAAAGTAAAGCAAATATATTTATGTTGAAGACAAAAGATTAGGCATGAGACACAAAAGTCTGGAAAGTAAAGAAGTCATCTTTCATCAAAGTAGTTTACATGCTACTTGATAGGCTTCTGTTCACTGGGGCCAGGTAAGGATCAGTGTTAGTTTAGCTTCTATAGGATTAATTTACTTGCCAGAATTTGTGTGTGGTTTCAGAATGGGGCAGAGAAATTAGTAGGTCGCCCACTATAAACACACAAAGTTAGGTAAGGTAAGGTAAAGAACTAAAGAAAGATAATGGTCTAAGCAAATGAGTTTCACATGTCCATCTTTCCCTTCTCTGGATTTTCAACCCCATTTTATTGTTTGGGTTTTTTTGGGTAAGTACTCAGGACTCAGTAGTCAGTCTCATGTATAGAGCCAACTAGTCATACTAAAAATCAGATGAAAGATCTCTCTTGTGATTTACAGGATACTACAAAGGGTTGTTTCTTCCTCTCTTTCTAAATCACACCTGCAGGGAAAATTTTCTCATATAAACAAAGCAGTTGACTGAAGAGCACCAGTAAATATGCATTTCTCGTGAGCAGCATGTCGGATGTCTTATCTCTTTCCTCTTAATGGTAATACTAAGAACTCCACTTACTTCAACAAAGCTGAAATGAGACTATTTCAAGAAGATAATTAGCTGCCCTGTATTACTTTTGAGAGATCATTAGAGACCTCTAATATCCTCAAGAACAGAGATGCAATAGATTATCTCTAAGGAAAATCCACATTGTTCCCAAATACAGTTTGAAGCAGTAAAATATCTAAACCACATTTTTGCAGCAATTAGAAGGTGGAACCATACAATATGGAGCTTTGCAATTGCAAACTTAGGGAGTTTTCCTGATTCAGCAGACTTGCATACCATTAACCATTTGTAGGCAAGTACGGCTTCCAGATCATTTACCCACTTCAGATTTAAATAAAATGTAATTTATGTAGAGCATAAATTGAATGTATCCAACAAAATATGAAAATTAAGTGCACTTCTTGGACATGTAGCTCTTCTCAGTGAACAACTTCAAATACATAGTTACAGAGTATTATTCATTTGGTTCAGGGAAGATTTAGTAATTCACTGGACCTTAATCTCTCAACATCCAAAATGTCTTGGTAAAAACACCATTCTTCTTGCTTGCAGGGAAAAAAAAATTAATTTTTTCTTTCCCTTTTCTTAAATAAGATAACCAAAGAAACCGGTGGGGAAAGAAAGGCAGGGGGGAAGTGCTATTTAATAGAGACATTCTAGCCTCCATGAAAGTCATAAGGAATCAATGGAATAACCCAAGAAACTATCAAGGAAGAGTAAAGCAACCAAAGGGATAGTTGTCCTGTAGGGATTCATGGGATGAGTGGCTGGAAAGTTGCCTGACAGAAAAGGACCTGGGGAGTTAGGCAGCTGTCAGCTGAATATGAGCCAACAGTGTCCTGAGGTGGCCAAGAAGGCCAACAGAATCTTGGCCTGTATCAGGAATACTGTGTCAAGCAGGAGTAGGGAAGTGACCATTCCCCTGTTGGGATTTGGCATTGATGAGGCCCCACATTGAATACTGAGCCCAGTTTTGGGCCCCTCACTACAGTAAAGACAGTGACATTCTGGAGAAAGTTCAAAGAAGGGTAATGAAGCTGGTTGGTGGGTGGGTCTGGAGCATAAGTCTTATGAGGAGCAGCTGAGAGAACCAGGGTTGTTCACCCTGGAGAAAAGGAGGCTGAGGGGAGGACCTTATCACCTTCTACAACTACCTAAAAGAATGGTATAGCAAGGGGTGTGTGTTGGTCTCTTCTCCCAAGCAATAAAACAAGAGGAAATGGCCTCAAGTTGCACCAGGGGAGGTTTAGATTGGATATTAGGAAAAATTTATTCATCAAAAGGGTTATCAAACATTCCAGGCTGCCCTGGGAAGTGGTAGAATTGTCATACCTAGAGATATTTAAGAGATGTGTACGTAAGGTGCTTAGTGACATGGTATAGTAATGGGCTTTGTCAGTATTATGATTCTGTGTCACGCTGTGATAAGAGTAAAATGATACAGAAGAAGATCCGTTGAATTCTGTGAAGATGGTACATGCACAATGGTATATGTATGCTTCCATTTTCACCTGCTTCTGAAATAGATTTTCTGAAAAATTCTCGTAAGTGTTGTTGAATTTAGCAGCCTGAACATCAACACTATAAGACAGGCAAAGGGGATGTTTGGTTTGTTCTATTTGTTGCAGTATTTGTCTGTATATGCTGTTCCCTGTAGTTGGAGAATTTTATCAACTCCCTCTGTATCCCAGCTCCATTCATTTTCCAAGTATACTTCGTTTCCATGCATGACTCCAGTGGAAAGATTTAAATTTCCCTGTATTCCCATACTCCCAGTATACTTAACAC
>VZRU01012825.1:13471-27296 GCA_013398155.1 Pedionomus torquatus
TGTCCTCACAGCAGAGGTGCTCCAGCCCTCTAATCATCTTGGTGGCCCTCCACTGGACCCGTTCCACCAGGTCCATGTCCTTTCTCTATTGAGGACTCCAGAGCTGGACACAGGACTCCAGGTGGGGTCTCACAAGAGCAGAGTAGAGGAGGAGAACCACCTCCCTGGACCTGCTGGTCACGCTTCTTTTGCTGCAGCCCAGGCTGGGGTTGGCTTTCTGGGCTGCCAGCACACACTGCCGGCTCCTGTGGAGCTTCTCCTCCATGAGCACTCCCAAGTCCTTCTCCTCAGGGCTGCTCTCCAGCCATTCTCTGCCCATCCATTTGCTGCTCCTCTTAATAAAAATAATCCAACCCTGATTTAAACACAACCAATGGGAAACTCCACAGAAATATGAACACCTCTAATGGCTATAACTGGTTTTAAGCTTTTAACTTTTCTCCGCTGACAAGAATATATCTTCACATTTCTAATCGCTAGTTTTTCTTGTGGTTTATAAAAAAATTCCAGGTTGAAGAGCCTTTTCCCCCAGGTAAGTGCTTACAGAGCACACTAACAGCCAGTTTATAACGATCTCCTGGATTCAAGCACAAAATGTGGTTACCAAAAGGCAGGTTATGGACACTAAACTCCATAATTCTTTTCGGAACCATCAGTCCTTCATCAACCTTTGCTCCCTCAGCTACTGCCTCCAACGGGAAGCTGGTGCTCACGGGATGGAAATTCCTCCCAGAGCATCCTCTAGAACACCTGGAAGCCACTTCATCTCATACCATGATCTGGGGCCATCTCTGGTAGAGGGCATTTCCTCTGTGATATCTACCATTTATAAGAAAACACCTTTTCTTGCTGATGTTTTTGGTTGGTTGGCTGGTTGTCGGTTGGCTTTTTGGAGGTCCTAACAAAACTTAGGGCCGGGTGGCTCTGCAGAACATGGTGGAGAACTGTGACCTGGTTAGATTTAAAAGGAAAGAAATTCACGAGTTTGGTATTTATTTAAGTGGGCCACATCTGTTTTCATCTAACATCATTAAGGAGGAGCTGTTGAGGTTAAGGATAAGATAAAGACCTGACTCACACAATTAGGGGCTGTTTGGGAACGTACATCGACACAGGGATCCTCCTGGGGTAAACGAGATGTGAAGAAATGTTTGTCCCCGGACCTGACACAATCTCAGTGAGGAACAGGAGCATGAGGACCTGCAGGCTGAGCTTCAAAGGGATTGGACTCTTTGTCAGGGAGTGGAGTGTTAGGACAAGGGGTTTAAATTGGAAGAGGGGAGATTTAGATTGGATCTTGGGAAGAAATTCAGCACAGAGAAGCTGTGGATGCCCCAACCCCAAAGGGCTTCAAGGAACGTCCAGGTTGGATTGGGCTTGGAGCAACCTGGTGTGGTGGGAGGTGTCCCTGCCCATAGCAGGGGGGTTGGAACTGGATGATCTTGAAGGGCCCTTCCAACTCTAACCATTCTATGCTTCTATAACAAACTCATATAAAACCACAAAGTCACGCCAACAAATGGCACTCAGTATATTCCACCCCTTTCAGTTTCCATTTCCCAAATGCAATGTCCTCAGAGAAGATGCTTCCTACGCGGACATGACTCTTCAAAACCAAGCTGACATAGTGGTACCTACAAAACTGTCAGTACCACAGTGTCTAACACATGAATGTAACAGTGAATGGTTTGGGTGGGAAGGGACCCTAAACACCATCCAGTGCCACCCCTTGCCCTGGGTAGGAACATCTCCCACCAGACCAGGTTGTATCCAACCTGGCCCTCAACCCCTCCAGGGATGGGACAACCACGGCTTTTCTGGGCAACCTGGGCCCAGGTCTCACCACCCTCACACCAAAGAAGTTCTTCCCCAGATCTCATCTCCATCTCCCTTTCTTTCAGGGTCAAACCCTTCCCCCTTGTCCTATGGCTTCCCTCCCTCATCAAGAAGGAGCTTTCCTGGAGCCCCTTGAGGGACTGGAAGGGGTTCTAAGGTCTCCCTGGAGCCTTGTCTCCTCCAGGCTGAACCCTCCCCAACTCTCTCAGCCGGTCCTCCCAGCAGAGGGGGCTCCAGCCCTCCCACCATCTCCATGGAGCAGAAGTGCTCCAGTGCTCCCATCATTTTTGTGGTCTCCTCTGGACCTCCTCCAACAGGTCCACGTCCTTCCAATGTGTGCAATTACTCAAACATCCCATTAACCTCTCCTTCCTAATCCCTTCTCAGGGGATCCATTCCCCTTTGGTCCTTTTTTCTNCTTCTCCTCAGGGCTGCTCTCCAGCCATTCTCTGCCCATCCATTTGCTGCTCCTCTTAATAAAAATAATCCAACCCTGATTTAAACACAACCAATGGGAAACTCCACAGAAATATGAACACCTCTAATGGCTATAACTGGTTTTAAGCTTTTAACTTTTCTCCGCTGACAAGAATATATCTTCACATTTCTAATCGCTAGTTTTTCTTGTGGTTTATAAAAAAATTCCAGGTTGAAGAGCCTTTTCCCCCAGGTAAGTGCTTACAGAGCACACTAACAGCCAGTTTATAACGATCTCCTGGATTCAAGCACAAAATGTGGTTACCAAAAGGCAGGTTATGGAAACTAAACTCCATAATTCTTTTCGGAACCATCAGTCCTTCATCAACCTTTGCTCCCTCAGCTACTGCCTCCAATGGGAAGCTGGTGCTCACGGGATGGAAATTCCTCCCAGAGCATCCTCTAGAACACCTGGAAGCCACTTCATCTCATACCATGATCTGGGGCCATCTCTGGTAGAGGGCATTTCCTCTGTGATATCTACCATTTATAAGAAAACACCTTTTCTTGCTGATGTTTTTGGTTGGTTGGCTGGTTGTCGGTTGGCTTTTTGGAGGTCCTAACAAAACTTAGGGCCGGGTGGCTCTGCAGAACATGGTGGAGAACTGTGACCTGGTTAGATTTAAAAGGAAAGAAATTCACGAGTTTGGTATTTATTTAAGTGGGCCACATCTGTTTTCATCTAACATCATTAAGGAGGAGCTGTTGAGGTTAAGGATAAGATAAAGACCTGACTCACACAATTAGGGGCTGTTTGGGAACGTACATCGACACAGGGATCCTCCTGGGGTAAACAAGATGTGAAGAAATGTTTGTGCCCGGACCTGACACAATCTCAGTGAGGAACAGGAGCATGAGGACCTGCAGGCTGAGCTTCAAAGGGATTGGACTCTTTGTCAGGGAGTGGAGTGTTAGGACAAGGGGTTTAAATTGGAAGAGGGGAGATTTAGATTGGATCTTGGGAAGAAATTCAGCACAGAGAAGCTGTGGATGCCCCAACCCCAAAGGGCTTCAAGGAACGTCCAGGTTGGATTGGGCTTGGAGCAACCTGGTGTGGTGGGAGGTGTCCCTGCCCATAGCAGGGGGGTTGGAACTGGATGATCTTGAAGGTCCCTTCCAACTCTAACCATTCTATGATTCTATAACAAACTCATATAAAACCACAAAGTCACGCCAACAAATGGCACTCAGTATATTCCACCCCTTTCAGTTTCCATTTCCCAAATGCAATGTCCTCAGAGAAGATGCTTCCTACGCGGACATGACTCTTCAAAACCAAGCTGACATAGTGGTACCTACAAAACTGTCAGTACCACAGTGTCTAACACATGAATGTAACAGTGAATGGTTTGGGTGGGAAGGGACCCTAAACACCATCCAGTGCCACCCCTTGCCCTGGGTAGGAACATCTCCCACCAGACCAGGTTGTATCCAACCTGGCCCTCAACCCCTCCAGGGATGGGACAACCACGGCTTTTCTGGGCAACCTGGGCCCAGGTCTCACCACCCTCACACCAAAGAAGTTCTTCCCCAGATCTCATCTCCATCTCCCTTTCTTTCAGGGTCAAACCCTTCCCCCTTGTCCTATGGCTTCCCTCCCTCATCAAGAAGGAGCTTTCCTGGAGCCCCTTGAGGGACTGGAAGGGGTTCTAAGGTCTCCCTGGAGCCTTGTCTCCTCCAGGCTGAACCCTCCCCAACTCTCTCAGCCGGTCCTCCCAGCAGAGGGGGCTCCAGCCCTCCCACCATCTCCATGGAGCAGAAGTGCTCCAGTGCTCCCATCATTTTTGTGGTCTCCTCTGGACCTCCTCCAACAGGTCCACGTCCTTCCAATGTGTGCAATTACTCAAACATCCCATTAACCTCTCCTTCCTAATCCCTTCTCAGGGGATCCATTCCCCTTTGGTCCTTTTTTCTCCCGTTTTGCCTTCTCTCTCCTCAAAAGTGGAACTGCAGAACTCTACTCGAATTCAATCCGAAGGAACTACAAGATATTGTCACCCTTATCTCGCGCCGCAGCTCAACGGAGAAGCTCCGGGACGGAGAAGGAACCTCCGTAACGGACAACAGCAGAGCGGCAGATTATGCGAAGGGCTGGTGATCAACGCAGGATTATTATTTATAGATAGAGAATTAATACCTTCCCGCCACCGAACTACTCGACAACTGCTTTTTTTTTTTACATCATCTGTATTTCTGAAGAGTACAGACCTCCCAAAGAAACTCGCTCGTTAATTTATGGAGGAAACGAAGAGCGCCAATAATTAATTCCTTCGCATTGCTTTGTATGAGATCTTTTGTGGGGCTTTTTTTTTGAACGTTACTCCTAAATTAATTAGGTGAGCACATGTAATTATCTGAATATGTATTTCCTTGTGCTTTCATTATTTGCTGGAATTTTTTAACCTGGGAGAAAATATCTGGATCCCAGAGAAAAGAATCACAGAATGTTATGGGGTTGGAAGGGACCTCTGGAGAACATCTCCTCCAACCCCCTGCCAAAGCAGGTCCCACAGGAACGTGTCCAAGAAGGGGTTTGAATGTCTCCAGAGATGGAGACTCCACCAGCTGAGTAGCCTCTGCCAAGGCTCTGACACCCCCAAAGGAAAGAAGGTCCTCCTCATGTTGAGATACAACTTCTGATGTTCCAGTTTGTGCCTGTTCCCTCGTGTCCTGTCCCTGGGCACCACTCAAAAAAGACTGGTCCCATCCTCCTGACCCTTGAAAGATTTCCAAATGTTGATAAGACACCCCCTCAGCCTTCTCTTCAACAGACCCAAAAGGCCCAAGTCCCTCAGCCTTTCCTCATCAGAGGAGCCTCCAGGGCCCTCATCATCATGGTGGTCCTCTGCTGTCCCCTCTCCAGCAGTTCCCTGTCCTTCTGGAACTGGGGAGCCTAGAACTGGTCCCAGTGCTCCAGATGGGGCCTCCCCAGGGCAGAGCAGAGGGGCAGGATGACCTCCCTCCACCTGCTGGTCCCCCTCTTCCTGATGCCCCCCAGGATGCCCTTGGCCTTCTTGGCCACCAGGGCCCATGGCTGGCTCCTGGGCATCCTGTTGGCCACCAGGACAGAAGAAGATAAAAAAGGTGCAACGGCTGCTCGTAAAATGAAGAGCAAGAGTTAAAAAGTGACACATTATGAACTCCCCAAGAGTTTTGCTTGGGTTTGTTGGGCTTTCTCTAAAAGCTCTTAAAAAAAACCACCCTTTTTTACAAGCTGCCTGTGTCCTTCCAGAGGCTGATGCTTTCCGATGGAGGATTTAGTGAGGCTGGAGCTGGTTGTAAAATGTGTTTATTCATGAGTTGGAGGGGGGAAAAACCCTCTTCCAGAACCTTCCCAGGCCTGAATCAAGTTGCACATAGGATACACCATCACTTTTAAAGCATTATTTTACTTATTTTACTTTTATGGCAGGGGGGTTGGAACACGATGATCTTCAAGGTCCTTTCCAACTCTAACCATTCTATGATTCTATGATTATTCAAAGTAAAATTTTCATGCCTAGGGCCTCGTGTCCCACCTTTTAGACACCTTAAGCACCTACAAACTCTTTGGGTTTAGACGTTGAAGGCTCAACTACTCCTTCATTTCCACTTAAACTATAGCCTTGGGTCAGATAGGGGCAGATTTTCCCTGTTTTTTGTCCAGGAAAACAGTGATTCCTTCATTCAAAGCTTTTCTAACCTGTATTCACGTTGGGTGATGACTTTTTTTCCCCCCATCGGGAGGAGATACAGGTACCTCCAGACCCACCATAATGTCTAATCAAATATTTAAGCTGGGGGCGCTTGGACTAAACGAACCTAAATGCCTAAAGATGTTTATCCCTCGTATTTCTTTTTTGGGGGGTTGGTTTTATTTTTTTCTTTATTTCTTGCCTTTTTTTTTTCAGAAAGCGTAGGGAAGATCAGACTTTATTTGGATGGTGGTCAAGTTTTGCCCCAAATCCTGACAGAGAAGCGGTGGGTTCCAACAAATCACAACCGCTCTCTGAAAAAACAGCAACGCTTTAAAAATACAGAATTATGACATACTACCTAGATGATATATTTTTTGTTGTTTTGTTTTGGGGTCTATTCCTCCAAATAGGATTTTTTTTTTTTATCTTCTTTTCCAGGGGAAAAAGGCCAACAAGAGTTTTCTGCCTTTGGTAATTACGGGAGAGCTGCGACTGAAAACCGATTTCTACCACCCAGCTGTGAACGGGAGAGGCAGAATGAGCAGCCGAGCATCAGATCGCTCTGAACCATCAAATCCTGAGCACGAGAACAGAAAACTCCCAAGAGGCTCAATAAGATCTGAATTTTTATTTCAGGAGCACCGCTCATTTCTTCTAAGTGCTGCTGTCTGCTCGCATTATGTGGGAATGAGACCTTGCGTTGCTCGCCCTAAGCCAAAGTCTGACGGACTCCGCTAGTTCCTTCTTATCTATTTTCCTCATTATTTGCTCCAGTATAAAAAAATTCCCTGGTATAAAAATTATAACATGCTGGGAAAAGAGATATTTACTCCCCTCTCTCCCATAGACAGCTCAAGAGAGGTCATTTAGCCAGGATGTTAACAGCCGAAACTGGGAAAAGGAAGAAACTTCAACCCATCCTCAAACAACCTGAACTGTAGACAAATGGCAAATTGAGAACACTCTGAAGAGCTGAGAGAAACCTCCCAGCTCTGCCTAAAATGCAAATTTGGGAGGGTTTCTTAATTTTTATCAAGACACCTGGGTGATTTTTCCCACCATGGCTCTCATTGCCATTAATAAGAGACAGTAAAAGAGGTTGCCCAGAGAAGCTGTGGCTGCCCCATCCCTGGAGGGGTTGAAGGCCAGGCTGGATGGGGCTTGGAGCAACCTGGTGTGGTGGGAGGTGTCCCTGCCCATGGCAGGGCATTTGGACTGGATGGTCTTAAAGGTCCCCCCTTCATCCTAAACCATTTTATAACCACAGAGGCAGGAAAGTCATGATGACCTTGGAAGCCCCAAGAGCAGCCACCCTTTGGGCAACTCAACAGATCAACCAACACACGTGGGGAACGCTACAGAGCTGGGGCTCAAATTCTGGTCCCCAAAAAACTAGGGGAGAAACCCACATGGGGAACTCCAGGTGATGTGGTCTTCCTCTGTTGATGGTTTTTCTGGCTGTTATTTAGCTTTGCAGCTCCAAAAAGGATCAATATCTACTCTTGCAGCAGAGAGAGAAGACACGGACTTTGGTTCATAATCCTGGGTTTAGAGGTTGTGGGGGTTTAGTTTGTCCCTTTTGGCATCAAAACGCCAACACAGACGGAAGCGTAAATCCCCCAAATTCCACTGCAATAAAACCCAGAGCTGTGATAACCCACCCCTAGACGTGAGGATGAACTCATCAAGTTCCACACGTTGCTAGAACGTGGACACTTCCCCAGGACAGATCCCAAATCTCCTGATTTCTATAGCATTTAGACCATCTCAGAAGGCCCAGACTCCCGCTCAAGTCACCTTTTGGCGAGAAATCATGCAAAACAACATTTAGCTAGAAAATCCACCTATAAAAAAATGTCTATGAAGATGGTATCTCTGTCCCATTTAATCAGTGGTGACATGTCAGCGTGGAGAACTAGAAGGGAAGGAGAATTTTCAGCAAGAACTTTTTTCAAACCATTCTTCGGGTGCTCAGTTCTCGACATCGTTAACTGCAGTGGCCAATCATCGATTTAGCCGATGAGTTGACTAAGAGGGAGAACAAGACACTAAGCACTGGATTTAGGAACGTTCCCTGTCCCAACTGAACTGTGGCAGATCCTAAAATACCCCCTGGCCAAGGGGCCAGATGACACCAGGCATGGGAGAATCCAAGCAACCGAACTTGGAGTAGGTCAGTTCAGCACCTAGTCCCACCAGATCACCTTTCCAATCCGTGGAGTGAGAGGAGCTCTTCCAGAGAGCGCTCTGGGATGATAATTAGGATGCTCTGAGATGGGAAGGATTTCTCTCTCCATTGACCATGTAGAAGAGACCAGCTTCCTACAGATCTACTCATGGCACTTGAAGTTAGGGAGCGTGAATACTTTCCTGCAGAGTCAACTCCTCGCCTTTCCACTCAACTGCTTCTACAGGTCTCCAGGCTCTTCCGTGTGAAGAAGAACTTGGAAGTTTGGAGAAAAGGAAAGGAGGTGGGATAAATCGGCCTAGCTGCCCCAGGAGAAATGACTGCTCTTCCAGAAGACCAAAGGACATGACCAGACAAGAGAGAAAGGTGGTATGGAAGGATCTAAAGATCTTACCTGCCAACACTCTGACTTCGGCATCGTTCCCAGTTCTCGAACTGGCTGGGTTTTTCGCCAGGCACCTATAGATCCCGCTATCCCCGTGCTGAATCCTGCTGATCTGTAGAGCTCCGGAGGGCAGGACAGCCACCCGTGGGTCACCGGGGGCGGGGGACAAGTCCTCCTGATTTCGCTGCCAGTGGACCACGGGCATGGGCTCCCCGACAACTTCACACTTCAGCAGAATCGTGTCTCCGGCAAAAGCTGTGACAGAGTCCGTCTGGGAAAGGAACCTCAGCGGTCCTGCAAAGGCAAGCAAATAAAAAAAAAGCATAAAGCAATTATATAGTTGCTGAAAATAAAATTTTCACACCGTTTCCACGCCACTTTAGAATTTGTTAACAAACCCAAGTGAAGGAATAAATAAAAGAATGACGCGATATTCTGAAAACCACTTGGAGATGGCTCCAATGGCAGGATGACAAATGCTTCCCTGCCTAAATCACACCCATTAACAGCGAAGAAAAGATACGTTACGGACATAAAGGGTAAGAAACCCATGGAGAAGTAGCTTGATCAAAGTCCAGATACACCGTCACACAACACAAACCTGTTCAAGGGAAAGAGTGTCTACACCTACAGAAGGTCAGGAAAACGTTAGTCCCATAGAATAGTTCGAGTTGGAAGATCATCAAGTTCCAACACCCCTACCCATGGGCAGGGACACCTCCCACCACACCAGGTTGCTCCAAGCCCCATCCAACCTGGCCTTCAACCCCTCCAGGGATGGGGCAGCCACAGCTTCCCTGGGCAACCTCTTCCAGTGCCTCACCACCCTCACAGCAAAGAAGTTCTTCCCCAGAACTCATCTCAATCTCCCCTCTTTCAGGGACAAACCCTTCCCTCTGTCCTATGGCTCCCCTCCCTGATCAAGAATTCCTCTCCACCTCTCCTGTAAGTCTGTTCAGATACTGGAAGCCTGCTGGAAGGTCTACCAGGAACCTTCTCCAGGCTGAAGAACCCCAACTCTCTCCACCTGTCCTCAGAGCAGAGATGCTCCAGCCATCTGATCATCTTCATGGCCCACCACAGGACCCGTTCCACCAGGTCCATGTCCTTCCTAGTATTTTAAAACTACCAATGGGGCTTTACAGCTCTCCTGGCTTTATGTTGATTTGTTTTAAAGACGGGTTTTTTTTGAAGCTCCATGCAGATGTTTGGGTCATCAGATACAGGCTCAAGGGAATGGACCGTCAAATCCATTCCAAGAAAGTCACTTTCCAAGAGGGGAATCTGGAATTAAAGGACTCAGACCTGTGGCGATGGCCAAGAGGGGTCCAAGATGCACCTCCCCTGCATTAAACACAAAAACCTCGTTAAGAAACTTCATCAGAAGCGGTCCCCAACTCCAACCACACAGCCCCATCTCTCTTTACAGAAGGACCCAATTATCAAGTAATTAAAGTTCACTTAATAAAAAAGGCTTATCATTTGGGGGACAGACCTCAAGGTCTGCAAGACGGTTGAGCTATTAAATGTTGAGCAATTTAGTAGCGCTCGGCACAATGGCCCCCGGAGAAGAACCGCTTTAAATCTTTTGTTTCTTTAAATGAAAGGCTGCAAGGTTACTTAACACCAAGACAAGCCCTTTTTTTTTTGTTATTGTTGTTGGTTTTAATTTTAATTCATGTAATAGCTGAAGGGCGAGAAACCAAGGTAATGAAAAACAGTGATTTCCTTCCTGAGAAAATAGGAAAGGGAGTGGGGACGGGTGAGAGAGTCGGGAACCGTAAATATTCTAGAAATTGCTGTCTAATTCTCTCTTGCAAGGGCTGGGTTGAACAAAAATAAGAAAGCCAACCCCATCCTGGGCTGCATCAACAGAAGTGTGACCAGCAGGTCCAGGGAGGTGATTCTCCCCCTCTACTCTGCGCTCGTGAGACCCCACCTGGAGTCCTGTGTCCAGCTCTGGAGTCTTCAACAGAGAAAGGACATAGAACTGTTGGAACGGTCCCCACTGGGAGATCAAACACAGCGAAACACCCCATGAAAGAGAGAATGTGGAGGACTCAAAATTTGGATTTACGATGTGAATACAAAACTGCCTCGATTTCTCCTGACTCTGAGATGCACAAACATCTGAGATGTTTGAGAGAACCTTAATTATGGGCAATGACTATATATGCAACATCATATACCTTAGAATCGTAAGATGGTTTGGGTGGAAAGAGACATTAAAGATTACTCCCTTCCAACCCCCCTGCCCTCAGTGAGGACACCTCCCACCACACCAGGTTGCTCCNTTTTAAAACTACCAATGGGGCTTTACAGCTCTCCTGGCTTTATGTTGATTTGTTTTAAAGACGGGTTTTTTTTGAAGCTCCATGCAGATGTTTGGGTCATCAGATACAGGCTCAAGGGAATGGACCGTCAAATCCATTCCAAGAAAGTCACTTTCCAAGAGGGGAATCTGGAATTAAAGGACTCAGACCTGTGGCGATGGCCAAGAGGGGTCCAAGATGCACCTCCCCTGCATTAAACACAAAAACCTCGTTAAGAAACTTCATCAGAAGCGGTCCCCAACTCCAACCACACAGCCCCATCTCTCTTTACAGAAGGACCCAATTATCAAGTAATTAAAGTTCACTTAATAAAAAAGGCTTATCATTTGGGGGACAGACCTCAAGGTCTGCAAGACGGTTGAGCTATTAAATGTTGAGCAATTTAGTAGCGCTCGGCACAATGGCCCCCGGAGAAGAACCGCTTTAAATCTTTTGTTTCTTTAAATGAAAGGCTGCAAGGTTACTTAACCCCAAGACAAGCCCTTTTTTTTTTGTTATTGTTGTTGGTTTTAATTTTAATTCATGTAATAGCTGAAGGGCGAGAAACCAAGGTAATGAAAAACAGTGATTTCCTTCCTGAGAAAATAGGAAAGGGAGTGGGGACGGGTGAGAGAGTCGGGAACCGTAAATATTCTAGAAATTGCTGTCTAATTCTCTCTTGCAAGGGCTGGGTTGAACAAAAATAAGAAAGCCAACCCCATCCTGGGCTGCATCAANCACCGAGGAAGTTCTTCCCCAGATCTCATCTCCCCTCTTTGAGTTTCAAAACCCTTCCCTCTCATCTTACCACTACGTGCCCTGGTAAGAAGTCCCCCTCCAGCTTCCTTGGAGCCCCCCTGGAGACACTGGAAGGCTTCCATGGTGCACTCAACTCTATCCAAAACTGCTCCACCAAAAAAAAAATATAGGAAATTAAAAAGCAACTGAGAGTTTCAGACTAAGCAAGCCACGCAGCATCCTTGGAAATACACTTCCACAGCTCTAATATTCTCTTTTCTCGGGTCTCAGGTGTTCCTTCTAGAGGAGCCCAGCAGTAACCCACCAGGGCAACCCTGCAGAGATCCCGAAAGGCAGGTGTCTCCACCACCGAGAAACCAGCAGCCACAGCCAAAGGGAGGACAAACACAGGTGGGTTTTGTTTTTTTCGAGCTGTGAGTTTGATTTAAGAAGACAGACTTCATCAAAGAGGACTCGGCTCTACGGCCCCACCTGCAGGAGATAAGGATCGATGTGGGCTCGGTGTTTAAATCGTCAATTAGGATCCAAGTAATTACTTACGGAGCGCAGTGGCAGGCAAGTCCAAATAGCTCTAGATGAATCAAAGTACACCCGGTTACATCGTTATGTACACAATTATTTCAATTAATTATGATAAAAGCGTGTGTGTATATATAAAAAATCAGTGCGCTTCCCGGTCTTTAATTTATATTCTTCTGTCAACAAGAGATAATAGCACTTCAACTTCACAGGTGAGGAACCAAGGCTCTGAAATACAGCTTGAAATGTCGGAAGGCAGCAAAAAAGTGGCAACTCCTAAGAAAGAAGAGTTCCTGGAGCTTTTTTAGACACTTTTGGAAATGATCCCACAACTGATTTGCTCACTCAAGGTCACATCAGAAATCCAAGGTAAGGAGAGGATCAGATCAGAAATTCCCCAAATGTTCTCTAAGGGTATGACTGTTTCCTTCCTTGCTATAAAACTGAGAAGGAGCTTCTTCACAGTATCCAAAAAGTCTTCTCGGGTGGCCAAGAAGGCCAAGGGCATCCTGAGGGGGACATCACCAAGAATGCGACCAGCAGGTGGAAGGAGGTCATCCTGCCCCTCTGCTCTGCCATGGGGAGGCCCCATCTGGAGCACTGGGACCAGTTCTGGGCTCCCCAGTTCCAGAAGGACAGGGAACTGCTGGAGAGGGGACAGCAGGGGACCACCAAGATGATGAGGGGCCTGGAGCATCTCTCTGGTGAGGAAAGGCTGAGGGACTTGGGTCTTTTTAGTCTGGGGAAGAGAAGGCTGAGGGGGGATTCTGATAAACACCTAGAAATCCTTCAAGGGTGGGTGTCAGGAGGATGGGGCCAGTCTTTTTTCAGTGGTGCCCAAGGACAGGACAAGAGGGAACGGGCACAAACTGGAACATCAGAAGTTCCATCTCACCATGAGGAGGAACTTCTTCCCTTTGAGGGTCTCAGAGCCCTGGAAGAGACCACCCAAAGAGGAGGTGGAGTCTCCATCTCTGGAGACGTTCCAACCCCACCTGGACATGTTCCTGTGGGACCTGCTCCACGTGGACCTGCTTTGGCAGGGGGTTGGACTGGTTGATCTCCAGAGGTCCCTTCTAACCCCATAGCATTCTGTGATTCTGTACCCTCAAACAGAAATACAGCTCAGGGATTAGCCAAGGGTGGGGGGAGAGAAGGAAAGTTGGGTTTATGCCGAGTTCTCAGGTTTTCAGCAGAAAAGAGAAAAATCCTTGTAAGGGCAAAGAGCTTAAAGCACAATTCGAGCTTGTGGGCTCTTCTGAAAAGGGCTTGAAAACATACCTCCTGCAAAGAAAATTGAAGGACCACCACCAACAAATCCTCTAAGAGCAAAATGATGGAAGGCAAGAGTTTAAAAAAGCTGCAGTTATGTTTCAGATTCACTGAATAAATACGAAAGAAATAATACGAATATCCCCTTCCCCTGCTTTTCTGCTGCCCTCCTGCCTGTATCTCATCCCTTCTGGATGGTGGGGTGACTCATCCCGCTTCGTGCCGGGGGAATGAAAGCTGCTGAGATGCTTTCATAGAATCATAGAATGGTTAGAGTTGGAAAGGACCTTGAAGATCATCCTGTTCCAACCCCCCTGCCCTGGGCAGGGACACCTCCCACCACACCAGGTTGCTCCAAGCCCCATCCAGCCTGGCCTTCAACCCCTCCAGGGATGGGGCA
>VZRU01012831.1:11244-23825 GCA_013398155.1 Pedionomus torquatus
ACCATCAGTTTCGTTCTTTAAAAAAACCTCGGGCCCGCGGAAAAGCGAGGGGGATGAGCCCCTCCGTGTTACAGTCGCTTCAGTTGTAAAGAAAGGGGTTGGTGGGAGGCTGGGAGGCATCCCCCCCTTCTGATGCTCCCAGCTGCTTCCACAGATGCTTCCACATCGCAGATGTCTCCCTTTAAAGTGAAGTTGGAGGTGGCTGAAATTCCTGTCCCCCAGCTCTGTGACTGAGAGCGAACATGACGAGGATGAAAGGATGGACAGAGGCGTTGAAGGGTTACATTTCCACCCTTGGGGTGAGCCAGGCTCCAGCTGGCACACGGGTCTCCAACAGGGCGCTTGGATGCTATGTTTGGGTGGGAAAATATTACTGGAATAGATGTGGGCTTGTTTAAGCAGCCACGTGATGTGAACTGCTGGCATTTCTGAGGCTGCTAGAAGGAAAATTCAGAGCGTGCCTCTGCCATTATTTGTGCTTTCTAAAAATACTCCAAGTGATCAGTCCATGCCCTAGCAATGTCTGATGGAGCAGGATTCACAGAAAAATGTGAGAAGCCATTTACAGGCAGGAAAAGAGAAGTTCCTGTCACGCACACGACAGGAGGTCACAGTTCTTGCAGGTCACACTGCTCCTCATCTTGTTTCCAGACTGTCTCCAATGCAGCTGCAGGCCTTACTGCACTTAGCCCTCGTGCTATGAATGTGCAGCAGGATAATTTACAAGGAGGAAGCCAAGGTTTTAACCGCATACTGCAAGCCTGTCTCCAAAGTGTTTGTGCACACCTAGTCTATTTTATTCCGAGCTCAGGTCCAGCCCTGGCTCATTTCCCATGCCATGCCACCCCACTCAGGGATTTTAAAAGGCAGTGGTAATCACAGTCCACATCACAGAAAAACCTTCCAGAAGCCAGTGAAGCATGGGGAAGAAACCTTCACTGTTGGGAAGGTTGAGAGTTGGGGTTTTTCCTAGATATCCACCATATTTAGCCAGTCAGTTAAGTATGGGGCAGTTCAGATGTAAAAAGCTGAAAATTACAGGGGGCTAGTGAAGTGTAAAACAACATAACAGCACAGCTTGTATTCCTCCAAGGCTAAGCATCAGCACAAAACCTTTACAGGACTGGATTTCTGAACCTCGGTTCTACCTAAATTGCTCTTAGATATGTAAATTCTTTAAGTCACATTTCCTTTCACAAAAAAAAAAAAAAANTCCATTTCCTTTCAAAAAAAAAAAAAAAAATATCCCTAAGCATTGAAAAGCTTATCTAAAAAGAAGTTTATTTTCTTCAGTTTGATAAATATCTTCCTTTAGACCAATGGTATGCATTCTCAAACAATCAAAATATTCACTCTTGAATACTTGTTACATACCCAGCCAGCATTTATATTGCATGGGGTTTGTAATATTTGGTATTTCAACAGCATTCCTCTTTGCAGGCTAGAGGAAGGGGGCTAACTGCATGCAGTAGATAATACTCATGCGCTATATCAATTCCTCCTTGGAACATCTATTATGCAAAGATGGTAATTCTGCTTGTATGAATTACAGTTTTTGAAGTAGGAAATTAGGGGGATATAACTTTCCTTATCAGGTGCTATGGCTTATCCAAACCCAACATTATTCAAAAAAGTTGTGCAAAGTCAAAAAAATTGTGCTTTGGTCTGCCACTTATTTTGGCTTAGAAAAGCTCCAAACATAACTGAATGAGCAGATGAAAGAATTGTTAAGATGTCTTAAAGCTCTTTATACAACAAGGGCTACAACTAAGCAGCCAATATGAAACAAGTCTCTAAAATCATAGAATACTTAAGAGTTGGAAGGGACTTTAAAGATCATCTAGTTCAAGATTATTTTTAATATGATCTTAGTTTATTTATTGATGTAAATTGCTTAACAGTGGTAGCACGCAAGTCAAGCACTTTGCAAGTTCAGCAGCATTTACAAGTGAGTAGCAGGAGGGTTTTGAGCCCTTGGTGCCAAAAATGGGTCAGCAGGTAAGCATTCTGGAGCTACCACAGGTTAATCATTATATACACCATATAACACCAGCTTATATTAGTACCAAGCATAGTAAGACATCAAAGTCAGCACTTCCATGCAGTGAAACAATTATTTCCAAAAGAAGCCACCAAAGAGCAGATAGGCAAGCTATTTTTATATGTTTGATTTACTTATGGGAAGACTTCTTCCTTTACTTCTGAAAGAACCAGAGCTCTGAGATGAACAACTTTGTTTCTAGACAAATTTCTAAAAATTTGTTTATACTTGACCCAGACTTTAGCTAAGTAAAAGTAAGCAATTTGCCTTTCTTTCAGCTGCCTTATAATTTTGCAAGGAAATTAGTTTATTGAGGCATGAAAATCACATATGGGGCCACACAGAAGGAAAAGCTCATGGAACCATGCAGCAATTGGAACACATAGAGAACACTTGAACGTACCTCCAACATGTTAATGGGTTCCAGCTTTGAAACGAGGTTGGTGTTTCAGTACTTTTGAGTATTACTCAAAGTACTGAAGTATTTTTTGTATTAATCATTTAAGAGCACTTGAAACTTTTCTATGGGATGGAAAGTCAAAGGAAATTCAGATTATTTCATAGCATCTACAAGGAATGATATAGAACTTATGATGCAGGCCTAAAGACATTACATAATTATAAATATATTCCAATTGACAACATAAAAAGAATTATAACCTCCTGTGTAATATATTCAACAATTTTATGGTCTACTCATTGGTTTTAGAGGAAATATATTTAACTAGGAGAAAACAAAACAGCTACCACCCACATCACCAATGATTACACTAGTAAGCCATGTGAACTTAAATATTCAACTTATTAACAAGGTTCAGGTGAAAGGAAGGTCATTACAAAGGAAAATGGATACTTACAGGTCTAGTGCAAACTACACGCTAAGAATCAGCAGGGATTTGGCAAAAGAAAGTTTATACATAATTAAACATAAATACCAAAGGCAAAATTCAACTGTAAAGCAAACAAGGAAAACCAAAAAAGCATCTTCTAGACAGTTATGGAAATGTAAAGCAAATGAGAGAGCCACAGATCCAAGATTTTTGAAGGAAACAACCTGCAGAGCTGTTGAGGAGTCCCTTTGCCAACTAACCCTGGCAATGCTTTCTCTTCACAGTCCTAAGCTTAAGACCAAAGGGGATACCTGAAGGGTATGGAGCTTGATGAAGGTGTGGATCCTATGAAAAGATCCTGAAGCTATGAAGTAAGAAAGAATGAACAGCCCTTTGAGAAGAGCAGTTTCTTATCCCTGAAAGACGCCTTCAGCAGGTAACAGAAAGTCAACAAGTATTTGTGTTACAATGAGCATCATAGTAGAATTCAGGACCTCACTTAATTAAGAAAATTAAAAAAAAAAACCACAAAACTAATTGCATGAGGAGGTCCATATTGTGAAAAACAATCTGGGGGGATTTTTTTGTTTGATATTTTCACACTAGTCCGGGTTCCATTGTAGCAGTTATATATTTTAGGCAGGATGTCCTCCTTTCACATAAACTACACAGATGTTTCTGTATCATGTCAGACTATCATACCATTATTACAAGCTAAGATAAGCAACTATGCAGGACATCTTAGAAGCCACCAAACATTTTATGATTGGTCAAAATTGGAGAATTAAAGTTACCACAGCAAGTTATTAATTTATTAACCATGACAGCACTGAGAAATAGCCACTGAAATTTCAGCACCTAAATCAACAGTTAGTTACTTTAATTCCATAGTCTTAAAAAGTCAAAATGTCAAGCTTTCTGACCATTGCAACTGCTGCACCTCGGTTCAAAACCACAGTACTTATAAGTGTAATTATACTGTACTTGAAACGAAGGTGCCGGTTTTGTTTAAAATGTCATAACCTTCAGCAGTGGCAGTCAGTATGTCTCCTAGTTCTGGAGAAAGGGTAAGTAACTTATCATTCCTCTGCAGCAGGAGTGAGGATAAAACAGAATGCCTAGTCAGCAGATATTTGCAGACATCAGCTGCATTCCTTATGTTTGTGTGTTGATATAATGAAGGCTGATTTAAATTCTTATTCATATAACTTTACTAATATCTTACTTCTCATTTTTACCAGGAATATTTTGCTGCAAGAATGCAACAGAACAGGAAAGTCTTTTGCCCCACCCCTCTCTGGCCAAGATGAAAGAATGGGGTTCTTTTATGCTGCATACCAATAGTCTTGGAAAAAAGTAATGGTAAAGATAACAAAAGGAGCTACAGAAACACGAAACTGTAAACAGGAATCCTGAGCAGCTGTCACCCCACGAGTCAGCTCATGCTTGGTAGCACTACTGTAACAGGCTTTTCTGCATTCTGCATTGCAACGTTACATTAATAATCTGCACAGAGTGCTTTCAGACAAACCTCATCAGCAACTGACTGTACTTTAAACTCAGACACTAGGAGCACTTCATAAAACTACCAGTGAAGAAATTCTTCTTCCTTGTATTTGATACAAAACATACAGAGCCTGGAGATGATAATGCAGAGCTGTGTTTGCAGATGTGCAGAGTAAACAGATCACACATGGCCCTGTACCCCACTGCAGCTTGTGCTGCATGTGCAGTACAACCACAGGACAGCTGCCGGGGCTGGGAATGGAGAAAAGCAACACCTGCCTGATCTGCAAGTTTCACCAGTAACTCTGGTCTCCTTTTTGAAACTTGGACTTTGCCACCTATTTCATGGGTGTGGAGCTTAATTGGCAAGCACCATTTCTTGTCTACAGGAGTCTAGCATGCAAACTCACGCACACAACCCAAGCCCTTGTAATTACTTTATCATCCACTGACTAGAGAGCCAGTTCCTCGTGTGCTCTGGCGAAACCAAGCACTAATCCATTCTCACGTGAATTGTTTTGCCTAATTCTTCTAGTCCATCCAGCTGCTGGAGAAACAGCTGTCTGGACTTCCAAATGCCTTCACCCCTATAGTGGGCTGCTCATCAACAGCTTGGTTAATGTTCTCAGTGGTCCCAAACTTACACATCTAATAGGAAAAACAGTCAGTCATTTCCTGTGACATTTCGTTTCTCAGTTGCAGGCAAATGAACAGAAGAATTAGTAAGGAAGGTAACACAATTTTCACATGGGATATATGGAAAAATCTGAAACTTTTGTTGTTAAATCTCTGTAAGATGATTTAAAATCTACCCTTACCATTCACTTATCCATCTTTTTAAAAGGCCTCTTAGAATCAGTTAATCTTTGAACGCCAGGTTTTCCTTCAGCGTTCCCTGGTTTTGGTAAAGTATGTGTGTCTGATTTTAAGCCTGCTTCTACAAATACTCAAAAGGAGCCTGAACCTGCTAGGCCTCAGCAGCAGGTTCCCTGCACAGGTTCCCAACAAGCACACCAAAGCTGCTTGTTGCAAAGCTGTCGGGCTTCTGGCTCTCAGTTTCTCCAGCCCCAAATACTTTGTCAAAGATCCGGACGGTTTGTTCCAGAGGTCATTTGAATCCATACCCTAGCAGTTCACTGCAGATTTCTGTACGCTGGGTTTTGAAGAATTTCAGGAAACACAATCATTTCAAATTTATATCGCTACCAGGGCACGTCCCCCGTTGAAAGGCAGGCGATACGGAGCGCAGTGGTGACACCCTGCGGCAGCCTGATGAACTCTCAAACAGAAAGGGCTTCCAGGTGTAGCTCCTTTGCCTTCCTTCAGCACCAACGCCTGTCCTCACTTAGGACTAGCAGGTCCCAGGGAAGTGCTACCTCTGTAGCAAGTTTGGCACAGAGATCTTTATGTACCTATGGCAACCAGAAAGACTGGGTTGAAACTAATTACTAATGGAAAACAGATTCCCATGTAATTTTTAAGTACCTGTAGAATCTGTAGTTCACAGGGCTCTAGATTATTTTCCAAGTGATAAATGTGATGCTTTTTGGCTGTGCTGCACTTAAATTGTTAATAAATTCCAGCAAACGCTTCCAGAATTTCACTCACCTTGCAAGTTATCCAAAAGAGGAATCAGAAAAATTGCCAACAATCTTGGATTGTCCATCCCACAGAGTAAAATCTTGATTACCCTGACTGTGGTTTGCCACTCCAGCAGTTGTGCACCGTAACAGAGGAATTACCTGGGACGAGAATAGGTCTTTAAAATCAGTGTGCCTATATTAATTTTTCAATGCTTTTAAAAAATAGAGTATTTGTTTAAACATTAGCTCAAGAGGGTAGTCTCCACGGTCACAGTCCCAGGAAGCAGATTTCCAGCAACCCAACTGGAACACTGCAGATACCTCACATCCTACTCCATGCTGAACGTAAAAAACCCATGAATTTATTGCCGCAGCAAGGTTCAGCATTTGCATGGCTGAACATTCAACTGTAGCACATGAAAAGGGCTGGGGAAGCTTTTAACATGGATGAGCTTCCCAGCTGTGTTCATCTGAAAGACAAAATGATGTGAGCACAACTTAAAAGGCAGTGTCATGGAGAGTGGCAAGAAGGGGCAAGAGAGCAGAGCAGCTCTTTAAGCTAGCACTCATCCAAGAGAAACACTTGCCAAACTACGGCATGACAGCTCTGTCTTGCATTCTCACGTACAGGTCGCTTCTTATCCATCCCACGATACTTTCAGGAATGCTTGGTTTTTATTCTCTTGAGAGAATCGCCCGAAGAACAGGAAAAGCTTTAGTGGTAAGTGCTACATGGATTAATACAATACCCCAATTAGTGGATCTAATTTTGCTATGATCCAAGGGAATTAACTGTATTAAACCTCTTACAGTGGCAGAAAAATTTGCCAAGAGCCAGATGAAGGTTCTCTGAAGGTACACTACACATTACAGTTACAGAAGGAAGTTATAGTCTCAGCTTGTAGTCATCCAGATCAGCCTGGTGACCCAACTGCAGACTAGTGTGTGGAAAAAGTGGGCAGCACTTGGACAGATAAGCAAGGTGACCTCACACACCAAACTGTCACTTGACTCCAGGATTAGCGCAACTCAAGATGGGAACATGCAGGTAGGGACATGCACCAAGGTCACTTGTTTGACCAAATGACATTACTTCTGTGTTAACTAGAAGTCAACTGTGAAGTTATACCTTAAATTGCATGTACAGTAAGTTGGGACCGTTGAAGACTGGAGTGAAGACTGCTGTAAGCAAGTTCTCCCAGGCTGACATGTTTGGGAGCCCATACATGAGATGTGGCAGGCATGAGTGTTCTCCTGGATGAAGGCATCCACAGCACACACCTTTCTTTGATCATTAAGCATATAACAGAAAAACACAGGTGTCCTTGCTTGTTGCACGTAAAGTGTTCCATTCCTTTAGAGAAGATTGTAAGCTTTTGAAAAAGAAACTACTGCAGCTTGCTCTCAAGCAGCAAGTAGCAGTTCCTGTTTGGCAGACTCTAACGCTCCCTTCTTCTAGGGAGGTCACTTTAGAAGACAGTAGTTCCAACGTCAAAGTTCAGTGAACACCACTCCTACTAACCAAAAATCAAACTGCTATATCATCTTGTATGTTCATAAGCTATTTAAATGCAAACCAGGTACCATGTCAACCTGGGTAAAAGTGACCACATTGTAAGAAAGCAGATGGCTTGTATTTTGTCAGGGCACCTCCTGAGCTATACACAGAGCAGAAAGCAGGTAGAACAAAGAACAGTAATGCAAGGTTAAGCAAACAAAAATATGACGTACCTACAATGTCTACTAATAGTTGGCACTCACATGCCTCTCCAGAACAAATATATCACATCTATTGATACAAAGGTAAAATTCCATTCCAGATCACCCTCATGGTCTGATTTCTCATTTGGTATCAGAAGTATGAATATGAAATGCTCTGAGTTGGATATACTTCAGACTGAATACAGAGTCTTATTTTAAAAGTACTGACTGAATTTTATACTTCCTTATTCAGTGCCACTATGACAGTGAATTCTGGGAATCATTCTGTAGTGCTTAATCCCATGAATATGGAGAAAATCTAACTATCTTCCATTTTCTTAGCATTTTTCTGAATAAATTCCAGTTTTACACTCCTTCCCTGGTAACTGCAAAGCCACACACTGAAAGGGAGAGAGAACGAATGTCTCCTTTTGTGAAACCAAGGAACATTTGAAAGATGGTAGCATAATATTGACCTTTATATATCTTTATTGATCTTTATATATCTTTCTTAAAGATATTATTAGATAATACAAACTCATGATGCTCACACACAATAAGGGCCCTCGCCTAATGGCTTCTATGCATAAATACAAATATTTTTTGCTTATTTTCAAGAGCAGAAATGTTTGCTTCAAAGAATACAGTGATGAAAAACATGTGAAGGACCAACTATTCTATAGCATGTTTTAATAAATCCAGTTTGTCTCAAGCATTTATATAAACCCAGAATTTCCTATAACCCACAACTAACAGTTTATGGTGCAAGTCCAACACCTGAGACTGAGGGCAACAATGCAGCTGTTCCTGAGGCAGCTCTGATGACTGTGAAACTGGCACATCCCTCCAGTTCACCTCTTTGCTCACTGAAGCTCATCAGCTGGTGCAAAATGAAACAAGATGGACCTGAAGCAAACGTCAAACTTATTTTAAGCTATTACTCAAATACACAGGAGACAAGTATGACCAAATGTTACTAATACATATAAATAAGTGAAAAGAGCAAGTACCTTGGATTAATTTTTATAAAGTGCTCCTTAGCTACTAGAGGCACACCATAACAGCAAAGCATAATTTCTAAGACAGCTTAATCAGCATGCTGCAATAAACACAAATTACCCAAGTATATCTGTATTAATATCCTTGATGTCTCCCCTGTTCAGTTTAAATACAACTTTTGATGACAGGCTCTAAGTGTACGGAATCTGCTAGACAAGGGGTAATGTCTGGTGGCTTTTTGACTTTTGCTTGATCGGGCATAATCTAGCTTTTCCTTCTCTGTTTTTCCATTCAACTTTTCCACCACTACTTTCACCCCCATACATACCCTTTTTTCCCTTACTTTTTTCCCTCTTTTTTTTTTTTTTAAACATTAAGAGTTAGTTCATAACCAAAGCAACCAGTAATCCAGTAATCATCATCAGGCTTGGTAAGCTCTGGTCAGAGGACTAGCTTGCTGAAAGGAAAGTCTCTTTCTTCCAGCTTTCTTTCTGGAGATCAACACAGCACACAATCAGGAGGTCAAGGGGTTCCCTCATGGCCATCTTCACCTTCCTCACGGTGGGCATCAGAGAAGGTGCTGATATCTCTGGTGACCAGAGATGGGACACGAGGGAATGGAACTGAGCTGTGCCAGGGCAAATATAGGTTGTACATGAGGAGAAGGTTCTTCACTGAGAGGGTGGTCAATCCCTGGAATGGGCTCCCCAGGGAAGCGATCCCAGCCCCAAGCCTGCCAGAGAGCAAGAAGCATCTGTACAATACTCTCAGTAATGTGGTTTTGGTTTAGGTCCTCTTGCAAGGAGCAGGGAGTGAGACCTGATTATCTTGATGGGTCTCTCCCAACCTGAGATACTCTGGGAGTTCAGGAACATATGCAGTTAACTTGAACCAAACAAAATTTCTCTCTTGGCTGCCTTCTCCAAGAATTACTATGAGTTTATTATCAATCCGCTTAGTTGTCATAGTTCAAGAAAATCTGTACAATTTAAAAGCTCTTGAAGATGCTAGTAATGATAAAAGTGCATCAATCATTGCTGTGCAAAGCTTCTCTCTCTAGACAATTCTGTATTTTTGCTTAAAGCTAAAAACATTTTCCTAGTTTGGGTAGCACTAAATATACAGAGGAACAACACACTTGTGCTTAAATATTATTTCTTTAACTTTCAGAAATAAAATATGTCAGAGAACTTCTAAAGCAAGGTAGATTATGTATATCCAAGACATCAGCTGTTCTAGTATGCTCAAAATTTTCAGATATTCAGAGATGTCAGGCTAGCCCGTTTTCACAGTTACATATATCAGGACAGTTAGTAAGTGTTGACGGAATACCACAGGACAAAAATAATTCCAAAGTGTATAGTTACAACCAGTCTGTTCTCTGGCAGCATACACATTCATAGACACAGATCTCACAATGACAGAAAGTGGACGTTGCTTGGAAGGAAAAAAGCAGCAAGCCACAGAATCTATTTTATGTTAACATCATACACACCTACATGCACATACACACAGAAATATATTTTTATATAAATCCAAAATAACAGGAAAACACTTGTGGCAATGCCATATTCTTGGCTCTGAAGAACAAAATCATAACAGCTTTCCTTCTTCCATCAACCGCAAGTGCTTTCGTACCACAACACTCTTCCTGTTGTGCTTCCACCAATTTAGGAACACAGCCTGCCTCCAAACAGCCAACACCTTATGCCTTCCCTGATGAGTAACAGTAGCCCTAAAAACAGGTAGTGCTAGGCATTGAAAACACAAATCCCATGTGAATCCTGAGATCATTTTACCATACTGCAACTATTTCCTAAGGTGACTATTGAACAAAAATTACCTTTTTACTTTAATGTGATTTATATTGAATCACCCAGAATATTTCTTCTTAAACATGGAAAAAAATCAGAAAAATACTGGATAAAACTTCATGTGAAGCTCCAAGAATTTGAATTTTAAGATTTCCCAGCCCTGAAAAGAAGAGTGAAAGACAGCAAACCCCAACTGCCACTCTCTTTGAAATATCTGGCAGCGATTCTACCTAAACAGGTTCTAAGCAAAAACCAAAATATAAGGCATGCTGAGGTCACTGTTCTCTCAAATAATCCAACACCTAATCTTTCGTTGGTCTTGAGGCCACAGCACTTCGCACGGTGTGGGGAGAAGCCTAGCACAGCAGCTCCACCCCTGTTCCTTGCAAACCAGCTCCCAACAGGGAGCACGTAGGAATAAGACAAGCAAAATGCTTTAAAGTCACTAGAGATGTCTTCTGAACCCTCTCATATTTCATGGCAGAGTCAGGTTGGGGAGAAAACAAAGAAATAAATCCACTAAAAATCTTTCTCAGAGAAGTGGACATGCCCCCCTTTTTTAATAGTTGTAGCATTTTCTGTATTACCAGCTTGGTATTAGCAGAAACACACCTCTTCCATCTCAGCCACTGATGAAGAAGGTCAAAACCTGATTCCGCTGTGCCTTTAAAGAAACGGTGGATAAAAATTTCTGGGGGAAAAAAAGCCATCGCATATATATCTAGCTTTCAAAACAGATACAGCTAAAGTAAACTGCTGCAGCAGTACCTGAAGCACAGGGAGGAAAAAAAATACCACTTCCTTTATCACGTGAGTCAGCACACATCTCTTTGGGGGTTTTGTTTTGGGTTGGATTTTTTTTGCGGGGTGGGGTGGGTTTTTTTGGTTTGTTTGTTTGTTTGTTGTTGGTTTTGTTTTGTTTGTTTTTTTTCTCAAGATACATTGTGAATGCTGGATGATGTCTCCTTCACTGTTGAGGGCTGACCCATCTGCCCACTTGACTCGTTATAAAGCACTAAGAAAGCAATACAAAATCATGGCTGGGTATTGAAACAGAGAAGTAAGGGCAGGACCAAGCGAAAAAGGGATCTGAAGGAGGGAACTTACCAATGCACAGCCATTCTTCACTCCCAAAAGTGACAATATGGAAAGTCCTGTATTTCACTTAAAACATAAAGCACCATCTCCTCTCAGGTATGATGTGGTTAACTTCCATAATACTTTTGGTGTTGTCAACACAGCTGTTCCTTAGATGAAAAATTGGATATGGCTATGGACTATGCAAGAATAAATTGACAATACGTATCCAACTAAAACATTACAGATTTCTTCCAGAAATAAAACCATTTTTGAAAGCAAACACAATTTTGCCTTTTAGGTTTAACTTTTATTTTGATGTTTAATTTGTTTGGTAACTCATAAGACGTAACACAGGGAACACCAAAAACATCTGAGTTGGTAAGCAGACAACTTTACAGTACCTGAAGTACCCCAGTAAATGGCCCTTTTTTCTGGTTTGTTTGTTGGTGTTCTTTTTTTTAAAGTGCTTCAGTGGGACACAGGCAGTAAGAGAACGTACACTATGACTTGAGAAGTAGAAGATAACTTTAGTCAATCATTCCATTAAAATATTCAAGCTCACAAAATCCAGAGTATCATGTGAGCTCATGAGTCATTACTGCACTGGCCACCGAGGTGTAAGCTTTTCCCAGACAGGTGGAGAGAAAGCTAGAGGAGCAGTATAGAGCATTTCTGTACCTGCACAACATAAAATATTTGATGATTTGCTGTGGAGAAGTAGCAATATTTTGTTAAAACTAGAACTTGCTGTTTTCCCCTGATAGCGTGGAAGCTATTGAGCACTTTGTTAAGTATTCTATTTGAAGTTGGACAAAAAACTGCAGCTGGTCTTTTTCCTCTACCCAAAGGTATGAGGTTCCAAAATGATTTAGCTGTGCCTTTACAGTTGCACATCTATGTGTTAAGTAAGCCAGTAATAAAATCTAAGTAAAAAAATCACCCCTGTATTTATTTATAAAAATAATGGTTCTGGTCTTAAAAAACCTGTCTGCCTTCCACCATCCGTTTCCGTTCGCCATCAGCGAGC
>VZRU01012831.1:24677-41473 GCA_013398155.1 Pedionomus torquatus
GGTGCGGGGCCGCTGCGGAGGCCGCTGCGGAGGTCTCTGCTTCTCCAGACGAGCTCCAGGAGCTAAGCGGCTGGTGCCGGCCCGGGCCTCCGCCTGGGGGCCCGCTGCCCCCTGCAACAGGGCGGCCGAGGCCTCAGCCCTGTTCCCGGGCACTGGCAAGGAGCGACTTTGCTGCAGGAATTATTTGCAAGCGGAGTGTGCGTGGCTGGTTTGGAAACGCCAGACCCTGACCACGAGCGCCCTTAATTTAGTCGTGAAAGGTGTAGTCTAACAGGACAAGGTTGAAATGATGTATAATCCCCCTGCTCTGGTAGATACAGCAAGGGTAGATAAAAGCTAATGAAGTAGAAAGGGAGGGTAGGCAAGGCTCTTGCTGAGTGCCTGTCAGTGCTAAGAAAGCGTTCTGTTCTTCCTTCAGATGCCTTCTTAGCAAAGGGCTCTGCTGCTCTGGACAAACTAAAGGACCTCTGTAATGAAAGGGAAGAACGTCCTTCCACGCTTTTGCAGCTCTATACACAGGTAGTGTATTTAAAGCTAACACCCTTTCAAGAAAATCTACTGTGTAGGGAATGGGAGAGGGTTGGGTACAGGAGAGAGAATGTAGCAGGGAAGGATCTGTGTTGGTGCACGCGGTCAGCATCCATGAAGTGCAGGGCCGCTTAGTTCTGGATTAGAAGATAATTTGCAGTTGACAATAACTGCTGGTATTGTAAGCATAGAAAATGGCTTGAGTTTACATTCAGTGTCAGCAATTTTACAATATTTTTCACTTGCAGCTTTTGTAAACTTAATGCTAAAAATTACCTTGAAATGGTAGTTTTGTAACTCACAACAAGTTTGTATGTTGCTACATGCTACCATTTGATTATTTTGCTTGTAGTGTTTTTATGTTATGTATCTATTTGTTTTCATAGGCTGTCTTAGACATTACATATTTTGAGGAAAACCAGCTTGTGGATGAAGACTTTCCAGAAGAATCTTCCTTGCAAAAAGTTGAAGAGCTCATTTGCATTCTTTCAGAACCAGAAGACCTAGTGAGGGAATGCAACATAAATGAAGATGTGAGTACGAATGCTATTCAGAAAATTGTTTTATTACTGAAAAATAAAAAAACTGAAGAAGAATAGTATTATTTGTGGTTTTGATGGGGAGAATTTAAGCTCTTTAGAAAAAACTCAAAGTCTTAATTGTATTTAAATTCCAGAAAATGTTTTTTCAAATTATTTGTTCCATTCTCAGATTCTTTCTTGCTAACATTTCATGATTCCGTATGCTTTTGGCAGTTTAAGTCTGAAGTATTAGGCTTGTGTCTGCCACTGTTGCTGTTAAGTACAGCCTCTAAAGACTTAATACCATGTATGAGTGTGTATGTAAGCATACTTTTTGGGTTAGCCCAGTTTGTTGGATTTTATTTCAGCCCATCAACATCCTTGGTGCAGAGTTACTAGAATGCCTTTACTGGAGGAAAGGAGCCCTGCTTTACATGTATTGTCATACAGCAAAAGAAAGGAGTCAATGGCTGCAAGAGAACATTGCCATATTTAAAAAGGTAAAGAAGATTAGAAAGTTATAGTCTTGAAGTTTGACTCTTCCCTTTAAAAATACAAGTTTCGTGGTTGGTTTTTTTTTTTTTTTTTTTTTTTTTTTTTTTTTTTTTTTAAATAGGGTGTGGGAAATTCATAGCAAGAAGTATTTCTGGCTATCAGATTAATCAGAACCTATCTAAAAGGTTTTGTTTCCTCTCATTTTTTAACTTTACTCAGTGTCTTAATGATGGAGTTCATTACTTGATGAAGATGCTTAGTTTGAGATGCCCTCTTCAGCTAAATGAAGATGTCTCGTTTCAAGATAAAGACACAGCTAGATTACTCAGTGAAGGTAAAGACAGCTCCAGAAGCCCCACAGCCCACTCCTCTTAATAACTGCTCCATTTTATGAAACTATTTATTGTGTATTTTTGTTGTTTGACTTCATTTATACTCAAAAACTGACAGCTTTCTAGAAAAACAACAACAAAAAAGATGAGACAGGTAAGCAGGCAACAGTGCTCTCCACTCCCAATCACTTCTGTTTTGACTAATGGGTTATAGGTGCTGGCACTGCTCATCTCATCATGTTTTTGAGCTCACTGGAGGAAAGTGAAGTGAGGCAATGGCTGTTTTATGCAGAGTGTGTGTTATTTTACAGCCATCCAGTTGACAACTAACAGGTGTTGAAAGCACAAATATGACTGCAGAGGGTGCTAGAAGACCACATTTGTCTTCCTGTTTAGGTCTAGGAGAACACGGATCTGAACACAGAATGGCTGATTTGACACAGGTAGAAGGTACATGCTGAGTTGATAAGATTTGGCAAACTTTTATTCTGTCTCCACTTGACGTGGCTTTATGTGAGTTCCGTTACTATAGCATATTTACATGAAAATTGGAGGCTGCATCACTGTGATGCAGGAAGTGGTGCAGCAGGAAGGGATTTTTCAGGTAAAACAGCTGATAGTGAGTACATGAGGTCCATGTTATACACACTGAAAACTGGAACACCTTCTTGCCTAATTTCTTCTGAAAGTGGTATTGCTCCAGTTCAGTTCTACAGTGCAAAGCCAAATTCAGTAACTGATTTGTAGATTTATCTACCAAGATTTTTTTTTTATTTTTTTTTTACAGTGGCCATGGACACATCTGCTTTTCTATTCAAATACTAAAATTTTAAAATAAATATGAATAGTCATACCTGTGCTTAAATACAGAAATTCTCAAAGATAGAAGGGCAAACACAGCTATCAGAATAGTATTTCTATGGAAATCTTTAAAGATTTTATCATTATGGAGGGGAAAAACACGTAGAGTAATGAGGAAGGCCTTGATCCAGGTTCTCTTCTGGGCTGTATCAGTCATCTCATGGTTAAAATTTTTTTGAGGCTGTACCTCTGTAATAGGTTTATACGGCTTTGTTTTTTGTTTTTTGTTTTTTTTTTTTTTTCCAGCATTACTGAAAAAAAATATAAATTTGAGGATAACAAGCTGTGTACTTGTTTACACCAATAAAGTACTTGATCTAAATTATTTTTGCAGGTATATTTAGTGATACTCACTTATTGGCGATGATGTACAGTGGAGAAATGTGCTACTGGGGACTGCGACACTGTGGAGAAGGGAAGCAGGAAAGCCTTGAGACAATAGATTGTGACCTGGGCTGCAGATCACCGAGCGTGCCACTGGATTTCCGAGAAACAGGCAAAAACTTTTTAGTGAAGTACGTGGCTCTATGTGAGGGACCTTTAAAAAGCCACGGATGGAGCACAACAACTGCAAAGGAAATGTTGTGTTACTTTGTGTGAAATCTCACAAACAGACATTGTGCTGGAAGAAACCTTGTCTCCGAAGAGCATACTTTAGTTGGGGGCGGGGGAAGGGTGGGTGATCTCTGCTTCAGTGTCTGTTTTTATTAAAATGTATACTTCTGTCGCATTAAAAACGTATGTTCAACCAACTGGAATACAGGTCCAAAGTCTAATCAAGTATTTCTAGGGGGAAAATAAATAAATAAATAGATGAAATGATTGTGTCATAAGCTCCACTCAAGGATGACTACGTGTCTCTCCGCCCTGCTGGCGCCGGCGCGCTGGGTGCGAGGGGTGGCGGTGACGGCAACGGGGCTCAGTGCCATGGCGGCCGGCAGAGCAGAGGAGCGGGGCGGTTTGGAAGCGGCTGTGCGGGGCGGCCTCCGCATCCTGCGGGAGCGATGGATCTGGGGGACCCGTGAACGTGGCAGTCCCGCCTCGTTCGCGGGTCCTCCGCGTCCATCGCTCCCGCAGGATGCGGAGGAGGTGAGCGCCCTGCAGGCGCTGCCGGTGAGTGGGGTTGGGGTGGGAAGCTGGTCATCCCCCCTCTTGCAATCTCTGCTTTTCGATTCCTGGGTCGTTAAAGTGCTGCTCTGGACAGTTTTCAGATCGACGTGCAGCTGAACATCATGTCCTTCCTCTCACCCCAAGATCTGTGCCATTTGGGAAGCACGAGTTGTTACTGGAGGGCGGCTGTGCAGGATCCGTTGTTGTGGAGGTATTTTCTCCTGAGGGATCTCCCCTTGTGGACATCTGTTGATTGGAAATCGCTCCCAGATGTGGAGATTTTTAATAAAGCCTTCTCAGAGAACAGTGATAGTGTGCTGTATGATTACATGGCAGTGTAAGTATCTTCATATTCCCTTACAAGACAGAGTCTTTCTAGCACAGTGATACTCAGCCCGCAGGCATATTTTATCTTTGCAGTAGTAAATCCGTGCTGTGAGATGCTGGTTAACTTTTGATATGTCGCAATTCCGCTGTTGATTTTCTAAATACAGTTTCCTGTTGTTTGACAGTTTGTCAGCTCTTCCTGTTTGGAATTTGGGACAAATGTAGAATGTTGTAAGAAAACTTTTTAAAAAAGCCTCCAAGCTTTTTGTGAACTGCATGTCTGCTATGCTACAGAAACACGGTCATCTCAGAAGCTGTGCTTACTGTTGATAAAAATGTGTTTTTAACCTCAGTAGAAGGACAAATGATTTCTTACTTTAATAAAAGTACTAAGGAGTCTTCAAACTACAGCAAATGAAATGAACCTTCATTTTTTTTCTTCTTAGCTGAAAGACCTAAGGAAAGGAAAAAAAAAAAAAAAAAGTGGTTTTGTTTTTAATGTGCACAGAATAACAAGTAATATTGCTTTAGGTCAAAGGCCACAAGACCAAGACTCTGATTTCACCTAGTGTGGTTGAAAAGTGTAACAACAGTCATAATGTGTTTGAATAACTGAGAAGAACTCTTAAGACAAGCAGGTTATTCTGTGGCGTTTTTTTAAAACTTCATTCAATTCCCTTAATTAATTTGTGGGTTTGGTTTTGGTTGTTTTTTGCTTTTTTTTTTTTAATATTTTGCAGTTAAATTTTCCAAAGGTGATTTCTTGAAACTGTTGCTGTACGATGAATGCATTACTAACCTCCCCAATTTCTGTGCCCTTCATCCCCGCTTTACAGATGGGGAAAGATACACTCAGAATTTAAAGTACAAAACATCAACTGATTTTGAACACTGGATTTAAATCTCTGTAGGTCTGAATACTTTAGAGCCTCACTTGTTTGGAAGCACCTGTCGCTGATACCTATTTTGGCTGTCAGCACTTTATGGTTTTGCTGATCTCAGCTGTTGTCTCTGAGTTTGGTTGTGGAGGAGCACACATTTAATGTTTCCTTTAAGTGATTTGTCCAGCAGCAGGCTACTGTGACCATGGAAAGAGAGACTGAAGCTGCTTCTCTAGGATGACTATTACTTCTTTACCCTGATTACCAAAGTCTTTTGATGCTTTGTAGCTTCTGCATCAAATGAGCATGGACAACATCTGTCTCTTCTCACAATGTGCATTCTCTGTGCTTACAGGCAAAATGGTCCTTTTCAGGTGGAGTTACCTGCCTCATAGTTAATAAAGACAAAAGTGGTCTAATTAAGGTTTGAAATGCACTCAATAGTCTCGTATTTTTTGCATTGTATGTGACTCGTCAGCTTTGATGTTATTTTACCAGTACTGTGTGTTCAGCAAGGATGGGGGAATTTCTGATTTTATTTTATTTTATTTTTTAAAGTAAACTTAAAGATCCATAGACTGAAGCATGCTAAGGTCAAAAAAATTAGTATTTGGACTTCAAAAAGGACAGATACATTTACCTGCTTTGTAATGCTGCTTGAAACAATCAGTTTGGAACTTTATAATTTTTGACCTGTGCTTGAGTTATACTGGTAACAAAGCATGAGAAGTGTGGGACCTAAATCAGTTCATGTTGTTTGATTAATACCTCTTTTGTATTTTGTGTTTAATTTCTAGTTGCATCTATTTTACACAGATATAAAAAAAGCTGTCCTCAGAGCAGAAGAAGTTTGAAATCAAGCCGTCCCCGGTATGGGGCTGTGACTTCTTTTTTGCAATCCCTGGTCACTCAGGCAGAACCTCGCTTTGCGATGTTTGGGCCGGGTTTGGAAGAACTGGACAACTCTTTAGTGCAAAAGATGATGACATGCCCAGAAATTCTACTAGTAGCTGGTCTACCTCAAAGACAAATTCATGGTAATGCTGGTTTTGGGTTTTGGCTTCTTCATTGTGTAAACAGATCTAGAACAAAAATCATTGGGAAAAAAATAGAGAAATGGAATGCTTTTTTCTGTTCTTGAAACTCAATAGCTCAATTCATTAAATATCATTTTCTATCTTTGTGTTTATTCAGAGGGATAAATGCAATGAATGGGATAAAATTATAGCTGCAGTGAATTTATGGTTAAATTTGCACAATGTCAGAGGGATTATTTTGCTCTTTGTATTTTCATTTTGACCCTAAATTCTGTGCCACACCTGCTGTTGTACTGGATAAAGGCAGGCAGAACTTTGTTTAGATACTGCTTGCAGTATGCAGCTAAAAAACACAGTTGTGTTTTTATACAGGAAATCAAGACTCACCCTTCATATGACTCAGACTTCTGATGTCAAGTGGTTTAAATTTCATTTAGAAGAGTCATAGGAGCAGGTGAAGGATTTTTTTCAACGTTTAAAACATAGTTTTGAACATCTCTAATTTCACTGCAGTCCAAACCAGAGATAAAAAGTTATTACTTCTACACTTACGTTTATTTCAGCACAGCAGAACTGAAATAATTAAATTGTATTTAAAGAAAGTGATAAATGCAAGGCTAGATCCTTTCTGACCTAGGTTTCTAGGTTCAAGTCTAAGTATTAGAAACATGAAAATGCTTCCTGGATTTCTTTTAATGCTATAGAATTGATTTTAATGAAGTTAATAATCTGATCAATTAGGGCACGTATAAAATGTCACTGTAGAATAGTAAATGTGCTACACCCTGCAGCAACACTTTGGCTTGGATGTAGCCATTTTATAGCTCCACTAGAATTTTCAGCCTACCACTTACTTGTATTCAGTAACCAGGTAGTTGTAGTCTCACACATTCATTCTTTTTCCCTATAGGAATTGGATCAGGAGTCAGTTTTCAGTTTAATAACAATCAAAAATTCAATATTCTGACATTGTATTCAACTACCAGGTAAGATTTGTTCTCCACCAGGAAAAAAAAAAAAAAAAAAAAAAAAAAAAAACAAAAAAAAAAAATTATGNCCATGTGATTTTGATGCCTGCACTCTCATGCATGGATCTCCCTTATAAACTGAATCTTCTTTACTTTTCCTTTTTTGCTCCAACTGCTACATTTTCATGAGGAAGCGGTAAAGCTTTTCCAAAACTTATGCATAGCAATTGTGTATTACTAATATGTAACAGGTGCTTCTGCTGCTCTTGATACCTTGATTTTCCTTTTGGAAACACTATATGAACTCATCCTGGGGCATATTTTCATATGCATCTTGCTAACCATCTGTATATGTAGAAAAGAAGCAGGGACAGGAGGAGGTGGGGAGGCATAAAACTGTTTTGCTTGCTCAGATCACTTTCTTGTCACTTTTCTGTGCTGCCTAGACTCTCAAAATTGAGCTTTTGCATTCTTAATTACCTGACAACTGAGGTATTGAACTGTCTTTCAGTGTGGAAAGGAGGAGAGCAAGGGAAGAGCAAGCTGTTGCTGTGAATAAGATGTTCTACCAAGAGAACAGCATAGCAGGGAATCAGCAAGCCATGCACTACAGTGTAATAACTCAAGTTAAAAAGGTGTGCGAAGTAGTTGATGGATTCATTTATGTTGCTAATGCAGAAGCTCATAAAAGTAAGAGTTTTTTGGTTTATTTATTCATTTGTTTTATTTTTCATTGCTTTATTTATTCATTTTTTTTTGGTGAATGATTGGAAGGCCATAGAATATTGCAAAGAAACAGTAGGCAAAACATGAAAATCTGTGTTCTTATTCTTTCAAAATCTGCTTCATTAGTAGTACTTCTTCATGGCTTATCCAATTGAAGAGATCCCCTGTTCTAGATACTTTCCCTCATCTCCCTGTTAGGTTTTATAACCCCCTTCTTTCATTTGTGTCAGATACTGGATATGGTTGCTTAGCCACATGTGAGAAATTATACAGATTTGAAAACAAATGAAACAAAACCATATCCCTGGGCATAGGTAGAAGAAGCCTGCAGTGTCTTGGTGGTGCTGTAATAACCTGGAAACAGAACCTTCACCAAGAAAGCTGCAGTGAAAGATGCAACTAGCCCAAGTTAGGATGCCAACCCAAATCAGGATACTAATCCAAATACCAGTCTTGGTAATTGTCTTTACATTTACCAACTTTAAATGGAAGGAAAGGGCTAGCTCAGAAAAGAAAAGGGTAGAATACATTTGAAGGGGTATACTATGTACAATCAGTAGGGAAGGGCTGCTGCCTGTACAGTGTGTGAGTATTTCTTAATGACTTGCTACAACTCTGATTTCTGTGAGGTAGTTGGAAAATTCTGTCATGTTAAGAACTGGAATACGCTGCCTGTAGAATCTATAGGGATCTTCAAATAAGATCCAGGTGTAACATGAACATCTGTGTGACATGAATGTAGATACTCCAGCTTTGTGATAAGCAGAAATAAATAATTTAGCCATGTCCCTTACAGCCCTCTGTTTCCTCACCTCTGAAATCTTAAATATTTGAATAGTTAAAAAAAACAAACAAACAAACAAACAAACAAACAACTGTTCTCCTTGGGATTTGCATACATTTAATACTTATATATTAAAAATTATTTCTTAGAACATGATCGTCAAGAGGAACTGGCTCGTATTTTGGCAATGACTGATCCAGCCCTTGGGCCTCCAAACAGACCTCTGCTAGTTTTGTCGTGTGTTTCTCACATTGATGTGAAAAGAATTCCTTGTGTTTACATGGCACATCAGTTGCAACTGAATCTGCTACGTCAGCCCTGGATGGTACTTGCTTTTAAACCTTTATTTTCTGTTTCCTTGTAGCTTGAATTTAATTTTGGAGTATGGTAGTTCCTGAACTGTATCTACCTAAGCAAGTGCATAGCTTTCAGCATTAGTGTGTGAGCTCTCCTCTTAAGTGAAGAATTTAGTTACTCTGGTCCTCTGAGGTGAAGCATTAACCTGTCTGAAAATAGGAGAGTGAACACTAAGTGGCGTGCCCAGGAGCACACAAGAAACTTCAGGTGGAGCCAGAGTGTAAGGAAAGGTGAAATGCTGGTCTTGAAAGGAATAAGGAAGCTCCAGTTAATCTGAATTTCCCGAGTCACAAGCCAAGGCCTTGGACACAAGGTAGATTTTCTGTCATTTTCAGGAGACTGTTAGTTGTCACTCTCTTGGTGTAAAGTATTGAGTTTTTGACAAATCATTTTTTTAACTAGCATGTGAAGTCCTGAATCAGTTCTTTTATGCTTGCCAGGCACTGAATATATCACTATGGCCATACGTAATTTACTTTCAGTGATGTGTGGCCAAAGAATAATACTTAATCAGAAAAAAACAAAATCCTGGTTTGAGATAATTCCTTTATTTTTATAGGGAAAACATTTACAGGCTTTTTTTTTTTTTTAATACAGTTTTTAATAACCGTTTTCTAATACATTATAAAATCTGACAATTAATAATAGGCATTGAAATCTAAAGCTAGCAGTTGTTTTGCTTGAAGAGTTACAAGAAGAAATTTCAGGTAGATTCTCATCCTTTAGGTAAATATAATGTTCTAGAAGAGCTGATGGAACAATTAAGATAAAATTTACCTTAATACCAAGAATGTAAAGTTTTCCCAATGGGCCTTATAATCCATTTTGTAAAGAGAAGTATTTTCTTTTCATACCTTACTCTTGAACTTTTTTGTCTCGGGAACCTTTAAAATAGTGATAAAAATTTAGACTTGAAATAAGTATTACTGACTTTAAGGATAGACCTGGAGTGATGCTAAAATGCTCTTAGATCCTGTTACCTCTAACATATGAGCTTTTTTTTATTTGTTACAGGTGCAGAACACAGTAGCTGCAACTTTAGCTGGACTGATAAATGGAATTGAGTGGCTCCTGGAGGAAACAAGTTGTAAAAATGCACAGTAGTGGAACTATGCATTGTTTTACTGTATAGATACTTTGGTGTTTTGCAGTTCAGACAAAGTGAGAATCTTGTCCTGACAGAGCACTGTCAGAAGGGAGATTTAAAAGGCAAACCTGCATCTATTTCACAGCACATACTTTACTGATTAACTTTCTTCCACCTGTAGTCCTGAATTAGAAGTACTAGTAGGATTGATTGGATTCCAGCACTGATGAAGAACTGATTTTGGTGGGCAGTCTGGATATTAGCTTGAATTGGACATATCTCTGATGTCATGAATAAATGTTAAATAGAATCATTATTACTTCAGGATATTTTTGAATATACAGGACCTATCAGTTATTCAAATACTTTTGGCCATTTACAGATGTGAAGTGTACTTGGCTTGAAATTTTTTACATAATAGCAAGTATTTCTATAAAAAGGGGAATAAAAAACTGAGAGCTGGAATTGCATTTTCTATGTTGATATAATTTGGGATAGTCCTAGTCTTCCACCTTTTTAATGTTTTTAATTCTTGGGTGAATGTTGAGAAACATCCCTTGAATTTCTTTTGCATGCATGAAATTTGTTTTGTTCTGGGGTTTTGGTGGTTGTTTTCTTCTCTCTCCATAGAAATGCAATAGTCTCACAATTTTTGGGGGGTACCTAGATAATGTCTACATGGTGCACATTCAGATGTAATTGCCCTCCATCTGATTGCCCCCAATCTGGTATATGTATGTGATGTTCAACAAGCTGTCAGAAACATTCCGTTTGATAAGTTTTTTTAATTTTTTTAATGGACTAGGACAGGCACAGGAAGTGTCTTTAATTTTTTTCATCTTTATCAACAATTAACTCAGCTTTCTAGATATTTTTTTCATATCTTCAAATCTTAGAGAGTTTCTAAACTTCTGGAGTTTCATGTGAAAATCCATGGGAAATATTATAATTCTGTGATTTATTCTTTCTCTCTTTTTTTTTTTTTATTTTTTTTTTATTTTATTAGTAGGGTGTATGTGCTTTGCCATTAACATAGAGAAGACTCAAAAGATTTATGAGTATTTGGGGGAAAACTCCAGGCTCTGTGATTGCGTATTTGTGACTTGCCTAATAGTCGTAATAATTCCACAGTGAACTATCTGTAGAGGGCTGAATGCAGCAACCTGTTGCTATATTAGCTACTACAAATATGTACTTTTTTACATGCTATCTTTGTTCTGCTTTCTTCAAAAGGAAGAAAATTTTTTTTAAAGAATGACATTTACAGTCTTTCTCCGTTTTAAGCCCCACCTTATATATGCACATACATGTGCGTACACACACACACATCTGCAGTCATGCTGTCACAACAGGTGACAATTATCATTGTCATCATTGGTCATTAATGAGCAATGTTATTGTTGGTTACCTGTTTAAATAATATATATTAATTCACGGTCATTTTGCAAGGTCAAGATAATGTAGGAAATAGAACTTTTCGTAACCTCAAGAACATCAGTTATGTTAACTTAAAGATAGGGTAACCTAAGAATTACAAATTTTAAGGATGCAGCCTAGGAAACACAGTGGGAATTAGAAGCCCATGCAGTCACAGAGCTCCAGCACCACAGAAATAGTGGAGCTGGTGGTGGGGTTGATTGCACGACAGAGCACTGTGGTGGATCATTACAGGCTGTGTGGAGGAACATACTTGCAGGGGTATGCTATGGAGGAAACAACCAGCCACCTCCTGAGAATTGATACCCAAAATGGTTGTGGAGACACGCTGTGGATTTCATTTAGTACTGCCTTTTAGATTTCATCTAAACCTTTCCCACTATTTAAATTGGAAGAGGGGAGATTAGATACTATGAAGAAATTCTTTCTTCTGAGGGTGGTGAGACACTGGAACAGGTTGCCCAGAGAAGCTGTGGATGCCCCATCTCTGGAGGTCTTTATGCCAGGCTGGATGAAGCTTTGAGCAACCTGATCTGGTGGGAGGTGTCTCTGCCCATGTCAGGGGGGGTTGGAACTCGATGATCTTTAAGGTCCCTTCTAATTCTAACCATTCATATGATTCTGTGAAATTCCTGACTCTGCTGACTTTAGAAACTTAGTAAGTCAATTAAGCTCTGGACTTAAATTGTTATAAGTTCAAAACTATTTGGATATGAAATGTTAGAACATCACTAAAATGTATTTCAAAACTTTTCGATATAAAAACCCTTAATTTTTTTTAATCTATTTGGTTTTGTGTTTATGATAATAAATGCATCTGGATAGGTTTGTGATAAAATCAGGGTCTGGATCCCAGAAATCTTGCTCTCTTGGATAAAGGATGAAGGGTTGTAACAGTGCTTGAAAGAAAATCGCTTTGCTGACAACTGAGGCAGGATGTTTATCTAAACTGTGGTAACAAAGTAGAAGTAAGTACATGGGACTTGTAAGAAAACTCAGTTACTGAGGCTTCTCCTGAACAGCTTTCCCAACAAGAAAGTGGCCGTGGGGATGCTATTTTTCACATCTTTGGAACTGAGGATAACGAGCACACTGGCTGCCAGCTGCAAAGCAGTACATGAGGGACCTGCCAGGCTCGCTGGAGAGAGGAGTTATGGGGATACTGACAGCATCCCCGTAACTTGGTGGATGTCTCTCAGTTTCCTCTTAACGGACAGGCCCTGGGTGGCCAGGGATGGTCCAAGTGGGAGCGGCAGCAGGTAGTGACCTTGGTGTTCCTGCAGCTTCAGAGGAGAGCTCTGGCTTACTGCATGTCCCGCTGGATGGCACTGCTGATCCTCATCAGCCACTGACTCTCCAGGCAGCATCCCTACACCCTGTGCCAAAATCGCTCTGAGTTCTGTTTCTCTCCCTTCTCAGAGATGGCACCAAGCAGATGCAGCTGTAGAAAAGCCCGTGAGAAAAATCAACATGTTTTTTGAAGGCTTGTGGACGCGGGATATGCTGCTGCTGCTTTTAATCTGGTGGGTGTCAATATAAACTCATGTGGTGGGATGAGAATTGCAGCTGAAGAGAACAGCTGGAGTTGCATCAGGAGGATGTATGGAAATACTTGCTGGCATCATTGCAAGGTGATTGTGATTTACTTTGTCTTTTGTGACATTTTAGCACGAGTGGTTCTGCATAAGATATTCTCCTTAAAACAAAGAGTAAAGGAGTAATATTTTTTGACCTGTTATGAAAGGTGATATTATAGCTAGAGTTTGTGCTTCAGTCTCAGCCTATAAGACGTTTGCAGACAAGCTGCTCTCAGTTCCCTTGGACGGGTGAATCTACAAATCAAGAATGGAGGTGGGTGTATAGCAGAGATACTCAGCGGGTGAGACAGAGCAAAAAAAGAAAACACAGTGGACCGGGATAGAAGGGTATACTTAAGAACCAGGAGGTTAGATCAGCTCCCATGCTGGCTCACTCTCTCCCCAGCATTACGTTTGCTATGTCTGCCCTTTTCATCAGGGAGGTCACAGGGTCAGGCACAAGGTCCTGCCTGTTGGTGCAATACAACTGCTCACAGGTACCAGTTAGGGCACTAATGGCCCTAGGCAAGTAACCAAGCCTCTTACTCATATCAGTGGCCCTTTTCTGTATGCTCTCTGGTTTACATCTCATGTACTGCAGGCTTAAAACTGGATACCTTGCTCTCGATTCAGACCTCTAAGTCCTGGGCAGAGAGGAATGAGCACTTGTCCTCAGTGTAGCCCAATATGTGATTAGCCTTCATCACTGCATAGGCATACTGATGAATCCAAGTCCACTGGTCCACCAGGAGCTCAGGTCCCTGTTGTAGAGCTGCTCCCAGATTAGTCAGTCCCTGACCTGACCTGACCTGATGCACACTGTTTTCCCTCCCAAATGCAGGACTTTGCTCAACATCTGGAGGTTCCTGAAGCACTTGTTGGCCCATTGAATGCACACTTGTGCATTCACAAATGCTGTATATGTGGCTGTCCTTGCACAAGGAGCCTGGCATCTCTGGGAACACTGGACCTGCACAAAACAACATGCAGAACCAGTCACCTGATGGGAGAGAAAAAAGCATTTAAACTTTTCTTAAAGCCTGAAATCAGTCAACCCATCTGCTCCATCAATAAAGTTGAACAATACTAGTCTTAGAGCCTTTAATTCCTTCATAGTTTGGCAAACTGGTGGGAGTATTAAAAGCTGATACTGTCCCAGAAGTACATTTCACCAAGCTCTGAAAAGTGTTGCATTGTGAAATGATCCTGGTGACAACTCAGAAGCACCTACTGTATTCATTAAATTATGTCATGCTACTGTTTGCAAAGTAATCACAATAACACAAACTCCTGTTTGTTCTCAGGAATGACAGTCAAGGAACTGAGGTAGGTGGAGAGTGATCAAGGGACCGAGGGCTGTTATTTAATCAATAGTGTTCTGTTGACAAAAGGGTACCTTTTCTTACTGTATTGGTGTGACACCTTTCATATCTTCTCTGCAGTCTTGACTTATGAGAGCAATTCCATAGCCTGATGTCAGGGGAGACATGTTTCACCAATGTGGAGGAGTAAGGGCTACTCTGTAAGAACAAAACCAATCCTTTTTCTCTACTTTCTACTAGAAACAGCCATTGCTTAGAGGTTTCTCCCTTAAGACTGATTGTATCCACAGCCAATTACCTTTCAGATTTATCTGGCTTCATCTTAAATTTTGTGGGGATCTAAAGAAACGTCCATGCCTTCAATTCATGTCACAGCAATAGTTTAAATTTGACCTGCATATGTGCTACACATTAAATTCTGTGAGATAATTTTTTGTAACATTTGTCATGATGATTTAAGCAAACAAGTTACCTGGGAATCCTCTTTTTAGTCTATGACCTTCATTCATCATGTGTCCAAATCTTGCACAACATAGCATTAGGATGCACTGATACAGCTGCACATTATGCCTTTTTAAAAAAGCACAAACATTGGCAAGAAAATAAATGCAAATTACAAGTTTAACAAAAATATTAAAAGAATCTTAATGTTTTTTTTTCAAAATTAGACACTCAAATTTTGTAAAAACATAAATTATTGCTAGCAAAGAAGCTAATTACCTGATTACTGCTACATTCATGTAAAATGAGAGGGACAACTCTGGGTATAATCAACATGTGGTTGAATTGTGCACTTGAATTCAAGCACCTTTCAGTCTTTTGTTGAAAAGAATTGCTGCTGAGCCAGTATTAATATCCTTCTTTTCAGCTGATAGACTTGAATTGCTGTTGGACTCACTAAACCAAAAAACCCCCAAAACTGCTACCAAGCAGTTGCTTGGTAATGCTTTTAAACTTTCGTTTCACCACAGGAAGTGAGTTGATATAAATCAGCTGGTGTACAGACACACACAATGGGACATTTTTCCCCTAGCAGTCCTTTGATCACTTTTTCCAGCCACAAAAAAAAATAAACTGAAAATTAAATGAGTTAGAGAAGAATTAGTGTAAAGATTTTTAGGGGCGGTCTTGGTACACTGGGGTGTACCTGAAGGTCCAATAGTTTGAGGACCCCAGCTTAAAAGAAGGCGTTTGTTACTACTGCTACAGTAACATGCAAGATTCGTGGTAGGCACCCAAAATCACCAATAATAGAAAACTCTAGCTAACATCCAAAATGCCAGTACTGATATTTCCACAGTGCCCATTGTCTATGGGTGTTTTTATGCCACCTGAATCACCTCCTCAAGTCTCATGGGCTGAGCCCAAGACTCACAGTTGTCTCCTACCTTATGTTCTTTCCCCTGTGGGTATACTCCATGTGTCTCTGATCTCTAAGCAGCACAGAACAGCGGTGTCCTTCCTGCTCTGTTATTCTATGCACTGAATTCAGTCCGTTGGCCTGGCCTGTGATTTGCCCAGCAGATCGTTCTGAAGTCAGGGGTGGAAGAAAATGCAGAACTGTCCTTCGTCTGAAGCCTCTGGCACACGGGAGATTCTGCACTTCAAGGAGCAGTCATATGCCAGGAACCCTCTCATAATTCTAATCACATCCCAGGGTATGTAAATTTACCCCATATTTGAGCACATAATATTACATACACTGGGAGAAAGGAAATTCTTAGAATATTTGAGCTGCATCCACAGAATTTCAATAGTTCTGACACAGCATGCTGTGAAATTCCTGAAGTCATCAGGTATTTCTGTGCATTTGTATGTTCCAAGTTTGATTTCTTTTTGTGCAGATCAAAGTGGAATGGAGATACTTCAATACTGGAACATTGGTGTTGGCACACCATTCCCTGCAATGGCAGAAAAGTCACGTTGCCCCAGAGAGATGGTTGCAACACACTCAGAGATTGCCAGGCTGCATATTTATCTGAGCACAGGTAGAAGTTGGCATTCCAGCTAGGACACCAGTCCTTGGAATAGGTATCTTCTTGCTGATATCTGTGAAATATCTAAACAGGCTGTACACATTGGAAGGTTGTCTCCAATTAGAGGGTGATTTCAGAAAAAAATTGCTATTCTTGAAAAACTACAAGTAGGGCAACTCATTCCAAAATAAGAGTACTTTGTTCATTAGAAGTGGGTTGAACTATACCAGAAGAAGACACTTCTGCCTTGGTAAAAGAGCATCAGCAGACCAGATTTATACACAGGGATAAAATGTCCTCTATTTGTCTTCTCCAAAAATAGTTTGGAGAAGAGGAGGCTGAGGGGAGACCTCATTGCCCTCTACAACTACCTGAAAGGAGGTTGTATAGAGATGAGTGTTGGTCTCTTCTACCGAGTGAATAATGACAGGACGAGAGGAAACAGTGTGAAATTGCGGCAGGGGAGGCTT
>VZRU01012831.1:41508-52855 GCA_013398155.1 Pedionomus torquatus
GGGAGTTAAATATTTGAATTAAACCTTTTTATTTCTTCCTGGATCATTGTTTGACACAGTATGATCACAGGGGCTCTGTGTAGTAGACATCCTGGTCTCAGTAGGCTGTGGACCATGCTCACACTGTACTTCAGCTGCAACACATCACAAAGCGATGCACCATGGCTCTGTTTGCCCCTTGACAGGGGTTTCTTATTGTCAAGAGAGAGCATTGTGAGCTGTATGTTTGTGGACCCAGAGCCACCAGGCACAGCACCCATGCTTCATCCACACTGGCAGCATGCCGTGACAAGGAGTAATGTGGGCTTGGCTCCTCTGAGGTGCCAGTGTACTGGGACTCACCCAAACCCCAAAATTTCATCCCATTTGTATTGATAGTGAGCTGGAATAGTCCCTAAATAGAACATACCTGTAGCCTGAATCCACTAAAATGACATTCCTGCTGTCTCAAGTTAAGAGAGGACTTAAGATGCCACTCTAGATGAAGGAATCACGAAATAGTATTTATCACCAAGGTTTCTAAAAATAGGTTTTCATTGTGCAACTCTTCCAGGGCATTTAAGTAGGGTGCTTGTATCTAAAGTTACAGACCCAGAGTTCCTGTACAGAAGAAAGGACAAGAGAAAGAGAGGTGTAGCCCCAGAGAGCATTTTGGAGATCCTGTGTTACTTTAGCATGTTGCAATATTAATGCTCCTAAAGAATTTGGTTCATGATATTTAGTTATTTTTTGATTTTTTAAATTTTTTTTTTCTCTTTGAGGCAGCCTGAAAGTCTTGGATAAAAACCATGCTGGAATCTCTCCCAGCTCACAGTCTGCTTTTGTCTGGACACTGGCAATATCATGTCTTGCTCCTTGCTATCAATTACACACAGAGGTCACAATGGTGTTCCCTTCAGGAAATTACCCCATTGTTAATAAGAGTTTCCTGTACAGACTGTTTATTTCAAAGTCTAGGACATCAGAGTGCATTTCTGACATAAATGTAATAGGGTCAGTGCTATTACCCCTTTANTCCTTCGTCTGAAGCCTCTGGCACACGGGAGATTCTGCACTTCAAGGAGCAGTCATATGCCAGGAACCCTCTCATAATTCTAATCACATCCCAGGGTATGTAAATTTACCCCATATTTGAGCACATAATATTACATACACTGGGAGAAAGGAAATTCTTAGAATATTTGAGCTGCATCCACAGAATTTCAATAGTTCTGACACAGCATGCTGTGAAATTCCTGAAGTCATCAGGTATTTCTGTGCATTTGTATGTTCCAAGTTTGATTTCTTTTTGTGCAGATCAAAGTGGAATGGAGATACTTCAATACTGGAACATTGGTGTTGGCACACCATTCCCTGCAATGGCAGAAAAGTCACGTTGCCCCAGAGAGATGGTTGCAACACACTCAGAGATTGCCAGGCTGCATATTTATCTGAGCACAGGTAGAAGTTGGCATTCCAGCTAGGACACCAGTCCTTGGAATAGGTATCTTCTTGCTGATATCTGTGAAATATCTAAACAGGCTGTACACATTGGAAGGTTGTCTCCAATTAGAGGGTGATTTCAGAAAAAAATTGCTATTCTTGAAAAACTACAAGTAGGGCAACTCATTCCAAAATAAGAGTACTTTGTTCATTAGAAGTGGGTTGAACTATACCAGAAGAAGACACTTCTGCCTTGGTAAAAGAGCATCAGCAGACCAGATTTATACACAGGGATAAAATGTCCTCTATTTGTCTTCTCCAAAAATAGTTTGGAGAAGAGGAGGCTGAGGGGAGACCTCATTGCCCTCTACAACTACCTGAAAGGAGGTTGTATAGAGATGAGTGTTGGTCTCTTCTACCGAGTGAATAATGACAGGACGAGAGGAAACAGTGTGAAATTGCGGCAGGGGAGGCTTAGATTAGATATCAGGAAGAATTACTTCACTGAGACGGTGATCAGGCACTGGAGCAGCCTGCCCAGGGAGGTGGTGGAGTCACCAACCCTGAAGGTATTTAAGAAACGTGTAGACATGGCACTTCAGGGCATGCTCTAGTGCCCAAGATTTGTTTTGTGGGTTTTTGGTTTAGTTTGGTTTTTATATGGGGATGGTTGGACTCAATGATCTTCCAACCATGAAGATTCTGTGATTCTGTNGTAGCCCCAGAGAGCATTTTGGAGATCCTGTGTTACTTTAGCATGTTGCAATATTAATGCTCCTAAAGAATTTGGTTCATGATATTTAGTTATTTTTTGATTTTTTAAATTTTTTTTTTCTCTTTGAGGCAGCCTGAAAGTCTTGGATAAAAACCATGCTGGAATCTCTCCCAGCTCACAGTCTGCTTTTGTCTGGACACTGGCAATATCATGTCTTGCTCCTTGCTATCAATTACACACAGAGGTCACAATGGTGTTCCCTTCAGGAAATTACCCCATTGTTAATAAGAGTTTCCTGTACAGACTGTTTATTTCAAAGTCTAGGACATCAGAGTGCATTTCTGACATAAATGTAATAGGGTCAGTGCTATTACCCCTTTAATATGCTTAATATACTACAGATTCAGATCCTTCAAGTACTGCTTATATGGCAGGGGTCATGAAAGCCAGTAGTTCTCACATGCCTGAAATTTAACATGTCAGTCTTTGCAAAAGGAGTGTCTTGCAACATAAAGAAATTGTAAAGGATATGTAAATGTAGATATAGCAACTCATTCATTTTGTTTCTTGTTTGGTTGAGGTATTGTGGCGGTGTGCTCTCCCTGTTTTTTGCCCCTCTTTCCCCCACCCCAGCTCCTGCTTGGGCCTTGGCCATCACAGTCAGACTGATTTTGAAGCTCTGGATTTATTTGACTGCAGGGATGTCTTGATTGATTTCATTGTCGGAAACTGAGGACTGCAGTTTATCTAGTCTTGTGCTTGCCGGATCCCCTCTGTACAGAGCAAGAATCACCCTTTGCTTACTTTGGGGTTACTGCAGTGATTTTCCTTCATTTAATGACATGCTAAAGGCCTGCAGATCTGTTGGTTACTGGCATAACTCAGAAAGTCTATAGGAGAATGAAGAATCTCTCTAACCACAGGAGGCTAGAAAAATTTGGTTTCATAATTAAACAAAAGTGAATTAGCAGTATAATTTTCTGCCAAAGAAATAAACACTGATGAACACCAGTGAGGAGGGAAAACCATCTATGGAAATCACAAGTGACTCCTTTGGTTCAAGAGAGGAATCGATTTTGTTAAACTCCACATGAACCCATTTTCTGGTAACTATCATTCTCCTCTTCCATCTTTCTAATACTGCTTTCAAAGAGATAAACCAGAATGGACAGAGGTGCATTTATCTCCTCATATTCTCCATAATCTCAGCATATGTACCTTTCCAGCACTTGATGTCCGAGCCATTGCACCTGGCCTCACAACTCCTCTGACCTTCTCCTCTCTCCCATGAGACTTAATCCTGGCCACCAAGTCTCAGAGGGAGCTCTGGCTCTCCATTCTGATTCTCCTCTTTCTCCATAGAGACAAGTTGGCTTTTCAATACCAAGAGAGGGGGTGAAGTTGAGCAGGTCTTGACCTGCCAGTCCCCACACCGTCTCTCTGCTTCCTCAGATATCCTGGTAGTTTTCCACTTCTAACAGTTGTGTTTTAGCTTGAGGTCTCATTTTCTACCATTACTTGTACTTCTCAAAATTGCACCTTCCCTGGGCTTTCCGGGATTTTCAGCCAAGGACAGGTAGCTTGGGAGGAATAGAAAGAAACTGTCCAGGTGGCCAGGGATCAGATTAAGAAAGCTAAAGCCCAGATAAAATCAAATCTGACTGGGGACTTCAAAGACAGTAAGAAAAGCTTCTGTAAGTATGTCAGTGATAAAAGGAAGACTAAGCAAGATGTGGAGACCTGGTCACCCAGGATATGGAGAAGGCTGAGGTACCCAATAGCTTTTTCACCTCAGCCTTCATGGGCAAGGGCTCTAGCCATACCACCCAAGCTGCAGAAGGCAAAGGCAGGGGCTGTGAGAATGAAGAACTGCCCACTATGTGAAGATCAAGTACAAGACCATCTAAGGAATCTAAAAGTGCACATAATCCATGGGACCTAATGAGATTCATCCACAGGTCCTGAGGAAACTGGTGGATGCAGTTGCTAAGCCACTATCCACCATATTTGAGAAGCTGTGGCAGTTCAGTCAAGTTCCCACCAGCTGAAAAAGAGGAAACATGACCTAAATTTTTAAAAAAAGAAAACAGAAAGACCAAGGGAACTACAGGCCAATCAGTCTCACCTCTGTACCCAGAAAGAGCAAATCCTACAGGAAATTCTGCTCAGGCACATGGGAAATAAGGAGGTAAGTTGTAACAGCCATCATGGCTTCACCAAGGGCAAGTCATGGCTGACAAATTTGGTTACAGTGTTGGTGGATAAGGGAACTTATCTCTGATGTCATTTACCTGGACTTGTGCAGAGCATTTCACACTGTCCTGCATGACATCCTGATCTCTAAATAGGAGAGACACAGATTTGATAGATGGACCACTCAGTCAATAAGTGGCTGGATGGTCACACTCAAAGGGTTGCAGTCAACAGCTCAATGTCCAAGTGGAAATGAGTGATGAGTGGTGCTCCTCAGGGGTCAGTACTGGGACCGGTGTTGTTTAACATCTTTGTCAGAGACAGAGATAGTAGGATAGAATGTACCGTCAGCAAGTTTGCTGATGATACCGAGTTGTGTGGTGCAGTCAACATACTGGAGGGAAGAGATGCCCTCCAGAGGGACCTGAACAGGCTGTAGCCCATGCAAGCCTCATGAAGTTCAACCAGGCCCAGCGCAAGGTCCTGCATCTAGGCCATAGCAATCTCCAGCACAAATACAGGCTGATTGGAGAATGGATTAAGAGCAGCCCTGAGAAGAACTTGAGCGTGTTGGTGGATGAGAAGCTCAACACAAGCTAGCGATATACACTCACAGCCCAGAAAGCCAACAGCATCCTGGGTACCACTGAAAGCAGTGTGGCCAGCAGGTCAAGCCAGGTGATTCTACCCCTCTACTCTGCTCTGGTGAGACTCCACCTGGAGCACTGCATCCAGTTCTGGGGGCCCCCAACATAAGAAGAACATGTACTTGTTGGAGCAAGTCCAGAGGAGGGACACAAAGATGGTCAGAGGAGTGCAGCACCTCTCTTACTAAGACAGGCTGAGAAAGTTGGGAATATTGGACTTTGGAGAGGGACATTTTACAAGGGCATGCAGTGATAGAACAAGGGGTAATTGTTTCAAACTGTAAGGGGGTAGGTCTAGAATAGATATTAGGAAAAAAAAAATCACTATGAGGGTGGTGAGACACTGGAAGGAGTTGCCTGGAGAAATTGTAGATGCTCCATCTCTGGAAGTGCTCAAGACCAGATTGGACAGGGCTTTGAGCAACCTGGTCTAGGGGGAGATGTCATGGCCCGTGGCAGGGTGGTTGAAACTAAATGATCTTTAAGGTCCCTTCCAATCTAAACCATTGTATGTTTCTATGATTTTTTTCCTTCTCTGACTGGTCACCACATGTCTGCCTATTTCTTTAGTATCTCTTAGTCATTATATAACATCATCAGAATGGCTATAGTAGGTCAGTCCAAGTTTTCTAGCAGGTAGATTCATCATCTACAGTGACTGGATATGAAATACACTTTTCTAGCCCCCAGCAATAAGTTTTTCAGACACTCTGAAGCAGTCATAATATCTTTGCTTTATTAACACTAATAATTTCTCTTCTTTGCCCTTCTTTATGTGGCTGTCTCATTTCTTTATACAAGTTTTTGAAGCTAAGCTCATCCATCACCTCTTTATCTAGGTGGTATCTCTTTATCAAAGTCTCCGTATCCAGATTTTATTTTTATTTCTGCAGCACCTACTTTTTCTCAGCCAGAGATACGTGAGCAATTTGTGCGAGCTACTGTTCAAACACAAAGCAGAAAGATAGATCTTACTTCAGTGCAGTCACCATTTAATTATAAAATGAGAAACACAAGTGGATAAAAATAACTGGGAGTGTTTGGATAGGATGAGAATAGGTGGCTCTGCATGGTGATATAGGCATCACAGTAGAACACAGTGTTAAATACAGGTTTTCTTTATTTACCTGCTTCCTTTCTTATATTGCTTTAGGTAAACCATCCTCTTCCCTGTGTTTCAGGTTGTTCATCTGCTTCTTGTCCTCCCAGTTTTCTTGTCTGCAAAACCAGATTGTGTAAACTTTCACAGCTGCTTCTTCCATTTTATTATGAAGAATCAAATATTCTTTTCCTGTTCAAATTACTAAATAAGGGGGAGTGAGAAGAAGTTGGAAAATCTATCACCTAAAAAGAAGTCTTGCTTATGTTTGGTAAATGAAGAATGTCTCTAGAGGTGTCCTTTTACAATTCTAAATCCGACTCATTTATGATCATCGGTTTTATGTGCTACCTGAGGAGAATCTTTTCATATACTGCCCTAGAAAAGAGCTTGTGGGTTTCTGGCCATGCAACAGTCTGCTGGCTAATAGGAAATAATAAAAACTGAAGCTGAAACCTAAAGTGAAAATATGAGCTGGAGACTGGGAGAGAAACTGGATGATCTAGACATGTTTTTCTGTGGTGCTGCTCTCAGACCCACTGAATTCTTAGAATTTAAAAGGTAAACAAAATCAGATACATTTCAATGTGTCTCTTAGCAGATTCTTCCCTCTTAGCTCAGAATCAATTCTCATAAAAATGTCAGACTGACAGTCTGTTACTCTCTGTTTGCTCCACAGTTAAAAATTAGGAAATATATTCTCATTTCCAGAAAAATCTGTGAGCTCTTTCGAACAATTGTACCAAATGTGCTATTTTCATAGGAAAATATGCAACTTTAGCTCTTTCTTGAACCCAAGAAAAGTACTTCGTATCGTTGCAAGTAGCTGTGATGGTCCTCGTGAAAACATCCCAGTAACGACTCACAAATTCCTTGTCACAAGCAAGAGCACATGAATTTGTCCTTTTGATATTTTTTTCCCATTTACTTCGTTGAATCCAGAGAAAGACTGAATAAATGATTCTGGATTTTGACATTTTCCCAAGCAGGAAAAAGGTGCAGAAAATCTTGGAAATTAATTTTATTTATGTCATAACTATTCCTCCATTGTCTGCAGGTGCTGAGATGGAAGCATATGTATCTCCAAAACTATGTGTGGAAAATGGAGTATGGAAATGTTGGAACTATCTGTAACAGCAGACAGCACATCTCAAAGTCAACAGTCTGGTCAACAGCCAGACATCCACAGCCTTAAAGTTATGTCTTTCTACACAGGATCCTCAATATTTATTTCTTTATGACAATGACCGAGAGTATCACTGCTGCCTAATTAGTTCGTTATCTGCTGCAGAAGTGACAGTGCATGTGGTTGTCATCTAGAAAAGAGCAGAAAACACCGAACCAAACAGCTGCTGCTGTGGTGACACAGAGCCATTTTGCAAAGGGAATACTAATAAGCCCAAACAGTGCATGCTGGAGAAGGGAAGACTTTGTATTTCACAGTGTACTGTAAAAAAACACCCCTAGTACTTGAGAGGGATCATTAACAGTATGATAAGAGGTAATTCAATACCAGATCTACAGTGCTCATACCAACTACTTTCTTTCATTTATCTAGAGCTAAAAAAATAAACAGTTTGAAATTGATATGCTTCCTACTAAATGTACAAAAAGCAGAGAAAGCAGCAACGCTGGGAACATTCTGCGCTTTTTTTACCCAAGTACAGCTTATGTGTCTAGTGCCAGAATTTATAATAAAAATAGATTTAACTGCTTTATGAATGCTTACTCTTTCATGTTGACTACCGGTGGTTTAAGCCAAAAGTTGCATGCTTTCCATCAGAGAGATGAGTATCGTTAGACCCTAGAATTAGCTTTGAGTAAAACTTACAACTTTCTTCCAAATAAAGAGAAAGAGGTTTTTTCCACCTTTTCCCTCCCACATACCCATACATATCAGCCAGAATGTTAATTCCAGTTGTTATTATACTGTTTAGGCAATTTGGAAAGGTTACAAATATGAACTGAAAATAATTTCGTCGTTTTCTCATGGAAGAGGAAGAACTAAAGAAATATCCTACCTCTGGCAGGATGTATCTTTGTTTGTTTGTTTTGGATCTGTTATTTTGTTCTTAACTTTTAGGCATGGAGATGCCCTGCAGCATTACTAATGGGAAAGAAAACGCATGCATACAGAAGTCAAGAGGCCCAGAGTCGTTCTGCACTCTCAAGAGCACCCTCAATGTTTTGTGCATTTAGGTGCATAAAGAGACTCAATACCTGAATGGTAAAAGTGCACAAAAAATTTTTGTTACTGATTTCATGTGCATCAGTACTAACTGGTAGAAAAGGACCTTGGGGGTGTTGCTTGACAGCCAGTTGAATGTGAGCCAGCAGTCTGCCCAGGTGGCCAAGAATGCCAACGGCATCTTGGCTTTTATCAGGAACAGTGTGGTGAGCAGGACTTGGGAGGTGATTGTCCCCTTCCACTCGGCACTGATGAGGCCCCATCTTGAGTACCATGTACAGTTTTGGGCCTCTCACCACAAAAAAGGCATCAAGGTGCTGGGGTGGGTGCAGAAAAACGCAACAAAGCTGTTGAGGAGTCTGGAGAGTAAACCATATGAGGAGAGGCTGAGGGAGCTGGGGTTGTTCACTGTGGAGAAGAGGAGTCTGAGGGGACACATTATCCCTCTCTACAGCTACCTAAAAGGAAGTTGTAGAGAGATGGGGGTTGTTCTCTTCTCCCAAGTCACAGGCAATAGGAAAAGAGGAAATGGCTTCAAGTTGTGCCAGGGGATGTTCAGATTGGATATCAGGACGAATTTCTTCACTGAAAGGGCTATTAAGCATTGGAATGGGCTGCCCAAGGAAGTGGGTGAGTCACCATCCCTGGAGGTATTTAAAAGATGCATTGACTTAGTGCTTGTAATGTGGTTTGGTGAGTTTTTTTAATCAGAGTTAGGTTGACAATTGGACTAGATGATCTCAAAGGTCCCTTCCATACTAGACAATTGTATGATTCTATGGTTAAATATTTCTCTACATATTTCACATGTAACTTTATCCATTCTAACTGTCACTAACATGCCAATGTACCTCAATAACTAAGGAGCTATTATGCATCACTGTGGAATTCCATCATTCAAGAAAAATGTATTTCAGTCCTAAGTCTTAACTAAATCACACCTGCCGTAAATTCAGCACATTATATGGGAACACTGCAAGAACAACCACCTGAAATTTATACCAACATTGTAAATAGGCTACTTTGCTGCAGACAATGCTCTAAAGTCAATTCACACAGATGTTTCCTGAAACACAAATACACCAAACAAACTTAGTAATCTGAACAACGTAAATTGAATGGATAATCACCTCAATCTATTTCTGGAGGTCTTCATAGCTGGTAGGATGACAAAAGAAGCAATCCAATAGAAAACAGGGGTTTTAGCTTTAACCTGGGGTGAGACCATAGTTCTGCAATGGCTTCTAGGTATAATGTATTTTCAGATTTATTTGAAATGTTATTTATTTATTTAATTTGAAAAGTAAATTCATACTTCTATCTCCACTTATTTTTTTAAACTTTGGGAAAAGTTTGTTTGAAAATGTTTCATCCTGGTTGGATCCAGTGGCATTTTCTTCATGCAGTGTCATGTAGGTGCATCCCAGTTCCCTCAGAACTAACTGAGGCATTTTTGAACCGGCACTGCATGACATGACCCTGCATGTCTCCTACAGTTCTTTTTTCACATTCATATCTCTAGGGCTGCATGTACAGATGGCTATGTGGCAAGAATTTGTAGAACTTGCTTAAAGGGTTGGGCCAAACCTCCCTTTTAATGAGATATTTGGGTTGTTCCCTCAGGAGCTGGAAATATGAGCTCAAACCAGGCATTCATAAATTTATACTTCTGACTCCACTTATTTTTTTAAATCTTGGAAAAAAGGTTTGCTTGAAACTATTTCATCCTGGTTGGATCCAGGCAGAGAGGGAGCTAGATTTTCCATTTCTTCCGAACACTGGAAGGACTACTTTAGGTAAGCTCTTTACTGTGTAAAAGATGGCAGCACCTACTGCTTCTTCCTCACCTATGCTTTTCAGTCACAGCTTACATATTTGAAATATTCTGTTATGGAAATTATAAATCAATTGTTTTGCTATCCTGGACATTTCTTCCTTGTTTTTTCCCTTTGGCAAATACTACTTCTGAATCCAGTCATCACTGAGACTGATAAAATGGTTATCAAATAAACTATGCTTAATTAGCAGTTAAAAATAAAAAACTGTTTGTCTAGCCATGCTTGTTTGGCAGCATGAGACAGATTTCTCTAAACAAACTTGTCATGGTTTCAGCTGGGGTATAGTTAATTTTTTTTCCTAGTAGCTGCTGTGTTTGGGATTTAGGTTGATAACACATATTATTTTAGTTGTTGCTAAGTGATGTTTACATTAGTCAAGGACTTTTTCATAAAATTACTTTTCCCATAAAAGGTGAGAGGGAGCATAGACAGGACAAGCTGGCCAAAGGAAAATTCCATGCCACAGCTGTCATACCAAGTTCATAAATGTGGGTTGACTGGAAGGCAGAAATCCATGATCTCTGCTCTCAGGACCAGCTGGGCAACTGATCATTGGGTGGTAAGAGTGATTTGTGTTGTATCACTTTAGTTTGTATATTATCATAATTAATTTTTAGTAGTAGTGTCATTATTATTATAATTATCAACATACCATCCTCTTCTATTACTATTTTATTAAACTGTCTTTATCTCAACCTGCAAGTCTGGGGCCTTGGGAGATTTATTCCCCCTCCTTTTCCCGCTCTTCTCCCTGCCCTACTAGGGGGATGAAGAGGAGGATGTGAGTGAGCTGCTGTATGTCCTTAGCTGAGTTTAAACCACAAGAAGACTGTACTATTCACAGTGGGTCTTGCAAATGATTGGAAAATCTGGACGTGCATGAAATAAGGTATTTCATGTGCATCACCTGTATGTGTGGCACAAACAATTGTAAGATCTTCAAAGCAGTGATACTCAGCAACAGGTCTGGAGGACAAGTCTTAGGAGAAGTGGCTGAGGGAAGTGGGATTGATCAGCCTGGAGGAAAGGAGACTGGAGAGACCTTATCACTGTATATTCCTAGGGCAGTGAGGAGGGTGTGCAGCAAGCTCGCTACTTCTACCGCAGATTTCAGGAGAGCAGACTTTGGACTCCTGAGAGATCTGATTGTAGGGTAATGTGAGAAAAAGAACTGGAGGGGAGAGGGGCCCAAGAAAGCTGGTTAGTGTTCAAGGACCACCTCCTCCAAGCTCAGGAGAGGTGCAT
>VZRU01012831.1:57515-70343 GCA_013398155.1 Pedionomus torquatus
GATACGGTTGGCTTTCTGGGCTGCCAGCACACACTGCCAGCTCATGTTGAGCTTCTCATCCATGAACACTCCCAAGTCCTTCTCCTCAGGACTGCCCTCCAGCCATTCTCTGCCCAACCCGCATTTATGCCTGGGATTGCCACGTCCCAGGTGCAGGACCTTGCACTTGGCTTGGTTGAACTTCATGCCATTTGCACTATCCCACCTCTCAAGCCTGTCCAAGTGCCTCTGGATGGCATCCCTTCCTTTCAGCATGTCGAGTGCTACTATTTTTGCACTATTCTGAAACTCTATATATCCATTTCTTCTTTATTGACAAGCTGGTAAAGCTGGAGGAACTCCTCTCATACATTTTCACATGTGCTTTCATACTACTTCTCAGTCTAACACTCTTTCCTCCAGTGATCAATCTGTCCTTAGAAGAAGAGTGTCTCAAAGACCTCAATAGCCTAAGCTGCTAATATGGAGGCCACCAATGCCAGTTATATTTCCCAGCTGAGCTCTGGAGAAACAGACCAAAACTGGCACTGGTACCACTTTCAGCCACACCCACACCATTTGTATCTAATCTAGTCAAAACAATGGGACTAGTAAACTGGTAAATACTGTAAATATGACCTATTCCTTATTGGAACAAAAAGTTATCTTGGTGCTCGTGAGGCAATGCATAGTCCACTTTCGGTGAGAATATAGATACATAATAATTCTCAGGCCCCCTCTCCCATGATTCCTACTTTGAGACAAAGGATTAGAGGACCCCCACAGCAAAAGTGACCCTAGAGTGGGTGGGGAAAGGAACAGCAAACAGCCATGGCCTGCATGTGAAAGGGAGGTGTTTCGATTCATGACTTCCATTAAGTATCTGCTGCTGATACAGAAAAGTAGATTGTTATGCTATTCAGAGATTTTGGCTATGTTCTTTTTTTCATTGTGGCAACCTCATTATGTATAAATTAAGAGGCAAAATTGTAGTTAATCTGTTTTGTTTATAAATATTAACAACAGTCTAACCTCAATATTTTTCAATAGAAATGACTTATTGCTGTATCACAAAGCTCTGTGACATTTACCTATCAAGAATATAGTATATCTGGAGATGCACAGGTGGAGTCAGAGCACAGTTGAAATGGCTGTTGTGGATTTCCCACCTCAAATAATTTGCCATCAGATAAACTGTCAAATTGGAAAATTAAACTATTAACCCCCGTAATCTCCAAGTGTTCATTAATCATAAAATTCTGTCAAGTTTCTTTCAGTATATTTTGCCAGTTGCTGATTCATTAAACTGTGTTGCACATGAACAAAAACAAAATTGAAAAAATTCACTGACAGCTTAAAATGATGTGGTCAAGTTTATTAGTACCTTAATTAGGATACCCTGTAACTCTGTATGTGAAGCAGTTTAATTATTTTTTTTTTCTGACACGTGGAGTGCTGAATATGTATCCTACCTACACTTCAAGGTTTTCTGTTTTTAGCAAATAGTCAGGTGACAAATGAACTGTTGTGCAGGTGTTTAGTTATGTAGATATTCATAACCCTCCTAATCCAATTGTAAAGCTTGTATTACTGTTTATTCACAATAATGGAATACTCAAAGAAGTTAAGATGACGGGGGAGAAAAACCAAAGAAACCAACACACAAACACCCACCCCACATTCACCCCCTAACCCCCCCAAAAAAAATCCCCAACCCTGCAACATTTTTTCCTCTCTATATTGACTGTATTAGAAGTAGTGGGGAAGTTTACATCTGAATCCTTTTTCAGAGGGACTCATCAAAAAATTTATCAAACCAAAGTGGTGGAGAAAAGGCAACAGACATAGGAACAAAATGAGCAGTAAGTAGAAGCCTACAAATAATTTCTCCTGGTTCTGGAAGAACTCAGGATTTTAAATGGCTGAATTGCTAACAGTTTTCTGTGATTGTCCTGGGAGTCCGAAGTACAACCTAAAGCATGCCACAGAGATGAGATAAGGCTGAGATCGTAAATCAGCGCTGCTTTGACTCCTGTTTTGTCAGAGAATAAACAGATAAACTGCACCTTCACTAAAACTGTTTAATGAAAACCATTTTGATATTAAGAAGAAAAAAGAAAGCATACATAAGACTGAAAATCTGGTGTCGTACCAGCAGAATCACTTGTAAAAAAAAAATTACCTTAAGTGGGGAAATAATGTACTGATTTACATTGTTACTCCTGTTTTGAATGCTGTGGAAATATTGCACTGTCAGGAAGAACAAAATGTTCCTGAATTGATATGTGTGGCTTTAGGTTACATCTGGCCTTTTACGAGCAAGTATTTAATTTAACGAGAAAACAGTATATGAAGTGGTTTGTTTATTCAGGGAAAAGAAACAATGTGACTTTTGATTATGAGAACCTGCATATCTGATCTGAAAAGGGTATTTAAAAGTGTTAGTTCTTTGCTGGTAAACACCTGTTAGCTTTTATGCAAATGCACTTTTTGCCAGCATTGGAGTCCTAGAGGAATTTAACACATCTGCAGAGCACAGAGCTTGAGTGAAACACTTGAGCACTTTCCTGGCCCTCAACTGCAGGAGTCCAGGAGGATCTTTCTGAATAAGACAAAAGGAAAAGGGCAGCACTGTGGGTAGTCCTCAGTCTCCACATCAGAATTCGCGAGATGCCCATCTGTGGCAAAAGAATGACAAAGATGAAGATATGCCAGATTTACATCTCTGGCATCTGGTTATATGTTCCCTTACCTGTATCGGTTGTATTGTCCATCTTGGAAGAAATACAGATTTACAGGCAAAGAAGGACCCTCAGAAAGCCAACTGTCCATATATTTGAATTGCTACTTGTGTCTCCCAGTTTTTAGTTACTGCCACTGATCTACCTCTAGATGACATATGAAAAAAATAACTTTTTTCACTTATTCTTTTTTAATATTAATCAGCATTAAAGCACCAGGAAAAAAGAGATCTCATAGGATTTGAAGTAGTTCACAGAATATCTGTTTTGCCTTCAAACCTCCAGCCCCTGCTCATCCCTTAAACTCATGGATCATATGCGTATTATTGTTTAGGCTTTTTTAGCTCTTCAATGTTTTGTCCTCTGTCCTTTTCAGGACACATTGGGTTGCCCCTGTCCTTGTGACTCACTGAATGAGATATGCAAGATCTTCAATACACTCCCTTTGGAAGAGAGCAAATTTTCACACTGTCAGACACCTTAGTTTTCATTAAAATAAATTAAAGTTATCATGAGAGAGCAATCATGGAATTGTCAGAGCTGGAAGGGATCTCTAGAGAGCATCCAGTCCAACTCCCACACTAAAGCAGGATTGCCTAGAGCACATTCCTCAGGACTGCATCCAGGAAGGTCTTGAAGGCCTCCAGAGAAGGGGACTGCATACCCTCCCTGGGCAGCCTGTTCCAGTGCTCTGTCACCCTCACCCTAAAGAATTTTTTTCCTCATATTCAAATGGAACTTTCTATGTTCCAGCTTGTGCCCATTGCCCCTCGTCCTGTCACTGAGAACCACCAAAGAGAGTCCATCTCTATCCACCTTCAACCCATCCTTTAGATACTTATAAGCATTAATAAGGTCTCCCCTCATCCTTCTCTTCTCNGATCCTTCTCCTCAGAAGTGCTTTCTAGCAGGTCTGCCCCTGACCCGAACTGGTCCGTGGCATTCTTCCTTCCCAGGTGCAGGACCCTACACTTGGTCTTGTTGAACCTCATTAGGTTCTTCTCTGCCCAGCTCTCCAGCCTCCTGTCCATGGCACTCTGGAGTGTCGGCCAGCCTTCTCAGTTTGGTATCTTCAACTAACTGGCTGAGGATACACTCTGTCCCCTCGTCCAGGTCATTGGAACAAGACCGGACCAAGCATTAGCCCTTGGGGAACACTGCTGGTTACAGGCCTCCAACTTGACCCTGCTCCATTAATTACAACCCTCTGAGTCCTGTCATGCAACTTGTTCTCAATCCATCTCATTGCCCCTTCATCTAGCCCACACTTCCTCAGTTTCCTAATGAGGATGTTATGGGGCACAGTGTCAAAAGCCTTGCTGAAGTCAAGGTGGATGACATCTGCTGCTCTCCTTCATTCAGCCATCCAGTTATAACATCATTGAAGGCTATCAGATTGGTGAAGCATGATTTACCCTTGGTAAATCCATGTTGACCACTTCCAATAATTTCCTGTCATTTAAGATGTTTGGAGATGACATCCAGAGCAAGTCACTCCATTACCTTCCCAGGGATGGAGGTGAGATTAATTGGCCTGTAGTTCCCTAGGTCTTCCTTCTTGCCCTTTTTGTAGACTGGAGTGATATTTGCCTTCCTCCAATCCTCAAGCACCTCTCCTGTTCTCCATAACCTTTCAAAGATGATGGAGAGGAACCCAGCAATCTGTCAGTTCTGTCAGCACTTGCAGGTGCATCCCATCAGGGCCCCGTGGACTTACGGATATTTAGTTTGGCCAAATGGTCTCTAACCCAGTCCTCCTCTTGCAGAAGGAAAATCTTCTGCCCAGATCTTCCCCCTTGTCTCCATGGTCTGGGATTCATGGGGAACAGTTTTAGCAGTGAAGACTGAAGAAAAGAAGGCATTCAGTAGTTCCACCTTCTCTGTGTCTTCCACCACTAAGGAACCCACTTCATTCATCAGTGGGCCTACATTTTCCCTAGTCTTCCATTTTCTACTGAAAAGAACCATTTGCTACTGAAAGAACCTCTTCGTGTTATCTTTAACCATAGTGGTCAGGTTGAGTTCTGCTTGAGCTCTGGCCCTTCTACTTCTCCCCCTGCATGGATTTGCTACATCTTGGTACTCCTTGTAAGTTGCCAATCCCCTTTTCTAGAGAACATAATCTTTCTCTTTATTCCTGAGGTCCAGCCAAAGCTCTCTATTTAGCCAGGCTGGTCTTCTTCCCCATCAGCTCATTTTACAGAACCTGGGGATGACCTTCTCCTGTGCTTTTAAGAGCTCCTCCTTGAAGTATGACCAATGTTCCTGAGCACCTGTGCCTTTCAGGACTGTCTCCCAAGGGACACTCTCAACCATGCTCCTAAACAGGCCAAAGTCTGCCCTTTAGAAGTCCAAGAATTTTGGACAAGCAATTCTGCTGGCTCCCTGCCTTGCTTCTCCAAGAACTGAAAACTCTGTGATTTCATGATCACTGCCCAAGATGAGCTCCAGCCTTTACAGAGGCTGGTTGGCTTTCTGACCAGCTGTGTTAGGAAGTTGTCTTCCACATAATCCAAGAACCTCGGGAACTATTCACTCTCTGCTGTGTTGTATCTCCAGCAGACATGGGAAGTAGAAGTCTCCCACAAGAAAAAGGGAAAGTGATTGCAAGATCTATGCCAGCTGTTTATAGAATATTTCATCAACCTCTGTCCTGGCTGGGGGGGTCTGTAACAAACTCCCACCATGATCTCTGCCTTATTGGCCTTCTCCTTGATTCTTACCCATAAACACTCAACACGGTTATTCACATTGCTAAGTTCCAGACATTCAAATCTGTCCCTAACATAGAGGGCCATCCCACTGCCTCTCCTTCCTTGCCTATCCCTCCTGAAAAGTTGGTAGCCATCAATTACAGCACAACAGTTGTGTGAACCTTACCACCAAGTTTCTGTGATGGCAACTATATTGCTGTTTTCCTGCTGTACAGTGGCCTCCAGCTCCTTCTGTTTGTTGCCCATGTTGCGTGCATTCATGTAAATGCACTTCAGTTGGACTCATTGTCCTACCACTTTTTTGTGGGGGACAAGCCCTTATTTCCACCTGATCATGCTCAGACCCTTCTGTAATTGCCAATATGCACCCCAAAACTTTTTAGTCAATGTAACTTTCCTGTCCTCCTTATTTAAAAAGCTCTGGTGTTATGAAATTTATTCCATTTTCCCCTGGAAACATCAGCAGTTTGTTTGCTGTCTGATAATGCTAAGTATATTATAATAAGGAATCATGGAAAGAAATAGGCAGGGAAGATCTTATTTTCTATTCATTGTCACAGAATTGCAGAAAGGTTGAGATTGGAAGGGACCTTTGGAGGTCATTTTAGTATAGACCAAAAGAAAACACACAGAAGCAATTGCATCTTCTATGGGGTTAAAGTTTGTCACAGAATATAATAGATCATCTGGACCTGCTTTGGTTGATACTGTTTTATACTTTTCTGTCTCAAAAAGTGGTGAGATGGGAGATATGCTCAGCATACAAAGTAACTTGCTTCACTTCTGTTTGCAAATACACATTGAAGCAGACTGTGTTCAAACGTTAACTCACACAGGCAAGCACCTGGCTCGTTTAAACCACTTTTTCTTCTTGTAGTGTTTGTTTTTCCCTACAGAAATTTGCTTTCTTTTTTCATCTATGCACTAGGCAATTGCTTTTTTCCTTCACAGCTTTATCACAAGCAACAGTTGATTTTTTTATTTCATTTTCTAACCTGAGTCTCAAAGCAGAGACTGGTCTGTGTCAGTGTTTCACTTTCACATACAAGGCACATTCTTCCTTGTTTCTACTGTAGCTTACACCCATAACCTGCAATAAGATTGTGGTTCTGTTATTGCCTATTACAATAGGCAATAGTTATTACCTATAGTTATTACAGAATTAGAACCAAAATAGTTATCTCTTTGAGTTTGTTAAGGCTTTGTTTTTCTGAAGTCCATGGCCTTTCATGGGGCCACAGCATTTGAGGACTAAAGAGAACATGCTGTTTTGAAAGGAAGACCCTGAAAGCAGGGAATCAGCAGTCTTTTCTTCTATCTTGTTCCTAGTTCATGCATTTATTACTGGAATTAGCTTGCAAGAAAACATCATTAAGCCTCTTCTCCTTACTAAAGAGAAAGCCTGTAGGGACAGGAAGCGTGGTTTTCAATAGAAAACACTTAGTTTCAATAATGAATGTTAGCAGCATCAGAACACACAACTACCAGAGTGATATTTCAAATGAAACAACAAAACCAGCTTGGGACAGAGGTTGAGTAGAGGACATCCTCGGGCCACTCAACATATTCTGAAAAGAGGGATTTTTCTGAATTTTAAGGGTGGGGTTTTTTTGAGGAAAATATGAACTGCATGCCAGGTTTCCCTTTTTTTATCATTTGATCTTTCCACTATTATTGCTAAGTAGCTGAATTGCGTACAGTCTAAGAATCTCCTTGGTCATTCTTAGCAGAAGTGATATGATATTTCAGCATAGAAACTACCTGTCACACTCTATGTGGGTCAAAGTTTGTCTCTGTGTAGCTATTAAATAAAGACCTTAGAAAACCTGAGCATGTCTGAGCAAAGATCTCAGTTGGGTTTATTTCTAAATAAATAAAAGAAATATTGCACATAAATAAAACATTTGCTCTTACTTTATCTTCAGATTTTGTTTTGTCATTTGGGTACAAGAGAACTTTTGAAGAAACATTATTGGGGAGGGGGTTGGGGTTTTTTTTGGTTTTGTTGTTGTTGGTTTGGGTTTGGGTTTTTTTTGTTGTTGGGTTTTTTTGTTTTGTTTTTTTTTTTTTTTTTTCTGATAGAATCCTTTTGGTCATGACTGATATATTTAGTTGCCTGTTTACTCTAGGGGTTCCACCTTTATAGCCAACTTCCTTTCTCCTCCTTCTTGTTACGGTTGTTTGAACATAGGGATATGACGAAAATATGAAAAAAGAGTCAATAATATTTAGAAAATAGAGGAAGATTGGGATTCAGAATTCCTATTTTTCATGTAGATTTCTCTGAGGTGGTTCATGAAGGAATTCAGCAGAAAACTGTATGAAAAAGGCTTTCTTAGACTGCAGCTATGTCTGTTATACCTAAAGTATTGCCTCCGTTGTGTCATTTTGTGAAACAAATGCTGGGGAATGCAGCAACTGAAGAAAATAACTTTCTTGAAGTGGCAGGGATCTTTAGATCCCAAATTTCTCACCCAGGAACAGCAGGTTCAAATGGATTAGAAAGGAAACTAAAGCATCTTAATCATTGTCCTACCACTAAATGAGGGAAAAATTGTCAGGCAAGCCATTAAGCCTCAGTGTTCCTGTTTCTCTTCTTGACCAAATTGGGTAGTATTATGTCTAGATTTTAAAACTGAGCCTAAAAATAATCTGAAGTTTACTTATGTTTTGGTTGCAAATCAATACGAGTTTTGCTGTTGTTTGGTGGAAGCAGAGTTTCTTTCTAGGAAAACAGAAAATCTGTAGGAATAGAAAACTAGTTAGATTGAGTGTTATCTATCCCTTAGCAGATTCTGTGAGGTGAATGACGTAAAAGATATAGAATCATAGAATCATAGATGTTTAGAGTTGGAAGGGACCTTTAGAAGTCAGCTGGTCCAGAGCCACTGCAGGGGCGTCTTCAACCAGATCAACCTGACCTTGAATGTTCCGGGGTTGGGACATCTACCACCTCTCTGGGCAACCTGCTCCAGCATTTCACCACCCACAGTATAAAAACTTTGTTCCCTAAATCTAGTCTAAATCTTCCCTCTTTTACTTTAAAACCATTACCCCTTGTCCTGTTGCAACAGACCCTGTCAAAATGTTTGTCCTCATCTTTTCTGTAGCCTGCCTTTAAATACTGAAAGTCCACAATAAGGTCGCCCTAGATCCTGCTCTTCTCCAGGTTGAACAACCCCACTCTCTCAACCTCTTCTCACAGCAGAGATGCTCCATACAGCTGATCCCCCTGATCATTTTTGTGTCACTCCTCTGGACCCACTCCATCAGATCCATGTCTTTCTTGCTCTGAGAACCCCAGAGATGGACCCAGTACTCCAGGTGGGGTCTGATAAGAGTGGAGTAGAGGGGCAGAATCCCCTCCCTCAACCTGCTGGCCATACTGCTTTTGATACAACTCAGGATACAGTTGGCTTTCTGGGCTCTGAGTGTGCATTGTTCATTCATCTCCATCTTTTCATCCACCAGTGAAGTCGTTCTTGACAGAGCTATCCTCAGTCTCTTCATCCCATCTTCATAGCTACTGCCAGTTCATCAGCATTGGGATTTAACTTGTAATGCTGGACATTAGGATAAAGTCCGCAACAAACCAGACACCTTTTAAGCTGTTTTTTTGCATCTTGTTTCCCACCAGCTGATTGATGCCATTTCCTGGTCTTCACTAAATTCCTATTAAATGGAAAGAGCTCACTGTATCTGCCCTCAAGATTTAGGCTCGCCACAGAGATGACAACCTACCTACTTTTTAGCCTTCTGATAAGTTGCAACAAAAGCAAAGGTATTATTTATCCTGAGACCACATTAAGAGTTTAGCACGGAATTAAATCCCTTTCCCTGTTCTCTGGATTCTGAAAGCCTGGTTCTTCCACATCTTGTAAGCATTAGAGAACCTGCAGAACAACCACTGGGAAATTCTCCCAAGAGAGATCCAAACAACAGGGAGGAACTAGGAGTAGTAAGTACTAGGAGTGTAAGTACTAGGAGTTCTGAATGTCTCCTAATCTCAGGACAAGTTATCATTTTGGGAAAATAAAATCTTTAGTGGATATAACATGCCTGCTTCTAGAATCTAGAAATACTTCAGTGCTAGTAGTAGTTACTCCATTAAATATTTTACAGTTCACTGTTCTGAAGAATTTAGGTTTATAGAGATGTGATATTAGGGAATTACTGGGAGGAGATGCACAATTCAATAGTACTATCATGACAGACTAAAGTCTGTAACATGATTCTCTGTCTCAAATAGTTTAGAATGGGAATGGTCATTTCATTTAGATGAATAGAACATTTTTATGAAAAGAAAAAGAAAAAGACCGTAACAGTTTAGAATGTGTATTAATACGTTCTAACTGTGCTTTGTTTTCTTCCTAGAATGCAATACAAAACATTCACTTTATTTTGGACTGCTCAGAAAAATAGGGTGAATCCTAAGATGCTTGATACAACATGCTCCTGTCCCCCATGTCTATATCTGCTAGTCCCTCAAATTTGCTAGATAAGAGGTGTCATGTGTGTCTTACAACTTGCAGACTCAAATTTATACAAATCTTTGCTACATCATCTTGGGGGAAAAGCACAACTTTATTATCTAATGCTATTTTGTGCCTTTTATTTACAATAAAATTTATATGACTTTACTGCCATTATTAAGAAAGCAACACAGAAGAGACATAATTATTGTACATGTGTTGGAAATCATCATCCATACAACAATTTAATTTTAGAGGGAGAAAATCTGTTGCATGTGCAGAAAACTTTTAGACTAAAGACCTACCCTCATTTAAATTAAATGGCTGTGTTTCTGCTTCTCTGTCCTACACCCTTCCCTAGCAGGGGGCGTTTACTATGCACTCACAGACAATAGGGCCTGAAGACTGCGACTGGTTCCTTGTCTTCAGTAGATGTCCTATGTTACCTTCCTGTCTTTCAAGGAATGACCTATTTTAAGGCATCATGGATGTGCAATGCAAGGTGCTTTAAGATACGGAGATTAGGGAGCAGACATTGACTTTCTATGTCTCAGGGACTGTAATTATTACATTACTAGCAAGTGGGCACAATAAACACTGTTTTTGTTTGCTAAGGTCTTTGGGATTCTGTAGAAAGAACAGACCCAAGAACTGCAAAGAGATCAGAACTGAACTGATTTCAGTTTCATTGCACCAGTGCAGCTGTTCCCAGTTGAATTTGATGCAAATGAGATAAGATTCATGATGGTACTATTTACAAATCATGACCTCATAATTTCATGGCAAGAATGAGAATTGTTGGGAAAATGATGGCAACCTCACTGAAATCTAACAATTTCACTGACTCCTTTTGTTCAGTCTTAGCTTCTGATAATAGAAATAGGAAGATTGGTGTGTTTTTTCTCCCTTTCTCCCCGCCATTTTTTTGAAAAAACATCCAGCTGTCAGTGTGACTCAAAATGAGAGAAGATAAAAATAGGAACAGAATATAATAGAGGCTGCACTTCCATTTAAAGAAAAAAATAATTGTGAGATTACCAGTCTTCAGTAGCTAAACAGCATAGTAGTCTAGGTGTCATAGGAATCTGAATACCAGATATTGTTCTATAGGAGAGCAAAGACACAAATTCCAGCCCAGTTCATTGTTCCTTAATAGTTAGGTTCCCAAATCAAAAAAGTTCAGTTTTTGTAGTATGCCATGTGAAATCCTGTCATCTTAGACACTTATCTATAACTGAAGAATCAAATCTTTCGTCTTTGCTTTACACACAGTTGGGAGATGAAGGATGGGTAGAGACTGTTCCTTATATTTGACCTATTTCCCTCCCTGATATAAAATGGGAGAGCACAGCCCTTGTATCACATTATTGCACAATCCTTTGGCATCTACAACGGTGATTAAGATGCAGATATGCAAGTTGGTATAGGAAGGTAGATGTGAGACCAGGGCAATAAAAGGGAAGAGGTATCTTCATGGTGCAAGAGTTCTTATATAGCTTAGAGAAAGTTTTGGAGTATTTAGAGGGAAATTAAAATTGCATTTAAAATTTTTCTGTCTTTATGACTCTGAGGAAATAAGCAGGGTGATGGAATGTAGAATTAGGGGTTTTTATCTCTTGGACATCTATCTACTGCTTTTTCTCCCAGCTGTGCAGTTTTGGATGGTTTTGGCTGATTTTTAAGGACACCATAGCAGAATTAGAGAGCAAATGCATATCAGTTACCCAAGAAATTAATATAAATCCCTGAGAAAATGCCAAAGGATGCTGGCATGACTAAATATCAACATAAAGGGAGAAGTGTTATTTAAAGCAAAAAGCTATCTTTCAGAAAGTTCAATCAGCGCGGGAAATATTTAGTGGTTAAATGTAAACCATAATAAAACAGGCAAGTTAGCTGGGGTAACAACTAGCGAAAGGCAGAAACCAAAACCCAAATCCAATGAAAAAAAGCTTTTTTTAAAGGCATCAGGAGAATGTAGCCCTCTAGATACTATGCTGGGTAAGTAGATACCAGCATGTGAAAAGAATACTCAGAGAAGGTAAGCATCTGTCAGAAAAACTAAATGAGGTTTTTGTTCAGCGCCCATGAGCTTCAAGAAATTCATATGCTGGAATTCTTTTGAGGGTAAATTCATCAGTATTTCACTCAAAGTGAAGTGTTATTGGAAGAAATTGTGAAACAAACAGAAGCCAGCCTACAGGAGAGTGCCGGGAGCAGACAGTATTTACCAAGACTTACAAAAGTTCAGTTCAGGGATAATATCTCTGAAACTAGGTAATTGGAGTGGGTGTGTTTAAAGACCCCTGGCACTTCAGGACTCAAATGGCTAATGCCACACCCATCTACAAGAAGGGCTGGAAGGAGGATCCAGGGAACTACAGGCTGTCAGCCTGACCTCAGTACCAAGAAAGATCATGGAGAGGATCATCTTGAGTGAGCTCTCACAGTAAGTACAGAGCAGCCAAGGGATCAGGGGCAGCCAGCACGGGTGTGTGAAGGGGAGGTGCTGCCTAACCAAGCTGATCTCTTTCTGTGACCATGTGACGTGCTTTCTGGATGGGAGGAAGGCTGTGGACATTGTTTACCTGGACTTTGGTNAGAGAGTTGTGACTAATGGGGTGAAATCCAGCTGGTCACCAGTGGTGTCCCTCAGGACTTAGTTTTGGGGTCAGTCTTGTTGAATATCTTCATTGATGGTCTGGATGAGGGGACTGAGTGCGTCATTAGTAGGTTTGCAGACACTAAATGAGGTGGGAATGTTGATCTGCTTGAGGGTAGGAAGACGCTACAGGGGGACCTGGGCAGGTTGGATCGATGGGCCAAGGCCAATTGTATGAGATTCAATAAGGCCGAGTCCAGATCCTGCATTTCAGTCACTACAACCCCATGGAGCAGTACAGGCTTGGGGAAGAGTGGCTG